>JAFIDM010009631.1:113859305-113885084 GCA_023159025.1 Thereuonema tuberculata
ACGGTTGTTTCTGTGTTTCTGTTCTAATATTCTTCCAATAGCATCACCATGTTTAAAACTACCTCCAATTCATATAATGAATATTCTTGGGCTTGTCTAAATACAAAACAAAAGGAAAATGGGCACAAATGTATGGGAACTTGCCCCACCCCTGTATAGTAATAAGATATATACCTACAGAAAGATCTCCTTAAATCGAACATATTTTATTATTATGCCTCGTCTCAATTATTAGTCGGTTCGGAGTTCTATAATTCTAGATGTGACCAACACGGCGCGTGCACATTCAACTGAGACGAGGTGCGGTGAAGCCCCCTGCACTGAAACGAGGGGATGGTGGGGATAAATAATTATAACTATATAATGAGTATGTAATAATAATTATTTACATGTAATAAATGACAATAATATTTATTATTTATCAAAAATAATTATTAAAAGTTAATAATAAATCTGGGAATTAAGATGTCAACTAGGTAAGTCATATTTAGAATTATATAACTCCGAACGGACTAATAATTGAGACAAGTTGTAATAATAAAAAATGTTCTATTTATGGAGGTCTTTCCTTATGTATATATCTTATCGCTACACAGTGGTGGAGCAGATCTGCCATTCTCCTTTATTTATAAGAATATTCAGTTTTTGCCATGAAAATGAAAGAATAAATGCATTTTGCATAGATAATAAATTATCTTAAAACAATTTTAGGTATTAATTACTCTATGAGAAAAAATAACTTTAAATATACCTGGCATCATGTGTATGAATTCTGGATTCTGAGTTATGCGAGACTGGCAAATAAATCCAATTACAAAATCCTTGTTTGAATCAGCAATTTTTACAGCCTCTAGAGAAATGATATATAAATATATTAACTATAATAAATATTAAAACAACTTTAAACACAATTATTCCCATATTTCATTTACATAATATCATAAAATTCAAGCAATGTCTTTTGAAATAAAAAAGAAAAAATCTATTTTATGGTCAAGATAAAAACTAACTAGAGCAGGGATGGTGAACCTTTCTGACTCTGTGCCCCTACAAATTTGGCTTACTGCTTTGCTATCTCCAGTGTGCCATCTCTTTGCTTGTGTGTGCATTTAAAAAAAACAAAAACAAAAAAAACGGCATTTCTTCATGAAGCCCCTATATGACCACTAAATTGGTCTAAAGTGACCTCTAAATTATTATTTTATAATATGCTATTAGTTGGTACATCATTTAAGTACATTTGGGATTTTTTTTATTGAAAAATTTTGTTGAATGCTAATGTTTTCATGTCGGTGTGCTACCCAAATCGTGTTCACTTGTCATAGCTTCGCCATCCCTGAACTAGAGGGTGAGTAAAGATGAAAGATTTAGAGAAAATAATTGTAAAGTTTTGTGAATTTGAATTAAACAAAAACAACTTATATTTTGATTATTTTCTTTGATAGTCCAGATACATTTCAAAACAAAAGCTTTTACAATGAAAATTTTAAACATTGATAGAATGGTCAACAGTATGTTGCAATATTTGAGATCTGAGTTTTTAGTTTATCTACAATACAGATTTTTCTAAAAACCTCACTGCAAACGTCCCTAAATATCTTCACTTTGCTTCACAATGAAGACCTTAGCTTCATGAAAAAATGAAGTTGAGACACTTAGAAACACTTCTCCATTAGTAAATGAATGCAGGATTGCTTTGATTAACCTTTAAGTATATTCAAATGTCTAAGAACAAAATCACTGACTAATAAAAAGGTAAATCAATATTTGGTTCTAAACTACTTATTGGTTGAGAAACCTTTAATGAATTTCTCAACCAGTTGAAGAAAACAAGTCATTGAAAGAGTTTATTACAATTTCAAGGCCACTGAATGTCTTGCCAAGATACAAGACAGACTGTTTTGTTGCATCACTTGACCAGGTTCACAATATCTGCTTTGTTTGATAAAGCGCACAACTATCATCTTTGACAAGTTAGTGTCATTTGAAAAGATGTTGCATTAGATTGATCTTCATAAAGAATGAATTGTCAGACAGATTTTAATAAGGATACACTTGAGCACATTAAGCCCAGTTTCGTCTGGAAAGAGATAGAAAATTGGCAGGAATAGAACTGCAACTGCCATCAGTATCACTAAGGTATGCCATACCATAACTTCAGTATGTTTTTTTTTTTTTTAAATCAAGGATTCTTTACTTTTACTAAAATATTTTCTGAAATGGTAGTTAAAAGGTTTTTAATCACTAATAAATTTGAGTATGAATACAACATTTAATTAAGCAGGGATGTAGTAAAGGCTTCTGGTCTCAATACAGGGTGGTTATAATTAAACTAATAGTATTTGGAGCGATGTAGAGAAGGATCTACTCAATGGATCACAATGAAAATTGATAAGTACCTTAATAAAAATACAGGGAAGAGAATTTGCGAATAAAAAAAAGATTAGTTATTTGAGTGCCACCAGGTGGCGGTGGGGGGGGGGGGAGGAAAAAAAAAGTGTTAGAATATGTTAATTTCTTGTGACACTACAGCCAATCACATATGAGTCATCCTGTAATCATTAGAAGTAACCATGAATAATTGTAAGGACCAAGCTTTGTTAGTGAAACTCTACCAAAATGGCAGTAATGCTGCCACTTTATTAGGCAATATCATTTTTTTTTTGGTTTGTAAAAAATAACCTTGTGGTCTTTGAAAGTCTTACGGACTGATGAGGCACATTTTACCCTACAAGGAAGAATGCATAACTTTCATGCAAGATGGGGCACCACCTCATATTTCACTTACAGCTATGCAGTTGTTGCGTACTACATTTGGTGAGGACAAAGTAATTTCTCTAAAAGCTTTCCAATGCCTGGCACCACGATCTCCCGACCTCAACCAATGCAATTTTTGGTTATGGGGTTATTTGAAAAGCCAACTTTACCAAGGAAATGTTGAATCTGTTGCTGAACTGACTGCAAGATTACCACAACATGTTGCAGCCATTCCCCAAAGCATGCTTCAAGCAACTGTGGAGCATGCTGTATTATGTTCCCAACATTTTGCATATGAATAGTATACATATTGAGCATTTGATTTCAATTAAAGGTCATGTTTGTTCAAATTAGTATTTTTTCTTTTTTGCATACCAACACCTCCCAGTGGCACTCAAAATAACTGAATTTTTTTATTTCCCAATTCTCTTCCCCGTGTTCTTTATTAATCTGCAGGGATGAGCATTAGGGTAAATTTCACCCAGTTAAAACATGCATTTGTTTACAGATTAAAGGTATTTTTATCAGCCCACCCCTCGAATATCTTTTCAATGGACTGTCCTACTAGTGCAGGTGTCAAAGTCAAGGTCATCCATCAATTCGTTACCATGTTTTAACAGATTTATTGTATTGCTGTCCATCTTGGGTAATTTTTTAGTGCGAGTCCTCACATTACCATTTTAAGCTACTTCAGCATATACTTTATAGTATCCATTTTTCTGCTTTTCTCTAATGTTTACATTACAACTAGTTTAGTGTTGTTAGTTTAATTCTTTGTGTTAATGTAAATGGTAACTTGAAAAAAATTAAATAACCCAAAATGAGCAGATGAGATTATTTTTGGCAGATAATGAAATTTTGGATTTATATGGAGAACCATTGGACGAAGATATTACGATTGAAGAAAGTGATGATTTTTGCATTGAAATCACATTGAATGGTTCATTTTAAGTAATTATACAATTATAAATACAGTTGACTCGCGATAATCCGACATTTGACAGTCCGACACATTCGGTAGTCCAACGCAGGTTGGTTCGAAAACCGACCCGATTGAGGCGGCCACGGAGGTGAAATGCATAATCACTTGCAATGAAGTTATGTCAGCTGCAAACACTTTGATACATTGGTGTGAGGAGAGGGAACTCTACTGTTAGAACAGTTTAATGTTAAAAGATATTCAAGAAAAAGCCATGACAGACTCTTTACGTAAGAAGAAACAAAAAACGATTACAGATTTTTTTAAGCCATAAATACATATGTATGTATTTTTATTTTTTATTTTAAGATATAAAATTATATTTTACATTATATATTGTAATTTTATTCTTTTAAGACATAAATACAGTAATAAATTAGTATTACATACATACATATTCATTTGTGTAAAACTTGCCTAATGAGTTTTTTTTTTATACCCTCTATGGCCGTAAAATATGTACTCAATATACATTGTAACAATATACATACTGCAGTACATACAGTGCTATATATATAAAACTTTAATTTTCTTGGCTTAGAAGTCAAAATTCAGTTTTAAAAAATCAACCCTTTGGTAATCCGACATTTTTGATAATCCGACACCCCCTCGGTCCTGTAACTGTCGGATTATCGCGAGTCAACTGTATATTGCCTAAATAAAAATGTACCATTATAACTCAACCTTATGTTTCCAAGCCTCAAAGATTCAAAAATTTACTATGAAACTGCTTCATTTCTTCTAAAATTATATTAATTAAAAAATATTAGAAATACAGAAGTTTTAGATGTTACAAATTGAAGCCCGGGTGATTTTTACCACCGAAAGCAGCTTAAAAGAGTTGCTGCTCCTTTTGTCTATTTGACCTTGAAAAAGTTTAAGATTATTGTGGAGAAAGTAATTTTTATTGCTTTTATCGAAGATGAATTTTCAAATAATTCCACTGATTATGAAGTGAAATTGTATAAATTAATAACATATGAAAGTAATTTTTTAAAAAATTAAGGATAGATTGAGAAAAACCTTAGAATTGTAGCATGGGTAAAATTTATCCCATATGAGCACTAGTGACACTGCACATAAAGAACATCCCTTGAGGGTTAAGGTACCAGCAATTTTCACTGCAATCCGTTGAATAGATCCTTCTCTACATAGCTCCGAGTACTGTCAGTTTAATTATAAACTTTAATCATTACTTATGCCCTCCTTTCCTCTTTTCTATATCTTACTCCTAAAAGTGACTGAACATTCAAGTATAATATTTTGTAAGGGTTACCAAGCTCTGATTAGAACACAAGTTTTACACCATTAAAACTTGGTAAATGACAATATCTTTGCAAACAGAATTTGCAAATGGGAATATTTCTAGAAACTGTTCAATGAAAAACTATTGAAGACACAATAATGAAGAATGGAATTAACATTTAAAAACTTCAATGTGATATTAGACTCTAGGGAATCCTTCCGAAATTGTACTAAAGCATATACACTTCCGTGCAGCTAAATCGACTCACCCCTTCAGAGCGCACAAAAAGGCATATATTTTTTAAATGGCTTAACCGATTTTCAAAAAACTTTTTTTTTTTGAAAGCCTAATGTTTTTACTTTACAATGACACCATTATCATTAAAATCTGTACAATATTTTGTTTTATAATGCATTTTGAATGAAAACGCAAGCAAAATGCATGCTTACGAAAAAAAATTGGGGATACTTAAAATTAAATTACAACAAAAAATTCAAGCAAAACAAGGAAACTTTTATTAATCAATACTTGGTATTGCCTCCCCTTGCCTGTACGACGGCTTGCATGCGGTTCCTCATAGACCCTATTAAGATTTTGACAAAGTCTTGGGGGATCCCATTCCACTCCTCCTCCAGCGCAATCTTGAGCTCGTTTTTATTACATGGTGGCGGATTTCTGGCTCAGACCCTCCGTCTGAGCTCGTCCCAGAAATGCTCAATCGGATTCATGTCGGGACTGAGGGCTGGCCACTCCATCGTCTCAAGACCAACCTCCTCCATGAATTGCCGAGTGGTTCGTGCTGAATGACACCGGGCTTTGTCTTGCACCAACATGAAGTCTTCCCCGATATATCCTGCGTATGGCACAACATGATCCAGGAGAATGTCCTCAATGTATCGTCGAGCAGTCAGACCCCCCCTCCGGCCTCCACCAGGTTTAAAAACAAGATCTGTTTTTCCCTCAAGAGATATGCCAGCCCACATCATGCAGGAACCGCCGCCGTACGAGACTGTTTCAGCAAAACAGCACTGTGAAAATCGCTCTCCTGGACGCCGGTAGACCCGGCCTCTCCTATCATTACCATGGAGACACATTCTGCTCTCATCAGTGAATAGGATGGACCGCCATTGCTCGATGCTCCAATTGACTTGTTCCTGAGCAAATTCGAGTCGTGCTGTGCGGTGACTTATGGTCAATTTTGGGCCTCTAGCGGGCCATCTTGGAGTGAGGCTGGCTTCCTTCAAGCGTCGTCTGACTGTCCATTGACTAACAGCTACTCCACGAACTTGTCTCAGCTCCTGTTGCAGATCGACGCCCGTGAGATGGCGATTTCGCAGTGAAGTTGAAATTAAAAAGCGATCGTCCCTCTCAGATGTGAATCGGTGCCGTCCAGTATGTGGTCTCCGAGTGAAGGTACCAGCTTCCTGAAACCTTCTGAATACTCTTGAGACAGCAGATTGGTTCAAGTTTAGTTGACGAGCGACTTCTCGTTGACTGTGGCCTGCTTGCAACAAAGCAACAACTTGTGTGGCGACTTCTGGCGTAGTATCCATGGGTTTCTGAAAACAATGAATTAAACTTGCAGAGATGTGTACAGATGAACGTCTGATAAGCGACTGATAAGAAATATCGGTCCACGTGGGATTTTATAGGGGATTTTATAATGGAGTTGGTGGTTTCCGTTCAGACTGCATTTTGCTACGCTTACGCTCAGATCACATTCATTTGCAAAATATTGTACAGATTTTAATGATAATGGTGTCATTGTAAAGTAAAAACATTAGGCTTTCAAAAAAAAAAAAAAGTTTTTTGAAAATCGGTTAAGCCATTTAAAAAATATACGCCTTTTAGTGCGCTCTGAAGGGGTGAGTCGATTTAGCTGCACTGAAGTGTAGTTCACAAAGTTAGAAATATCCAAGTTTTTTGTCACAAAAGATGAATCATCTTGTAAACATGCACTTTAATATATGCATCTCTGATAAATAAAAATCAGCATCAAAATCATAGAAATAGTTAGTTTCATGATAATAGGCAATTGATTTCTAAACATATGGCACTTCACTTCAGATTATTATTTGCAGGAGGAGGAGGAACCTTGCCATTTATGTGTGAAAATCTTTATATACTGGAATATCTTTTAGAATTTCTAAATGTTAAGAATCTAACTTTAAGTGAGCATTTATTATTCTTTGAGGGATTTTTTTTCATTAAATCTTTAACAGTATAGTATGTAAAAAGCTGCCATATAATATTAGGCCTAGAATCCTAATGTTATGTTGGGTGACCAACTGCTGGGATAGATACTTGTACCCAGTGTTGCATCACTTGACTATGGAAGACGTCCTCAGGTATTTAATAAAAGTTGAATAACATAATTTTCTATATTTGTAACAAACAACAGTTTTACAATGCAGTACTGGATTGGCAAATTCATCATTTGCAATCCACAGAGCTTGATATGAATCAAGTTGTCGAAATCTGGCAGTAGAGGACGACATGAAATACTTGGATATGATTATTGACTGCAGTACAACCCATACAACATGAGGCACTGTCCACTTGAAAAAATCCAGTACAGAATCTGGATTCATGGTCTTAATGCAGGACAATACGTAGTATGAAACAGTGCTTATGTAGGATCTGCTAATAATCAATATGTTAAATAGGGATATGGAACAATAACATCCAAAAAACATTCTCCACGATACTGCCACTGTCAGCCTGTTTCCATTCACACAGTCCAATTGCAGCAATTTACTTCCATAACACTATTAATATCAGCAGTTATGTGAAGGAGATCCCATAACTTTTCCCAGACAAAAAGTTGGACTCCTCAGATAAGGTCACCACTTTCCCATTTTTTCAGTGTCCAGTCATGTTGCTTCTGTATTTTCATTAAGTAAAACAACTAAAAAAAAAAAACCTGTCTAGCTGTTTTACTAGCTTAACACAGTTTAAACTTGACACTATCTTTAAAACATTTTAAGAGATTTTTTTTTTTCTTTAACATAAACAAACATTGCTATAATTAAATATTGAAAAGATCATCAGCTGCAGCGAACTTTGAAGAGCAGGGATACAAAACCCACAATTTTAATGGACAGTATAATTTAAGCTAGTGTTCCACACACACATTATTAAATGGGAAAAAATGTAACTAAATTGCAATTTGTCAATAAAATCACAACATCCTTTTTAGCTGTCCTACAACTTTAGCAAATAAGTCTTTCATGCTCTTGCAATTTATCAGATATAATATGATAATTCAAATCTTTCCTTATCTTAAAAATAATAAACTCAAATGTTTTTACTATCAAAGAAATATCGTTTTATATTAAAATTATTCATTCTGTGCATCAAAACATGTCAGAGGCTATTTTTAATTCATTGTAATGAGGAATTAACAAAGGCGAAATTTATGTAGTAAATTCACAGAAGCTATCAAGGTTTTATTAGCCTGTCATATTCAGCCAAGCTTCATTGAATATTTTTGATTCTCTTTTCTATAAATTTCTTTCTCTAAAGGTATTATAAGGTAGATGTTTCAGTTGTCCACCCCTGCTGTCACCTGTTGAAGATCTATTGCTTCAATTAACCACCTGGCTTTAAGTTGCTACCAGATGGACCAACATTAACTTGTAAAAGTAGCATGAAAAATCATAAAAATTTAGTATATTTAAAAAAAAAACCAAAGCTTCCATTTTCCTGATTATCAACTGAATGAAAAATTGTACATTAATATACAAAGCTGATTACTAAGGCATGCAAAGCGAGTTATTGTCTAGATCAGTGTGCACAACCAGCGGCCTGCCAGTATATTAATTGCGGCCCAGTAGTGTCAAACTAAAAATTAAATTTGAGCCTTTACATTGCTGCCAACAGATAATCGAAAAATGTCATAACTTGCAATAGCAACTGTCCCAGACTTTACTCTTGAAATGTTGCTATGAAACACAACTAGTGCATTATTTGATAATTTGAAATTTATGTAAATTCATCATCATCATGATGTGCGATCTTCGTATATTTATGTAAATTACATACTGTATATTATTAATAATTATTATAAATAACATTATCAAATCATTCATTAGTAAGACATTGATGTAAATTCATGTATTATTATTAATTATTATTATAAATGACACTATCAAATCACTAATAATTAGTACGATGTAGTAATGGGGGGGGGGGGTTGGAGGATGGAATGATGAGGCCTTCCATCAGAACTTCATAAGGTTGTGCACCCCTGGTCTAGATTGATCTTGACTAGTCTTTGCAAAATTAAACTAATTATTACTGAATGCATTAGAAGTTGTAATAGAAACTAACCTTCTTTGTAAGAATCACTGTTTAGGCTTCCTTTATTGCTCATTTCTGCAATTAAGACACATGCTCGATTTTTACTTTTGTTTACCTATTTCAAATCAAGAAATAAAAAAAAAAAAAAAGGAAACTATCAGAGCTGACCAAATCTTGAAAGAATTGATAGTTTGAGGCTTTTTTTCATGCATTTATATAAAGTGATTATAAAATTACATGGATGTCAATAATTATTATAACATGTAGCCAATCTTTGCAACTTTGAATTCAGAAAGACAATAATTTAGTTATATGAGACTTATAAAACCTCATATAACCAAATTAATTTTAATTAGTAAATTTAGCATTATTACAAGATTTCATTTGTAGCAGCATGATGTTCGACCAAGTGGTACTGAACAGAAAGTCAGAACTTCTCTCTATGTCCAGGAAGAGACTTATCTGCAAAATTCTCTGCTCAACAATGCATGGTTGGTTGGTTTGTTATTGGATGGTGTCAAAAAATCTTGACTAAATTGTGCCAAGAAAGCAAAAAGTAAACTAAAAACACTAAGAAGGTAAAAAATTATAAATGTAGATAGATAAAATACACTGACTGCTCAATTGAACATGGACACCTGCCGTAATGGAACAACCCATGCAAATTCGGGCAATAATTTGTATATATTCGTTATAAAATAACAGGATCATGTGTAGTTGGAGTCATTTGGTGTCTAACCACATGCTGAGGTAAAATGCCACCATCAAAACAGCTGAGCGATTTTCAACGTGGAGTAGTCATAGGCTGCCACATTAGTGGCCAGTGTGTGCGAGCCATAGACACTGAACCTGCCAAAGTCGACCATAAGTGCTATTATCATGAAATGGAAACGTGAAGGAGTGGAAACATGACATCATGGAGGTGGCCCAGCCCGCATGCTGATCGATAAGAGACCGGAGAGTCCTGAAGCAGTTGGTACGACAGAACAGGGCTGTTCCAGCGGAACAACACTGGCAGGACTTCCAGCAGTCAACGGGAACAATTGTCAGTACCATGACGATTCGTCGGGAGCTTCATGTCTAAGGGTACACCAGACGGGCTGCTGCCCACAAGCCTAACATCACCCCTGTAAATGCCCAGTATCGTGTGGCCTGGTGTAAAGAGCGACGGCTTTGGTTGATGGACCGCTGGAAGAGCATTATGTGGAGCAATGAATCACGCTTCACACCCTATCGATCGGATGGGTGCATTTGGGTGTGGCATTTGCCAGGGGAGCGGCTGCTACCTGAGTGTGTCAACCCAACAGTGAAGTTTGGCGGCGGTGGTGTGATGGTGTGGTCGTGTTTCTCCTGGTTTGAATATGATCCGTTGGTTGTGATCAAGGGGAACATAGCATCCACACAGTATCTGGACATTCTAGACAATTCCATGCTACCTACATTGTGATCGCAGTTCAGTGAAGGGCCATTTGTGTTCCAGCACGACAATGCACCGTGCCATAAGGCCCGTGTTGTCAGTGCCTGGCTTCTGGAGAATAATGTTTAGGAACTTCAGTGGCCCACCCAGAGTTCAGATCTCAACCCTATTGAACACCTGCGAGATGAATTGGAGCGCCGGATTCATGCGCATCCGATGCAACTGCAAACACGCATCCAACTTGTGCAGGCTTTGAAGAAGGAGTGGGCAAAAATACCGGTTGCTTGCTATCAGAACTGGTGGAGGATGCCATGGCATGTGGATGCTGTGTTTACGGCAAAAGGCCACAGTATGCGCTATTAGAATGCTGTAAATAAAACGTCTGTTCCATACCACAGGTATCCACTTTCAATTGAGCAGGCAGTATATGTATAAACATCAATCAAAAATATTCTTCTACTGCACAATCTACATAACTTTTTATGAAAAAGAGACTACTAAAACGTAAGAATAAGAATACTGGAGCTAAAAGCAAGACAACAAGTATTGTATAAAAGGATATAAAAACTACCAGAAAACAATGTATACACCTCAAATCATTCAGAAGATTATATTGTGCTCACTGCAGGACAGCAGAGTAGCCAAGTCAAACAAATATTTTTTTTATAGAAAAAATTGTCTAGAAATTTTGTTTTAATAATTCAAAATCAACATGCATTAGAAGATTGCTTCTGCAATAATTGCTTCCTTCTATTGTGAAGGTGCTTTGGTTTTAATAGTTGCATTCATAATCAGTCTCAAAAGTCCCTCTCTTGCAGTAAAGTGGTAACTGCCATTTATGAATATTGAGATTGAGCAGGATGGCTTTATGGAGAAACAATTATGTTACAAGGACTAAGGAAAGGACTCCAAATTTGATATACAGTCTCTGTGTATATAGAGAAGAAAATGCACCATGTTACAGAAAGTGAAAAGCAAAGCAGAAAGATTAGCCATTACAGAATATATCCTCTCCCTCCAAAAATAAATAGAAGGGATAAGAAGTTCAAAAAGATAGAGATGAACAGAAGGGTGTCAGGAAAAAACAAGAAACAGTCGTAACATTCTTGGGTAGGTAACTTTCTTGGTCAGGAACTCTACCACTTAAATGAAATACAATACCAATGGGTAGAGGCTGGAATAGCAAATAATGAAAGTGAATCAATTCCAAATGACCTCGGAGACTTTGAATCCAAACATTGGAATTTAAGGGTCTGCAATGAACTAAAAACAGGCATCCACCAGAGATAGTGGTACACGGGTAGTGCAGAAGTTTCCACATGGATAGCTTTGGAGATGAAGTAAATGAATACTATATTGCTAATACTAAAGAGTATTCAATATCATTTGCAATTACTTCTCATTACTGGACTCATCAACAAGTCCTCTCAATCTAGTAGTTGAATTACAATATGGAGAACTATTCAATAGAAAGTAATGGATACAGGACAATATAATTCAGGGACCAAATGTGATTGGATCTAACTGTAGATGAAGTTTCTTTCAAGAGCATGAGTAAGATAGCAGCTCCTATCAGTGAGCAATAATAAAATCACTTCATGTACCATGCCACTGAAGAAAGATCTTTAAAAAATAATAGGAATTTATTGTAATGGTATAGATTTGAGTACAGAGGGACAGGTACACAGAATGCTGCCAACAGCAAAGCAGAATAAAATGAGCATTATATTTTAATGCAATTTCTCTTCACCACATTTCATAGTGTTGTGTTTTATCACACTGGATCCTTTTACCACAGTGAATCAGTTGATCTAGCACTTTAGGTTTTATGTGAAGAACCACTTCCAAACAGAATGGGTGTGGGTGGCTGATGGCAGAAATTATCAATTAATGTCTGCAAACAGTGGGTAATGATGGTGATAACTTCAAACCTTCAAGGCTTACAGGTGTGCCTGCCAGCAAGAAGTGCAAGATAATAGTGAAAAATGGTCAGGAGCTGTACCAAATCAATGGTCATATGAATAAAGACAGCTTGGATCATGTTAATCGGTTGTCAGTTGATTGTAATGTGGTTAGGTGAATAGGAGTCATTAGTAAAGGTCATGTAGACCTTAGGCTTTTTTTTTTTTTTTTTAATTCCAACTTAAATAGCCAATAGGATTTTTATATTACCACATTAAACGAAAATAATTATTTCTTAAGAAACTTATATTTTAAATTAAGATGTGGGAATATTTTTAAGGTATTGATAAATGCAGGGAAGAGGACAAAAAAATACAAATTGTGTAATCAGGATTAAGATACATGTAAACACATTACTTATGACTACTAAACAATTAGAAAATCTCATGAAAAAATTATACCGCAAATCTTAGTAATAATATGGCCAGGGTTTTAAATGAAGATTGCAGTAATAAAAACTTCTGTTGATTTTTCTTTAATAGCTATACTAAGTAATTATTGAAAATGTTGATGTGAATTAATAATATTTGTAAGTTTACTAATCAAAATTATGTGTATTTGAAAATGATGACCCTGCACATGTGGATTTGCTTGAATTTACAGAAAGAAAGTTGTATTGTATTACCACATTTACTTCAGTTACTTAAAAATATAATTTTAATTAAAGCAGCAAGTACATTATATCAATAGTTTTGCTTAATCTATTATTCCCAATATTACCTATGTAACATCAGTACAAAAATTTACTCAAATCCATTTACAGCATTACTGTAAATTTGAATTTGGATTAAACATCATATGCAAATTTTACTTCAGAATTCATTCAAAATGTTAGTTAAGTAATTTTCTAACAAATGATCATCTATAAACCACAGATGGGAAAATAATTTGTAATGTTAAAAGAAAGAATCTTATAAATTTTACTGGCTTCTTTTTTCTTTTTCTTTTTGGAAGACCTTATGTATAAAGTGTCCTTCAATAAAATAATAAAATTTTAGATAAAGAACAGGAAAAAATTATAAAATACAGGGATTTGGCAATTGAAACAACACTGCTTTGGATGAAACACACGACAGTGATCCCCATCATCATTGGGGCACTTGGAACAACCTCAAAAAATTTTACCAAATATTTGAACCGATTGCAGTTGTCTGAAATAACATCATCAGAACTAAAGAAAACAGCGCTGCTTGGAACATCATACATATTGCGCAGATACCTGGTGGATACTTAGGTTTCTGGTTGAAACTTGTATCAACTGAAGGCTCCAGTCAGTGAATTTTTGACTGTGTTTCAAAATGTGTATAATAATAATAATAATAATAATAATAATAATAATAATAGCATGTCATAAAATCAGAAACATTGTGTGATCAAAATAGATTAAAAATATTAATAAACAGCTCAAATAAAAGAAAAAAAAAAAAAAAGTCATGCTGTTTTTGTTTTTTTAATTATTTGATTAAAAAAAAAAAAGTTCATTCATTGAGCACGTTAAATTTCTTTTCATTATGATAAATTAATTTTGATTTTTAATCACTTACTTTCTTAAGGGCTTGAACCACTCCAGGACCAGGAAAAACATGAGCAGTAACTATATTAGCCCATTCAGATATTTGATAAATACCTTTTTCATATTGTAATTTTGTTGTATTTCCAATATCGGCAAATTTTCTGGAAAAATATATCAACACTTTTTTAAAATCATGTACTATTTTCTAATTAAAATTTAACCAAATCTTTTTTATATAGGCTATTATAAATTATTTATAAGTTTTTAACAATCGAATTATTATAGTTACTTACTTCTCCAATGTTAGGAATGTTACTTATTCCTACACTTGTGCAATGTTTCAGTATCTGAGAAGTTCTACAATACTGCATCATCCTTGATAAATACCCCCCCCCCCCAATAGGTAACACAAAGGTATCCATAGGTGATGTGTTTTTTTTTTGGAATTCGGAAGTTTAGGGTTTCTGAACAAATTCAACACATCACCTATGAATACTTTTTGTCATTCCTTAACTCTAGTACAGCAAAGACAGACATAGTATCAGAAAGAAGGAAATGCAAGATTACATGATGGCTTAGTAGAGAATCTTCTCTGATAATTATGTTGTCAGTCACAATGATATAAAATCTGCATCATTGCTAAGATCTCTAAACACTAGTCTTGTCAAGAAAGCAAAGCTTTAGAAGGTGCAAAAAGGTTCTACAAAGACCTTATTTTGAAAGGAATGAATGAATGAAAATAGCCTTTCAGAAGCTTTTATCAAAGCCTTCATGCATTATTCAAGCAAGTTTAACAACAATAGCTGGGGCAAAGCAGCTGAGATGAGCCTCAATCTTATTTGATGCATTGAATATTAAAAATTCATGCTTATTATATTTTTAAATTTAGGAAGTACATTATAAAGCTCTTTTTTTTTTTTTTTTTTTTTTAAATAGGGTTAAGAACAAAAATGATTAGCACCATCTTAACTCCATTATTATTTAATTGATAATTAATCTACAAACTAATAGGCAACAATCGAGTACCTTTAAGCATTGCTGACTTTTTTGATTTAAATGGAGGGGGGAATAAAAAGCCAGATAATTGTAATCTAAATACAGTTTACATGCAGTCTCTTCAGAGATGCATTGAATATTAAAAATTCATGCTTATTATATTTTTAAATTTAGGAAGTACATTATAAAGCTTTTTTTTTTTTTTTTTTAAAGATAGGGTTAAGAACAAAAATGATTAATACCATCTTTCCAGGCACATTTTACAATACACCTACTTTGTTACAACTTTTCTCAACTATAATGCGAGTGACAGGCAATGATATGAAACAGTATTTGTCTCTCTCTAATCTTCATTTCATTAATATAAAC
Organism: Thereuonema tuberculata; assembly: GCA_023159025.1. Taxonomy (NCBI): domain Eukaryota; kingdom Metazoa; phylum Arthropoda; class Chilopoda; order Scutigeromorpha; family Scutigeridae; genus Thereuonema; species Thereuonema tuberculata. Next base: position 113,874,847 of record JAFIDM010009631.1, read on the forward strand.
TATTACATTCACCCAACATGTACTTTTGACAATTATAGTAAACAACAGCTACCATAAATGAGTCATAACAGCTCATGTTTGGGACAAGTATTGCCAGTTGCAAAAAATGATCAAACAGAATTTTTACCTAATATGATGCTGGTAACTAGAAGACAATGAATAAGCAAACCATGTATCTTCTTCTTCTTCACGTGCCATCTCCATCCAGGAGGTCGGCGACCATGGCTCTAAAATTTTCTCTATCTCTTGCTATTCTGCAGCATTCCTGGTAATTCTTGCCAGTCCATTCTCTGATGTTGTTAAACCAATTCTTTCTCGGTCTTCCTGTGGGTCTTCTCCCATCCAACTTTCCCTCCAGCATCAACCTCTGTAGATCATCTTGTCTCATCAGGTGACCGAAGTATTTCATTTTTCTTTCCCTTATGGTCTTAATCAAGGATCTCTCGTATTCAGCCAATCTCAATACCTCCTCATTACTCATTCTGCTGTGCTGGCGTGGTCGTGCGGTCTCGGCGGCGGCCAGCCGTGGCGTCCAATGCGCCAGTACCTGGGTTCGAATCCCGGCAGTGGCATGGGTGTTTCACTTTCCTTTCTTCTGTGTTGTCCCTTTCTTCCCTTGGGGTTGGCGCCCCCTTGCGGTATTTAGCCTACAAACTCCTCTGATAGAGGAGCGTCCATACCCAGTATTGGGTGGTACGGGCGATAATACAATACAATACTCATTCTTCTTGTCCAAGGAATTTTAAACATTCTTCTCAAAATCCACATCTCAAAACTCTCCAATTTTCTTTCTGTCTCTCTACTGAGAGTCCAGGTCTCAGATCCATAAAGGAGTGTTGTCCATATATAACATTTCATCACTTTTTTCCTTAAATTAATGGAGATATCTCTTGATGTCAGAATAGCTCTCATATCCATAAAAGTCTTTCTAGCTATTTCAATTCTCCTTTTAATTTCTCTAATGCTAGTCCCATCCTCTGTGAAAAGCTGTCCTAAGTAAATGAAGGAGTCAACCTGCTCTAGTCTTTTATTGTTTATCCGTATGTCTATATTTGTCATCTCATTTCCTCTTTTAATTACCATACATTTTGTCTTCTTATAATTAATCTGTAGATCAAGTTCTGCACTTCTTCTTTCTACCTCGTTCACCAACAGCTGTAAATTTTCCTCAGAATCTGCCAGAAGTACAGTATCGTCTGCGTATCTTAAGTTGTTAAGGTTCCTTCCTCCCATCTTGATTCCTCCAAATTGATTTAGGTCTCTAAAAATCTGTTCACTATATATATTATACAGAAGCGGGGAGAGAACGCAACCTTGTCTTACTCCCTTTTTAATTTCAAAGGGATCTGTTTCTTCTCCACCGATTCTCACTGCTGCTAATTGGTTCCAGTATGAGTTTATAATGATTTTTAAGTCCTTTCCATCAATTTTTATACCCTGTAAGCATTGAATTAAACGGTTATGGTCAATTGAGTCAAATGCTTTGGCATAATCAACAAAGCACAAGTAGATCTTCTTTCCCAAATCTAAGTTTCTCTCACAAACCATCCTTAGGTTGAAGATACTTTCTCGTGTGCCCTTATCTTTCTGAAATCCTGATTGAGTATCCTCTATTTCAGCTGTCAATTTTCCCCTTATTCTTTCTTGTATTATTCTCATTAGTATTTTTGTTAGGTGACTCATTAAGCTGATTAATCTATATTCAGAGCACTCCACGGTTTTGGGTTTTTTTGGTAAAGGTATGAAGATTGATGTTCTCCAATCATTTGGGAGATATCCTGTATCATATATGTTGTTAATGAGTGTTTTGATATATTTCATTGTATCTTCACTCAGATCTCTCAGAAGTTCTGTCTGTATGTGGTCTGGACCTGGTGATTTTCCATTTTTCATCATTCTGATTGCATGTATAATTTCTTCCATAGTGATCGGTTCTCCATTATCGTCTTCAGCATTGGGTCTGTCTTCTCGGCTTGCATTGAATAAGTCTTGTGTATATTCCTTCCATCTCTCCTTTATGTCAGGGACTTCTAATAGTATCTTTCCCCCCTGATCCACCATGTATCAGGTGGCCATAATTAAAGAGGAGGCGTTTAGAGTCCATTTACTAAAAACCTATTGGGCCAAACTCCACGAAATTTGGTGTGAACACTATTTAGACCTTGAGGTTTTGATTTCTAAAGAAAAAAAAAATAGTTCAAAATTTCACCACCAGGGGAAAAAATGTCACTGGAAGCACAGAAATAAGCAGACTGCAATAAACTGACATCATAGATGGAAGGTTATAAAAAGATAAAACGAACAGTGTGTGTTAGATCCGACTGATGTGCTATGGTTGCTCGGTGGTGCTTTATGTTAAACCTTCGTTAAACTGTGCTAAATTTACATGATCGTGCTTTGCTGGTGAAACTTTACTACCAAAAAAACAACATTGCTTTTGACGCACTTCGAGAATACCAGAGGTTGAAGAATTAAAGGAAAAGCCCAATGACAATTACAAATTTGAGAAAAATGAATTTGTGATTTGACCATACGGGATCGTTACAAGTTCTGCCAGGATGAGGACGCAAACCAACATCAAACCAACAACTTGAAACAGTTGCAACTGCTGCACTGGAACCAAACGATGTACATATGTCCAGCAGTGCATGGGCAATATGCAGGCAATTTGATATGCCGTATGCAATGGTGTGGAAAATTATGCATAAACTGCTGACGTTTTTCCCCATACAAGATCAACTGCTTCGAGAAGATGTGGACACTCGTCTGAACTTTTCTCTGATGTTCCTAGCTTGAATGGAAGTCGAGGATGCATGGTCTTGGAACATCCTAAGGAATGATGAGGCACATTTTCATCTTAATGGAATTATAAACACATAGAACTGCCAGATTTGGGCATTGGAGAATCCTCATGTATCTAGGCTGATTCCTTTGAACTCATCAAAAGTCAGTGTGGCATGGCTTTATTGTTTCGTTCATCATTGGTCCATTCTTTTTTGAAGAAATAACACCAAATAGTCCCGTGACTTGCTCCGTCAATGCTGTGAGGTATCAACAAATGCTGCTTGATTTTGTTATTCCACAACTTCAACAGCATGGATGCCGCAGATCCACTATATTTATGCAGGATGGAGCACTCCCTCACATTGGATTGGGTGTACAGCAAGTCTTATGGCAGCATTTCACAGAAGACAGTATAATTAGTCAAGCGTTTCCTACAAATTGGCCAGCCAGTTTCACCTGATCTCACTCCTTGTGACTTTTTGTTATGGGGATATTTGAAAAGCTTGGTATACCAAGGAGGCATGGATAACTTAGTAACATTAAAGGACCAAATAATGCTGTATGTGAGGCAAATCACTGGAGATCTGCTAAAGGAAATGCTGTTCATAGAATGGCGTTATTGGAACAGTTGCAAGGAAAACATATTGAATCAAATCTGTAAATGATGTCAAATAAAAATTACTGCCGATTGTAAGCTTTATTTATTATGGCCAATTTTCTCTACACCTGTAGCTTCCAGCATCATTTTTTTTACCCTGGTGGCGAAATTTTGAACTTTTTTTTTTTTTTTTTCCATTAGAAATTAAAACTCTATGGTCTAAAAAGTGTTCACACCAAATTTGATGGAGTTTGGCCCGATAGGTTTTTGGTAATTGGGCTCTAAACACCTCTTTAATTATTGCCACCCGGTACATAAGATACAATAACTGAATCAATGTTTAACGGTCAAAATGTTTCGGGGAACATTGAAGGTGTCTCCACGAGTGGTGTTTTCTCATTCTGGAAATAATTCCAATATAAGAAACATCTGGCATTCCCTGGAAAGTAAACGTCTCTGGCCAAACCTTCTCCCACGATGACAGCAAATACCCAAAAACGGTCCTTTTCAGGACCAGCCCTCACTACGATCTCTAAAAGGGATTTTAGAGGGATTTTCCTCTAAAAAAATCAGTTATGCTTAAAGATATTTGTAAAAAATTTGACTGCGACATACTATGTGTTCAAGAAACTCATCGTGATATAAACCATTTTAGACCCAAAATAGATGGTATGATTTTAGCAGTAGAACAACCACATGCCAAATATGGTAGTGCATTTTTTTAAAAACCAAACTTTAACTGAATCTGTATACCTAACAGAAAGTAATAATATTGAAGTTCTCACAGTAGAATTAAATAAATGCACAGTAACCTCCTTATATAAACCACCAAACGAGGAATTTGTTTTTCATGCCCCTGTCAACTTCAATAAAAACCAAACCAAATTGTGATCGGCGACTTTAATTGCCACCATATTAAATGGGGATATAAGGAAACAATAAAGATGGCGAATTGGTGGATTCCTGGGCCGAGATGTGTAATCTCAGCCTAATTCATGGTCTAAAACAACCAAGTTCTTTTAATAGCTCTAGATGGAGAAGAGGATATAACCTGGACCTGATATTCGTTTCTGATAACTTACAACAGAATTCAAATAAGGAAATTCTGGAGCCCATACAGTCTACTCAACACAGACCAACAAAATTTTGTCTAGAACAGTTTGTTCAGCCCATAATAGTCCCCTTTAGAAGACGCTTTAATTTCAAAAAAACTAAGTGGTTTCATTTCTCTGAACTTGTTGACGATTACATCTCTACGGTAATCCCTAATCCAAAGAACTACGACATCTTCGTTAAAACTATCCAGGAATGCTCCCGACTTAGCATACCTCGAGGATGCTGTGAACAGTATCTGCCTGGTCTCACAAAAGACAGTGCTAAGTTATATGAGGAGTACAATAGACTTTTTCGTGAAGATGCGTTTTCGGAAGAAACGATTGGTGGTTGGAGAAAACCTCCTGTCATCCCTCACAGCTTCCAGAAGAGAAACCTGGTGTAGTCTTATTGAGAACATTGATTTACTCACAATAGTAAGAAAGCTTGGTCAACTATTCGAAAACTCATGTGATCCTACACAGTTAAATGCTATATCAAACGTCTCACCTAATCAAGTAGCGAATCAGTTACTACTAAATAGTAAACCTGCTAAACAGCCTGGTCAGAAACTAAGCATGGATAAAATAATAATAAACCTACCACTAGAAATCTTCACTATCAGCTCACCAATCAATATGGATGAAATGATTCTGGCATTAAAAGCTCTTAAAAACGGCAAGGCAGTTGGAGTTGACCATGTACATGTGGAGCAACTAAAACACCTCGGTCATAAAGCCAATATATGGTTACTGAAAAGGTTTAATGTATGTCTCGAAACAAAACAAATACTGAGGTTATGGCGAAAATCAAAAGTAGTTGCCTTATTAAAACCAGAAAAACCTTCTGAGGATCCTAAAAGCTTTCTCCCTATCTCTCTTCTGTGTCATACTTATAAGCTTTTTGAGAGAATCTTACTTGCCAGACTCACTCCAATTATTGATGAGAAACTTATAATCGAACAGGCAGGTTTCAGACCAGGGCGATCTTGTTCCGGACAACTTCTGAATCCAACTCAACATATTGAGAATGGTTTTCAGAACGGTCTAATTACGGGAGTTAAGTTTATCGATCTGTCATCCGCCTACGACACTGTTAATACCCAAAAATTACTTCGTAAGATATATCACCTTACTTTTGATTATAATTTTGTTAAAAAATTGAGGCTCTCCTTAGTAATAGACGTTTCGTAGTATCTCTTCACAATAAAGTAGGTGGCGAAATCTTAAAAATGGTCTGCCTCAGGGTAGAGTTTTGGCCCCAACTCTGTTTAACATCTATACCAATGACCAGCCCATTTGTGATTCGTTCATATATGCAGACGATCTTGCATTGGCTGCCCAGTCAATAATTTTGAAACCGTTGAACGGAATCTTAGTGAAGCCCTAAATCAATTGACCCAATATTACAGGTGTAACTCCCTCAAACCTAACCCAACCAAAACCGCGACCTGAAAGATCTATTGTGCTATCCTACGGAAACAAGGACAGACGGAGAAAAAGACTGAGAAAGGATGGTGTGAGAAATGCAGGGGAAATGGGAGAACCCCGGAAAACTCCAAGCACAGTGGTGTGGTGAACTTTTAACCCATAATTTCCAACCTCGTTATCTAGGCGGCGTCTTAGACAGAAGCCTCACCTACAGGAAACACTGAGAATACCAAAACGAAAGTTAGTGCTCATAACAATATTATTTGAAAATTAACTGGAGCAAAATGCAAACGTACTTTGCTCCTCCGTCTTGGCTCTCTGCTATTCTGTTGGTGAATACGCCTGCCCGGTTTGGTTTAAATCAGCACATGCTAAGAAAGTTGATTCTGCCTTATATCAATCTTGTCGACTCGTGACAGGATATCTTAAACCTATCCCTTGACATAAATTATCTGTTCTCTCTGCCATAGCTCCACCATTCATCTGCCATGGAATAGTCAGTAGAACCGAAAGATTTTAAGTGGAATCTGATAGTCGTCACCCTCTGTTCGGCCAAGTGCCTGCCCAAACAAGGCTTGTCGTTGTTGCAAATATAACCTTCGTAATTGGGGTTACCTTGATTTGACCCAAGATGTACTGTGCTAAAGAAAAATAGAATAAAACGCACTTACTTACAAAAAGTTGAGAGAATTATACATGGTAATAATCCGACAGTTTCGGAATACTGTGCGTATTCCTTCATCAGGGACGGCACAAACATATAGTAGGGGAAGGTGTTGTACCTTTGACCACCCTTGATTGTGATGTCATCTATGAGCATACTTTAAAAGCTTTTCTGTTTAATGTGTAATATTCCCACTATTTGCGACTTTAAACCTTCAGTAGCAGTTAGATCTTTGACTTGCAAGGAGTGAAAAATGTTTTTGTAATTCCATCACCGAAAAGTAAGTATTTTGCAAGTGCATGTTTCTTTAATAACATTGTTTGTTTTCTTTTGATTATTATTTTAACAATAATGAGTAATATAAACCAAATTCTTCAGCAATCTTCTTCCTTTCCATATCACAAATATTAGATAGAAACACACTCTTCCATACTTTACATTAGTATTAAAATATTTATTAAAATACTAATAAGGGAGACAAATTTTCAGGAACTGTACATATTCCTTTTTTCAAGTCAATAATAGAGGCATGTCATAAACAGAATTAAGAATAAGCTTGGCAGCAATGGTTTAAAAACATGAACTATTAATAAAATTGTTACAATGTGCTTAAACATCTCAAAGTGACTATTAACTAATTTTATTGTTACAAGAAAATAAATAAAAGCATGGTGATACAACAAATTTAATTGTTGTTTACAATCTGACTTATTGTTATCCATAATTTTTCCAAAATATTGTTAATAATTTAATTCCTTAATATTGGCTGTTTTTTGGTTATCAAATTGTAAGTAATCTCTAATAAGTACAATGGTATTACAATCTACTATAGCTCCTTTATACTACATCTATGCCTATAGATTCATTGTTAGGACTTTTAATGTGACTGGATTAACCAAAAAATTGTACCATGGCGTGAAACGTAAGTTCGACTGATGTTGTACCTTTGACCACAGCAGGGTGTTGTTCCTCTGACCAAGTCAAAGGTACAACATTACTTAATAATATATAAATGTTTTTACTTAGTCATTTTAGCATTATGTAAGATGGAAATTTAAATATTTTTTGCCAAATTTTTATTTTTTTACCAAATCTTATCCAAAGATAGTAAACAATCGATTGTTTGTCCACGACTTTGAGTCTGATGTTGAATATTCATAATGATCTAAAATTTTAATGAATTCTTTTGAATTCATTAAAAAAAAAAAATGTTTAAATAAATTTGATTTATCATTTTTTTTATTTAAATTTTGGGTGGTTAAACTGTAGCATCTCGCTTACCTGCAAAAAAATGTTAAAGATAGCATAAACATATGCATAGCATAGCATATTAAGAGTTTTACATTCCTCTTATAAAGGAATTGAATACATAGATAACTGTAGTCTAAAAACGAAGGCCCTGTTGTGCACAATAATAGTTATTAGAATAATAAAGAGCAAATTATAAATTTTATGACAAGATGTCTTAATTTTTTTAATCAATTATAATGAATTTGAAGGGTGGTTGGATCCCACAACCTTCCACTGACTAAGCAACTAGATGATATCTATCTGAATAAAGTTCTTTTGTTCTTCCTTTAGGTGGTTTGCTACTGTGAGTATGAGCTCCAATGTTTTGTTTTTTTTTTATCTTGCTCTTTTGGATGCAATTTTTAGTTCTGCAAATTACAGGACTTTCATTAATTCATTCTTTCCGTAACTCTTCTCAAATTCAAAGTTAAGTGAAAGCTTTCAAATATTACAGTTTAATAAAAATCCTGTATATTAAAAACTCTGCTAAAGAAAAAAAGGTTAATTACACTTAATTAATAAAAAAAATGAGTTACCTGTCTTCAAATATTAAAAAATTGTGATGTACTGCTAAGTGACAAAGTTTCTGTATTACTTCAGGTGTAAAATCATCAAGAATATCAATATGAGTTTTCAATATACAAATAAAAGGTCCAATTTTGTCAGCAACCTTTAAAAGACAAGAATTTTAAAAATATCAATATGAGAACAAAAACAGATAAAATCAATTATTGTTTTACTTATTATTTATATATATATATATATATATATATATGTCACGGTCAAATGTCGAAATAGGGCATATCCCAATCTGCCTGGTCTAATGATGATATATCTACCTCTTTTGGGAAAAGATAAATTTTCTGTTGCTATTAAAGATGTGACCAGCCAAATCGAGATCTGATTGCTCATCTTTCGGCAAAACACAAATCGCTAATTTCTGCGGACTACTAAATCAAAATTTTTTTCCCACTTTCATATTTAATATTTTTACTATGCAGTTTATTTTTCTATTAGTTTTATAGTAGTTAGCAGGGCCCATGTTTTTTAATATATTTCATTACCAGAATCCGAGGATGGGTGACCTGTGGTAAAATTGGGGGGGGAGGGGGGTGATTTAGTATGAGCTCAAGTAGCATGCAATGTCTGTATGACGATTAGCTGTAGGTTAGATAGGTTGAGGTATGACCCCCTCCAGGATATTTATATTGAAAATTTTTAAAAATTATTAAATATCGAACGTTTAAGTTGCTCCAGGCGGCGATTGAAAGATTTGGACTCAGGAATGTGTGGACTATGGACGGAAGAATCATCGTTCACCATGGTAATAAAAAATTAACCCTGACTTCTATATATGATTTGCAAAAATTAACATAGGCCCTAATTAATCCACCATTTTCTTTTAACTGCAACATTGTTTTTATTTAATTTCTGTTTACTAAACTTGTAATTTTTTCGTGTATTTACTGTTACATGTATATATATTTTTATATGTATTATATCCCTTTTTTTTTTCCAACTGTTAATATCAATTTATTTAGTTTTTACCTTTGATAGAAAGCATTTTCTATCAATTATTACATAATATATATCTTTTTCTTATATTATTATATTCTTTTTGTAAACCTTTAACCCTTTCAGACCTGATTTTTTTATTTAAGTGAAAAAAATTTTTTCTTTTTTTAAACCTGCATTTTAGGATGCAATAAACATAGAAATTATTAAAATTACATTTTTATCGAATTATTTATGAATCTGTGAGTATGTCCAAAATATTGGACACCAGGTCTGAAGGGGTGTGTTTACTAAGTTAGTGGAAAAATTCAAACAGAGTGTTTGCTTGTAGAAATTTATTTTATAAAATAGATATATTGCAGGAAACTATAAGTTACATATAAGGGAGCTATTAACCATTAATGAAAAAGATCATATAAATCGGATAATAATAATAATGTTATTATTTTATATGAAAAATAATAAAACAACTTCTGTCTTTCTTTCGACATAAATGTACTTTACAAGTTGAACACACAACTCTTCGTTTTTGCCTTTGCAATCTTTATTTTTACACCTGCCTCCATCCTTCCTTTAGTCTGTTGATGGGAAATGATCGAAATGATCATACCAACTTCTTCAATTGGATGTCTTTCTGGCCTTGTCTTTTTCTTCTTGAACTGATGTCTGATATTGCTTGGCCTTCCTCTTTTTTTTTTCTCGGATTTTGTCGAGAACAACCAATGTTTTCGGTTACTCTCATTCTAAATTCAAGATGATTAAAACATTTTTAATTCAAACATTATTGGTTTTCAAGTAGTTTCGGTATTCAATCCAGCTATTAGCAAGTAGAAGTCCTATCACAGGTATTACAACTCTTTTAATT
>JAFIDM010009631.1:113895084-113910700 GCA_023159025.1 Thereuonema tuberculata
TCCAGTTAATTTTCCTGGGAACTGTTAATGAAATGCGATACTGATTTCATGTTAAACAAAATGCTGTTTGTTTGTTTTTTAATTGCAGAAAATAGACTAGCAACTCGGGGTTGCTGCCATATACCTCACATTCCATGAAATAAGGGACTTTCACAATCATAAATATGGGGCCTAGATTTCGGGGGGGGGGGGGTACTTTTACCATATTGTAAAATGTTGTAAGGGAAATCCAATCAACTGATCTGATTTCAATTCAGATGATTTTTGTTTGTTTGTTTTTTTGTTTAAAGTTAGTAATGATGATTTGTGTTGAAAATGAAAATAACTAAATTATTTTAATCAATTATTAAAATAAAATTTAAGACTTAAAAATTAATCATTGTTATTATTCAGACCTTTTTTTTTGTATAGAAATAGTCTGTTTCTTTGTCCCCAATTCAGAAAAGGACACATTCTGGAATGGTGTTGTAACATGTAACTTGAGAGTACTAACAAGTTCTCTTCAGAGATGAATTAAGATGCACTTTGCAATCTGATTCAGAAGAACTTTTATCTGGAGAGAATATGATACAAGATATCAGCCATCAAACATAAGAGAAATTGATCACTTTAGATGTGGAAGTTTATTTTTGAGTGCAGGGATAACTACAACAACTGCTGAGATCTCCATATCTTTGACAACATTTCCTACTAGAGATGAGATCCTTGAAAAATGTGTTCTTCCACTTGCAACAGCAATGGGCCAGGATTCATGTTGACGGATAATTCCTATCAAAACAGGCATTATCTTGTGGACCAATTAAACAGGGGAGGATTGAATGGATTCACCACCCAGATCTCTCGACCGGATTCTGACTGAGCACAAATGGGATCTATTGAAAGACTGAATGTTGCTCTCATTTCAAAAGCCTTGTTGAGCTTTAGACTACCCTTCTACATGAACAATCATTAATACCTTCCAAAATGTTTGAGAATCTTTTAGTCAATGTGAAAAATGCACTGCAAGACCTGCATTGTTGTCCAAGGTGATCACATATTGTTTGTTATTTTGAACTATTTAGCTTTTTTGAAATTAACTTTTAAATGTCTTAAAAGATTACTTGAAGCTTTCTTATTTACATGTATATTTTGAATAATATATGCAGGCTCAAGCTCATGTAGTTTTTTTTTTTTTAAATTTATTATATAAGAAGAAGAGCTACATAATTAATGGAGAAATAGGAAAATTCAATTAATGATGTATCCTTGATATTTATTGATAAACTAAGTTTATAGAAGCCTTAAAAAATAATTAAGTTGTTTGGCAAGGGATCACAGTGATTCAATCCAAGAAATGTTATGATTTGCCTCTTCTACAACACTGCCTTCTGCTAGAGGTTAACAATCAACAACAATGTCATTACAGTTTTGTTAGAAAGCTAAGAAATTGTATCTTTTTTTTATAAAAATATTTTCTTTTGATTTTTGTCCAATTTCTTTTTTACTACTCCTTATATCTGCTGCTGTATTTTCAGTCACTTTTTTTTATATATAGTTTTCATCATTTTTTGGCCCTTTATACTGCTTTGTAAATGTTACAAAATGGCTACATGCAGTCAAACTGGGTAATCAAACCTTAATAACATCTGTAGATTCTACTCGCATTAGCCAAAAAAAAAAAAAAAAAAAATTACAAACCTTTATCTTAAAGGTTCATAATTTTTTGACCAGTGTATATAATTAAACTGCATGAAATTTGTATTAACTGGCACAGAATCCTCGTTAATATTCTGTTCTGATGATTTTTTTTAAATTTCAAACATTGGAAAATATAGTTATTTCATTGCTTCCTCTTCCATCACTATTCGACTGTATTCTATTTAGTCATTAAATTTCTGTTTAAATCTATGGCTCTTCAGAATCTTCACCATATTAGGCTAAAAAAACAACCAGTCTAAAAAAAGAATATTCCCCTTTAGTTGCAGACACTCAATTTGCTCAAGTTTCACTGTTTACGGACAGAAGAAATGGTCTTCAACTTACACAAAACAGCTTTTTGTTTTAACCAAGATTAGGCAATTTAGTTTTATCAAGCACCTTAATTTCTACAACACATTTATTTCCTGCTTTACCTATAATCAGGTGATTTTCCAAGAATCTAACTTCTGATCTCAGTAGTTTAAGCATTTTTTCATTAATATGCTTTATGATCAAGATAATCAACTATTTCACAATCATATCTCTACCTGAAAGTATGGCTCGTAAGATGAAATTATCTTTTACATTTCTGTTGCAGTTTCTGAAGCCTTTCAATGATTCCGTTTCAACACTTCGGCTTTATTAGAGTAGGTTCAAAGAGTACACTACAACCTCATTTATCCGGACTAACTGGGACCAAAGGCAATCCGGAAAATCGAAAATCCAGATAATCCAGGTAATATGGGTAATAAGCAAAAAGAAATCCTTAAATAAGCAGACTTACCGTTTATTACGATAAAAAACTATGTTTTGTAACAAAATTACTCTAGTAAAGCTTTCTCTCTTAAACTCGACAAAAAGCATTTTATTACCATAATTTATTGTACAATCTATGCAGGAACTGTAGACGTAATCAAAATAAAAAGCGAATGTACTTATAGTTACGTTCTTGCTATCATAGTTAAAAATTATTATCTATGTGAACATTAAATAAAAAAAAAAAATGTTTACAAATCTGATCCGGATCAACGAGGGCCAAATAAACGAGGTTGTAGTGTATTTCCTTTCCAATAATTTGAAAATTCCTGATTTCTACTTCCATCTTTAATCTTTGATAACTAAATAACGATATATCAAATGTCAAATCTTTTTAATGCTTATTTCAAAAACTTAAATGTCGGATCTTCCATTAACTGTCATTACTGCTTACCCACACTGAAATACAATGCATTACTTGAATACAATGCTAATACCAAACTCTGTTTCTCTTTTGGGTTATGCCAAGAATATATTGCTTAACATTCATATACTTCAAAAGTTATTCCAGTCACAGACTAATCTCTACCTATTCCAGCTTATTTTCAATTTTTTTTTTTTCCTCACATCATATAAATTGTTAATTCTTTATTGTGTTTCTCAAGCATGCAGAGATCTAATTATTTATATTTTTGGCGATTTATTTATATCACTAAATAAATCATACATCTTCCACTAGCACTTAATTTCAATGAGTCATTAAAGGGAGGTGGGCCGATAGCCAAATGGTCAGGGCGGTTGGCTGCAGGTTGGAGGTGGCGGGTTCGATTCCTGGCCTCGGCAGAGGGCAGGGATTTTTCCATGCTCCTTTCATCTCCAAACGGGTCCTAGGGTCTACCCAGCCCTCTGTAAAATGAGTACCGGGTTTCTTTCCCGGGAGTTAAAGGCAGGCGGACATCGGGCTGACCATCCGACCACAACTTAATCCCGTTGGTCCTAAACGCTGGGAGCCTGACCTCCTGCGACCCCCAAAATCCTGTGTAGGCTTCTCGTGGGGCACTTTAACTTTTTTTAACATTAAAGGGAGAATGATGATTATTGTAGAAATTATGTCAGTTCACAGATGTGTCAAAGACATAATGTGTGTTTTGTTTTTTTTTACCAATTATAATAAAACACCAGTTCCATATCAACTTATCTGACTCAATTTTAATGAACTAATACATTTCAATAGAAGTTATACTTACTTTTCCAAAAAAATTTCTTTTTATTGATGTAAACTATTAATGGATATCAAAAAGCACTTTTTACTTATATTTTGTAAATTTTATATTACTCAAATAGAAAGACAATCTAGTTTTCATTTTTTTACAATATTATTACATGAACAACTATTAAGAATTATTAAACTTTACTGAGTAAAAGTTGCTTGTGATCAAATGTATGAGTTGATAAATCTCTAAAATATCTGACTAAGTCAGAATAAAACTAATTATAAGGATATTAAAAAAAAAAAAAAATAAAAAAAAAAAATCAAGATTTAATCTCAGAAATTTAAATTAATACTGATTTTAAAAAGCTGGTTTAATGTAGTCATTGTTGGAATCACAGTGGCATCTGAAAAGCAAAAATAAACAATAAAAAACTCACTAATGAAATAATAGTGAGAAAATTCACGTGCCAGTAGTCCACCGGCCTCAAGGATTTTTTTGTTAAGGCATCTGGTCTCACCCATTGTTGCTTATTAATGTAGTCTTAATAAGAAAGTCAACTGAATATTTTTGTTCCCTTTTTCAATGAACCTACAGTTGCATACATAAAAAAACAAAAAAAAAACAAAAACAAAAGAAAACCAATGATAAATACTTACCATATTAAGTACTTTTAAAAGATGCAAACCAGTGCTTCCCCTCCCCCTTCCAAATCATACTTTAAAAAATAGAAGAAAAAAAAAGAAAGAAAAGAACTAAGTGAAAATGATCTTTAGACTTGGATGTCTTATATTTTTCATAGTTTAATTGCAAATAAATGGGGGGGGGGAGGAAAACAAGCTTTTAGCTTAGCATATCTACTTGTGTCAAATTACAATGTAGTCCACAGACGACACTGCAGGAATTCTTGTCATGAGGCATTTTACACAGCCCTAAGCACTTATAAACTTGGACTTAATCTTTATAAGATAGTGGCAAATATCATAGAATTTGCTTACATTTTACAAGCAAGCAAATGTAACTTTAAATGAGATGAAAATACATCACACCAAACTGCCGACATGAAAATTTAAATTTTCAGCTAATAATTTTCCTTCTTTCTAGTATAAAACACCTTTATGTCATCCACTTGGGGAACTAGTAACAAACAATAAAAAACTACTGAATCATCATCTTATTTTAAAATAATAAAAATCAAGGAGTGAAATATCAGCTTACTTCACATTTGGATTTAGTTGAAGATAGTTGTACTTTCTGCTTCCTAATAAAATCTTTTAAAACTGCAGTAGTAGAAGCATCAAGTTGAGAGGCACTGGATAGAATATCAATCAAATTAGTAATTCCAAGGGCCCTAAAACAATTAAAAATATTAATTTGTAATTAATAAAATTGGCATTTCAGAGACATAAATATTAGGTGATTCTACATAATTTAGAATAATAATTAAGGTGAGCATTTCCAACTTTAGGTTCAAAATTTCTTCTCAAGAATTCTTAATCTTGTTAAGCAGAACAAACACGAAGCAACTTTGCTGCTTGAGCAGTTTTCATGCTGCCTAAGGGCAGTTGCCAGCGGAGTTGCCGGCAGCAAAAGCTGCCAAGACCAGAGGAGGCAACTCCAAAAGCTGCCTGGGCAGCACCCAATCATAGCACAGCGTTTGAACACGTCACGCATGACATCACTCCCATGGGAAAACATGGCACCCAAACAGATTGCCGTCGCTTCAGAAAGAATACCAGATATTTCCGAAATTCGTTCACGCAGAAATAAAGTTTATATGTAAATGCATTAATTTCATGTGGTAGAATTTTACAGAGCGTATGCTAAACCTCAATATTTGCAATTTTTCACTGCAACAAACAAAACAACAATTGCTGCCAGTTTGCCAATTTATGAACAAAGCCACGGGACTTCATTGTGGGCAACGCCCACTGTAATAATAGCGGCTGTTGATCATTGTTCTTCGTGTATCGCATTATTGCCTTCCCCTGCAAATACAGATCGGCTAATAATAGTATCGCATTATTTCTATTTTGTTGGCGTTTATTGCAGTTCCTGTGCTGCAGGCCAGCACTGCAATTTCCCTAACTTATTATCAACTGACGTCATTGCAATTCGTCCTGTGCTTTGTGTGTTGTTTGCACGGCGGCGCCCACCAAGCTGCATCGTGTTCGCCCATAACTGACATTGGCAAATTTCCTGCGTGCAACTTTTTCAACGAGTTGGGCAGCAAAAGCTGCTTCGCGTTCACGCTGCTTTAGGAAAGTTTAATTCATTGAGAAAGACCTACACAACACTGTCCATATACCTTTTTTTTATATATATGTAATATATAATATTTTCACTGAAAAAGCAGAAAGATGGACAAACGGGAAAGGCTAAATGATAGAGAATTCCTAGGAAACAAAAGAAAATAATATTCCATCTACAATTGCTAATTAATACATTGGTGAAAAGAAATGCTCAGCACAAAAACAATTTACAAAATGATAATTAACTTTCATTGAGGGGAAAAAAAATAACAGTTATCCTGAGAAAGTCTCGGGCTACAGAATTCTGCAAAACAAAACATTCCAAGGGCACTCAGATAATTTGGAATGGGATTATACTAAACAAGTAATTGGGAAAGAAGAAACTGTAGATGGTTTGAGCAAAGATACACCATGTCCTACAGAAAACCATAGCACAAAAGAACAATGGCCAATGAAAGATGCAAATCATCAGAGTGAGTATAACTTCAGGTGTTTCTAATGAGTTATATGATTGCGTATTAAACATCAGAAAATAAGATGGCTGCAATTGAAACACCATGTGTGTACAATTCCATTGAATCATACATATTACAGGTATTGTAGATTCAAACATTAAAGATGGTGAAGTCAAATTGAGAGTGACGAGATAAGTAGCCTGGCTTATCCAAAGAGACATCGGGGTATATCAGAGGGTCAGCAAAGAATGGGTACATTTTCTACACCAATAGAACAGGAAGACTGAGTAAGCACTGGGTAGTTGGTGGGTTTTTAATTGCTCTGAAGTATCTATGAGTATGCCCTGATGAAGGTTGCTCAGCCACAGGCACTATAGGAAATAAAAATGCAGGTAAATCTTCCTCAATTTTAAGTAGCACTGTTCAAGCCGACAGAAGATTCAGAATAGACAAAGGAATGGAGCAGATAAGTCACTTGAAATTTGCTGAAGGATAAACTGACAATGATTGATCAAATTTTTTTTAGAAAATGTTCAGATAATATAAAATTTGAAGTAAACACAAAAGCCTACATAATGCATGAACTTCCTTAAGTTTAATTTTTCTCAGTTCATTGTTAGCAGGATAATCACTTTGTTATACCTTACGCAAACTCAAACACTTTTTGATTTCCTTTTTTAGAAGTGGGAACTGAAGCCAAACATATTAAACACAAACACTTGTCACAAAACATTGAAGAAATAAGCTTCTCCCATTCGGTGTGGTAATGATACATTTTTGGTTTCTTAGCTCCACTCATTTTTAATAAGTAAACAAAGATTAATAACTAAACTTATATCTGCACTCAATAACTAATTTTTATGCACAAATAAGAATGCTGACAGATCAGCCTTCCCATAGATGTGGTGTGATCATCTGGTCTCAGGCAATACATATGGAACAACATAAGCCAGAGCGATAAACAGAATGAGCAACCGCATGAGAGCCCACGATTGACACTATGGCTATCTCTGATATAGTGACAACAAATAAATTCTTGGCTAGTATGGATACCACAACAAAGAAACTATCCAAATGGGTAAATATGTCTGTAACACAAAGTTGATAGTAACCAACCAATTATTAGACTTTTAAGAAACCATTTATAAAGGAAACAAGAAGTTGCAGAAGAATTAAATGTTAAATTTTAAACCATTTACAGTTTTAATTTTAAAAGGCTGCTAGATTGAAGAAGACCAAATTTCACATAATCAAAAGCTGGAGATGAATGGAGATGAAAAACCTCTAAACTTAGAGATCTTGTAGTGGTAGTGTTTATATAACCTCCTGCAGAAGAGCGGAGAGTACTGAAATGGATTTTTAAGTTTTATTATTTCCACATTTACATGGAAGGTCAACACAAGGAAGAGAAATGAACATTTGGGCAACTGAAAATTGACCTTCTATGATGAATCTAGCCAAAATGGGGAGGGAGGATTCACTTTACCTAAGAAAACTCTTGTAATTAAGCTCAGAACTTTTAAAGTAGTTGTCTTTTCTTACTTTTATTTAATCTGCTAGGATAGGCGGCTTCCATCTAGCATTCAAATGTTGAAAGAGGACACAAATTTTAAACATTCAATTATGAAAGCAAGTTTTCTCCATTTAATCTAAAAATATTAATTAGTATAATGCAAATCAAATGAAAATGAATCCATATGATTAAAATCCAATATTGCGTTCAAGTATGTTTTATAGTATATTATGACATTGAGGATATACACTGCCTGCTCACTTGAAAGTGGACACCTGTGGTATGGAACAGATGCTTTATTTACAGTGTCTAATAGCGCATATTATGACCTTTTGCCCTAAGCACAGCATCCATATGCCGTGGCATGCTCTCCACAGTTTCTGATAGCAAGCAACCGGTATGTTTGCCCACTCCTCCTTCAAAGCCTGCAAAGTTGGATGAGTGTTTGCAGTCACATCGGATGCGTACGAATCCGGCGCTCCAATTCATCCCACAGATATTCAACAGGGTTGAGGTCTGGACTCTGGATGGCCACTGAAGTTCCTAAACATTATTCTCCGGAAACCAGGTGCTGACAACACGGACCTTATGGCACGGCGCATTGTCGTGCTGGAACACAAATGGCCCTTCACCAAACTGCAACCACAACGTAGGAAGCATGGAACTGTCTAGAACGTCCAGATACTGTGTGGATGCCACATTCCCCTTGATCACAACCAATGGACCATGTCCAAACCAGGAGAAACACGACCACACCACTGCCAAACTTCACTGTTGGGATGACACTCAGGTAGCAGCCGCTCCCCTGGCAAACGCCACACCCAGGTGCGCCCATCCAATCAGTAGAGTGTGAAGAGTGATTTGTCGCTCCACATAATGCTCTTCCAGCAGTCCATTGACCAAAACCTTCGCTCTTTACACCAGGCCACCTGATGCTGGGCATTTACAGGGGTGATGTTAGGCTTGTGGGCAGAAGCCTGACCGATGTACCCTGAGGCATGAAGCTCCCGACAAATCGTCATGGTACTGACAATTGTTCCCGTTGCCTGCTGGAAGTCCTGCTAGTGTTGTTCTGCTGGAACAGCCCTGTTCTGCTGTACCAACTGCTTCAGGACCCTCCGGTCTCTTTCGGTCAGCACGCGGGTTCAGCCACCTCCATGAAGTCATGTTTCCACTCCTTCACGTTTCCACTTCGTGATAATAGCACCCACCGTCAACTTTGGCAGATTCAGTATCGCTCCTATGGCTCGTACACACTGGCCACTAATGTGGCAGCCTATGACTACTCCAAGTTGAAAATTGCGCAGCTGCTTTGATGGTGGCTTTCTACCTCAGCACGTGGTTAGACACGTAATGATTCCAATTACACATGATCATGTTGTTTTATAACGAATATATTCAAATTATTGTCCAAATGGGTTGTTCCACTATGGCAGGTGTCCACTTTCAATTGAGCAGGCAGTGTATATATAGATAAGTAAGTGGTGTTATTTTTTTTGGCTTACTTCTATATCCAGATTGATATGTATTTATATTTTGTGCGTGTGTTTTTCAAAGAGTAAAATAATTAAAATATGAATATTTGATACTGAAATGTGTAAAACGTGAGTGGAAGAAAAATAAACAATATTATACTTAAATGTGCATGCAAGACATCAACTACACGAGAAGTATTGTTGGCAAGTGCAGAAGCACGAAAGAACAATGTTTATTTAAACAATAAAGGGAAACAAAAGCCAAGATGTTATGCGATGTAAATAGGTAACTAGGAAGAAGATGGCAAAATAAACAAGTCCGTATTCTTATTGGATGTGTGCCATTTTTCCAAAAGTAATAAAGTATGTATTCCAAAGAAATGCATTAAAAAAGGATTCGTGATTTTCTAAGTTGTATGAGATAAACTTAAGGAATTGGCATCGTATTCTTAAAGGATATTAGACAGTCTATTCCAGGTAATGTTTCACAGTTTCAAGTTAGGAACAGACGATATTGGGACATTGTAACATATAGAAATGTAAAATTGGATCACAGAGGAATTTCCCTTCATTCATTCCTGAAACGCAGTAAAATGACTTTTACATTTATATCAATGCGGAAGTAAATTTCCAGATATAAGAAGTACGAAACGAATATGATTGTCTTATCCATGATTAGGCTTTCATAGAAGTTTTTGACATTAAGAAGAGAGTGAACAGTTATAATCAAGGCAAATTTATATTTTACTTAAAGTTATAGAAGAATACATACATATATATTTTAATTCAACTATGACTTGCCTTCATTTTATTAACCTTACAAATTAGGTTTATCATCTGCATAGAACTAAATAATCTTCAGTTAGGAATCTTAATCAAGTTTACTAGTATTACAATTTATGAACAAAAATACTGTAATACATTGAAAAAATAATATATTAAGAATACTATATCAATGGTACTAAAAGTAAAACTGTAAATCAAAATGGAGTAGATAATTCAAATGAACATAAGTCGACTGAATCGAAACCATCTAAAAATTTCAAAAACCTTGAAACATGTCAAACTCAACAAGACCCAATTGCTGAATTATTTTACTGACAACATTTGTGAAGCAAGTCTTAACAAATCTTTAAGTTAACTGTATAAAAAGATGAAAATCTCCAAATTAGAAGAAATCTATAAAACTTATTTCTACAATGAGATAAAAAAAAAAAAAAAAAAAATTACAAGAAAAATATTACTGTTATCATTTAGGTAAACTCCTGGAATATAAAACTTATCTCAGAATTACAATTTCTAATTTGGTAAATTATATGTGGAATTTAGTTTGTAAATGTTACCTATAGCATTTAACTTTGTGTGCTTCCAAATTAGCTATACCACCTTGTTCTCTTTCCAGCAATGCAACTACATGATTTACTTTTAATCCAGCATTTCGGAGGGCCTGAAATTATTAATTAAATATTGTTCAAGCACATAATTCACTTAAATTTACTAAATACCTTTTTTTTTTTTGACAATGCATTCTTTTCAGTTTAATATGTTGCAGACAACATTCTAATTTTACGTAATCACAATAAAAGCAATTGCATTTTCTTATTATTATCATAATTAAAAAGTTGATTTTTACAATTTGCATTAAGAAACATTTTATCCATATTTATAAAAGAAAACTCTCCCTACTCCTCCGAAACCATAAGATACAGAATCACAAATAAGGTTTCTAATATTAGGTAAACTACTGAGGATGCCAACATTTCATTTTTCATCGTTGTGGTTCAATATCACAGACAGTCAATATGTCAAAGTCTATCATACTACCAAGGAATTTTATCTCTGTAGCTTTTACAGCTAGCAAAAAAAAAAAAAAGGAAGAAATAATTCTTAAAATCTAAGATAATATTACAAAATTGTACCAATCAAAAAGCAAGGTTATCATTAAGTTATAAATGCAGTAATATTTATAAATCAATGACAATTCATTAAAAAAAAAAAAACAGATATTATTTAATAACACCTACTGGCATCATAAAAAGAATTCTATAGCTAGAAAGCATGATCATGAAATCTCAGGTCAAAAAACTTTGAAAATAGGAAAGGATGAAGATCTGAATGCCCTTCCTCCAGATTACAATCTCTAGTTTTGAGCTTCACATCCAAACACAAAAGATGGGTTCCTAAATTCATCATACAGAGAGTGAGATTTGGATGAGGAAGTATCAAGTTGTTGTAAATGTTGGCTTTACGACCTCTTTCAGTTGGTACGTCTTTTTGAAGAGTTCAAACATTGCTAGATGGCATTTGTGATACGCATCTTTAAAAAAGCAAATGTGATGCAAATAAGGCAATGGTCAGGTGATTTGAGGCATCAGTTCCAACTGGAGTGAGGTCAATCGATCGATCGGAATCAACTTCACGCCACTTACCTATAGGAATTTAAACTGGGACACTGCAGTAGAAACAGTTTGCAATATCAATATAGCATTTAGGGAAAGCACAGCAAATTAATGCATGACAACATTGCTTGTAAAATTCCAGTCAGGTGATGATGAGGTTTGCAAATGAACCACAAATACTCCTTGTGGTCCATCAATGATGACAAGTTGAAGGACTTGATCAAATTCAACACTCGTCAGAGAATTTGCCGAGAAATTGGAGTGCACTATGCAACAGTTTACTGACATTTGGAGGCTACAAAGTGAAAACGATGGATAAATGGGTGCCACATGTTGACAGAACAGCATAAAACAAGGATGTCTTTCCTTCTCTGCTTCTCCAAACCAAATGAATGACATTTTGAAACACATCATATACGATGAAAAAAGGATACTGAATGACATCGGCAATATTCAGCACAATAGCTTGATCAAGGATGAAGCTTCAAAACATGCCCCAAAGCCTGCATTCCATCTCAGGAAGACTATGGTCAGTGTTTGGTGGTCTACAGCTGATGTAATTCACTTGTACTTCTGCCATTCCAGCACAGCCTTGTGGTCAAGGAGGCAGCCTGCCACCAGGCTAATGTTTCTTAACCTGGGTTCGAATCCCAGCATGGAACTTGGATATTTCTTTCTCCTTCAGTGTTTGTTTCTCTTTGAAAAAGGAGCAAAGTCTGACTATCACCTAACGATGCCTTATAGTTATCCAAACGACAGCTGCATATTACCCCCATATCATGGAGTTTAACTCCATAAATGGATCGGGAATAATTCAAAAACCTAAATTCTACTTCTTGCAACTGGTTGCGATATTAGCAGAAAGGTATTGTCAATAACTTGATATTATACACGAAAATTGCAATCAAACAGCCGGCATTAGTCCATCATCATAGGCACATACTTCTCCGTAATAATGTGAGACTTTATATTGCATGCCAGACAAAACAGAAGTTGTATCAGTCGAGTTACAAAACCTTACCTTATCATCTTATTCACTAGATCTGTCCCCTACAGAAGCAAATTTCACTCTTTTGACTATACAATCAGATGTAGGTCATATGTAGGGGCACGAGTTTTTCGCATTGAGCAATAATGCAATTAGCTACAAAATTGTGCATTTTTATTTTCTCGGAGTTTTTGTGTGTTTTTAAAGTTCGCAATAAAAAGCAAAATAAAGCAATTTTTTGAAAAAACTTGTTTTCATTTTATTTTTCTATTCTATTTCCCATATGGTTCTTTTCGTCTTAAATTTTATCAGAGGTCATGAAAAAAGAATCTTGTTTTCTTGAAATCTGCTGTGTTTGACTCACCACACAAAATCCAAATCAACTTCTGTAAATCAGCCGATCACATGATCCGACTGTATTGGAACCCAAATGGTTCATGTACAATGTTGGTCTCACAAATTAAATCTAATTGGAGATATATGGCAGAACACTTTAAAGACGAGTGTTTAAAGTTGGCTACTGATGCTCTTATATACGTGTGGATTCCAATGAGCAATGCAAATTGTGAGAGGTTTTTTTTTGAAGTATGAACTGGTGATATATGACAGACGTACCACCATGAAAAGTGAATCAGTGGAAACATGTAATATTCTGTTTTTTATAGGTATATCTATTCCTGTATGCAAATGAACGAGCTGTTTCCAAGTACCGTTTCATCTTTTGAGTGTAGTGTTCAATGATACAGGCCTACACATATGCAGTATAACAGGCAATTTTTTTTAATGTGACAAGATATTTTTGCCTGTAGTTTCTAATAATAAGTATGTTTATTGGGTGAAAACTATTCTTTTATGTGCCTAGCTAATTTTGTTTCTTCTTTCATTGTTAACAATGAAACATCACATAATAATCTTTAAAAAAAAAACACGTTGTTTTATGGAAAATGCTATATAAAATGCTAAAAAATTTCATTTGAAACTGCTATAAAACGCAAAATCTAAAAACTGAAATGCTAAATTTTCAAATTCATAATGCTAAAAACTCGTGCTCCTATGTATGTTATTCCTGTAGTATAGCTGTACAAGAATTTTGCAGTTCCAACAAGAATGTTCCAGACACGATTGACTAGAAACAGATCCAGAGGCATGGGCTAACCAAGAAACAATATTATATTAAGGTATTCCTTATGAGATTTTTGGAAGATAGTGCACTGTCAAATTTCCTGTAATCTCCAACAGAAGTTACTAGGAATCAGACTTGATAGCATCCTATTAACTGTCTGTTCTGGCAGTGTGCCATTCAAGAAAGATGCCTGAAGGGTAAGTCTTGATATGCAAATATTCTGGTCATTTGTCCCAAAACAAAAGAACCTATCAATGAAGATGATCAAATGTCACTACATACGGATTAAGCATAATATCAATATACATGTAGCTTTTGCTGAATTGTAGTCATTATAATGGACAATTCAAGTGGAGTTTTGCTTGAGCTAAGTTATCAGACAATTGTATGCAGTACCATAGACAGTGCCAAATCTCTATTGACAGTGAAAAACAATGATGTTGGAGCTATTAAACTTGCTGAATGATCTGTCAATCCCATGCAGTATTGTTTATCTAGCTGTACCAGGTCCTTCCATTGGAGCCAAGTCACATCTGTATGGTCAATATAAAAGGTGATACATCAACCTAAACAACTACTTTGGTGAAGACCAATTTCGCTGTCAACTTTTCAATTCAGTTATTAGTATGACACTAATTAGGCATTATTCACAACCCACAGCATGAGGAAAAACTACAGTTAAACCATGAACCGACTCATATTCTTAGTGCAAAGCAAATTTTTTTATCTCTTACAGCAACTATCTTTCAGAAGAGCAATCCGATTTTATCAACGGCATACCAAACCCACCAAATTTCTTCCCATTTGTTCACAGCAACAGATTATTCCTTAGAAAGTGCAACTATTTTTAGTGAGAGAATGTAGTTTTTATTTTAACATGAAAATTAATTCTTTCCCTTTCACGCGATTACAGTTTTTGATTTAAGCATATCATTCTAAATAAAAAGCATTCTTACCTGTACTGTTTCTAGAACACTTGATCCACTAGTGATAACATCTTCAATGACCAAGCAAGTTTCGCCAGCTTTGAAATCCCCTTCTATAAGTTTCTTTGTGCCATAGGATTTTGCTTCTTTGCGACGAATTAACATTTGAATTTTCTTCTTCACTGCTATACACTAAACATTATTTTTTTTTTTAAAATCAACAATAAGAAAATATTTACCCAATATTAATTTAAAAGAAAATGAAAAATCATTACAGGCAGTAAAATAGTCAATTCAAAATATTAATATTCTTACACTGACTGCTCAATTGAAAGTGGACACCTGCCGTAGTGGAACAACCCATGCAAATTCAGGCAATAATTTGAATATATTCATTATAAAACAACACGATCATGTGTAGTTGGAGTTATTTAATGTCTAACCACGTCCTGAGGTAAAATGCCACCATCAAAGCAGCTGATTGATTTTCAATGTGGAGTAGTCATAGGCTGCCACATTACAGGCCAGAGTGTGTGAGCCATAGGAGGACTCATGGCGGAGTGCACCAAACTTCAGTTAACTTTGATGACTGCAGTTTGGACGGAGCTAAAATTAGTGGGGGGTGCTGCTCCACAAAAATGTTAGCCTTTGTTTTAAAATTGTATGAAAGGAAACATGTATAAAAAGAAAATTTATTCAGACACTTGATAAATTTCTTTTTATACATGTTTGTTTCCTTTCACACAATTTTAAAACAAAGGCTAACATTTTTGTGGAGCAGCACCCCCCACTAATTTTAGCTCCGTCCAAACTGCAGTCATCAAAGTTAACTGAAGTTTGG
>JAFIDM010009631.1:113911100-113934734 GCA_023159025.1 Thereuonema tuberculata
CCCCCCCCCCATCAAATACATCCCCTTTCCCTACTATCCACCCCTTGAACGTTCCATTAAAAAATTCCTCAACACATACCAATATGCCCCTGCCTTCAAATCATCCAATATAAACATCACACACACCAAACAACAAAATATTACTTCCAATACAGTATATTGGATTCCATGTAACCAGTGCCCCTCTCGTCCTATAAACGTAGGACAAACATCCTGACCTCTATCCACACACATCAAAGAGCATAAACAAGCCTTCACAAACACGGACCCCACGTGTTCATATACAGTAACACATTACAATGAGACTGGACATCTCCCACCCCCACCCAACTTCTCTGCTGCCAAACCCCTCTCTCACCACAATAAACTATATGATCGACTGCTAGCTGGATCTTTCTACATAATCCAGCTGAAGGCATATAAACCTATCACTGGCAGGCAAAACTCCTGTCACTATTGCTAAACCAGCATAATCCCTTCACTTCCCTCACTCCCACTATCCATTCTCACCCCATGTCGCTCTACATGCTTGTGCTTGTCCCTGATGATGGAATACCCCCAGTATTCCTAAACTGTCTGTTAATTACCATCTTTTTTATTCCTTTTTATCCTGTTTACAAGTGCATTTTATTTTCAATTTCTCTTATTTTAATACATGCACATTAAGCCTCCTTGCTCACAATTATCTTCTGTAACACACTGATATACATAAGGTTTTCCATCTGTTATTGTAAAGTGTTCAAAACATCAAGTTTATTGACATTTTTCTTTTTGCCAAATTGTAAATTTGTTCATGGGGCACCACTTTCATTAATTATTAAATATAATTAAAATATGTTATGTTTTGAAATTTGAAAAAAAAAATTGAAATTAAAAATTTTCCCGAAAAAAAAAACTAAAAAAAAAAAAAAAATTTAATTTAATTATTATCTGTGAAATGGGAAATTATAACATTATTTATATTACAATTTAAATTTATTATAAGTCAGAGTCGGTACATTTTTACTGACTCCAACAACACAGCCCTGTATTTAACACAAAACAAATTTCATTTCTGTAAATGAAACTAGTTTAGTCTTTAGTTTATTCGTCTTGGATGGATAAGTTCAAAAAAAAAAAAAAAAAAAAATCAGTACATTTGAAAACATTATTAACTGTTCATTCATGTGAAACCATAGTTTAGAATTATTTGTTGATAGGTACTGACACTGCAATATCATCATACAACCCATTTGTCTGCATAAGAAGCTGTTAATTGCTAATAATGTTACACAGTCCACAAAGTCATGAAAAAAAATGACTGATTTCAAGGATCAGATTTTAACTATTGGCTTGAATTGAAAGTTTGTTTGGTTGGCTCATCTTTGATAGTTGATAGCTTGCAGAATGTGGTGCATCTTATATAGAAAAACCACCCGCTTCAGATTTTGCAAACACTTCGCATGTTCTATTAGTTAAAACATTCCCTCCATAAACAACACACATCTTTTTTGAGTCTGCACTGTGTTTTTGCCTTTTTGGAAATAATAAATCATCACATCGAAAATGTATTTAGTATATTCTATTTTAAAATAATTTCCTAGGAATTCCACTTATGTTATTTCATTTGGTTTAAAACAGAAATTATCAATAAGCAACGCAATAATACAATTGTTGACAACTTGAAGCTTTCAAATGGTTACCTATGTCACAGATGATATGATTGTATGAATAAGAAAAAATCCAACGAACTTTTGATTCAATTCACTTTATTTTGTTTCACGAAGGACTTGTGGGAATTTACTATTTTGCGTAATGCCAACAAACAAAATAGTATCAATTCAAAGCTGTTATCCACAGAATTAGAGTGTACTGAATGTTTATTTGCTTTTTTTTTTTGTTTTTGTCAAATCAACAAAAGACAATCTACTTATATCTATTTTAATTATATAATGAAATTTTAATTTGTTTTCTTCAATCACAGGACAGGATATTTTAGAGCAGTTAAAAGTTAAGGATGAAAGGATAACTGACTTCATTTACATAATTTGTTTGCAGAATACAACTGAATATTCTAAGAATCGGTTGAATGATAAGAAGCAAGGTTAAAGAAAACAACTGGATGTTAAGATTTCTATTTAATATTTACTTTAATGAAAGCAAACAAGTAATAAAAGAAGTCTATACAAGTTTGATTTTCAAAAATCATTTTCTCAAAAACATTGTTGTTGAGAATGGATTGATTATAAAAACAGATATAATAGGAAATTGCTACAATTTACAATGGTCTGATTAAGAAATGTTTTCAGAAAATATTTAAACTTAAAAGTTCTATACTTTGTAGTCCAGATTTAGAAGAAAGCAATATGAAGAAAACCATTAACATACTGAAGCATCCAGAAGAATATTTCTGAACAGTATATCTACTACTGTTTAGTATGCTTCTGCATGATAAGGATCAGAACATGTCCAAGAAATCTGACTGGATGTAGCAAAGTTAGCAATCCTACATGCAGGGCAAAAGAATCTCAGGAATGGAAACTAAGAAAACTTGCTGAAATCTTCACCAATAAAATTAACATATTGGAAATGAGGAATCAGATTATCAATGTTTTTAAGACCTAGACTATTAAATAGTTTGGACTGATAACAGATCAAAAGGAACCTAAATTTGACCATTACTAACAGATACTTATACTTTTCTTCCTGAAATCATGAAGTCCTATTAAAATTTTAGTTTTTCCTTTATTGAATTTTAATAATTATTATTATTTTAATAATTTACCCTATTAATTCGTTAGTAATTATTAGGGCACATGCATAAAAACAACACATCTTCTTGAAGCATTTTGTTTTTGGTTTTGCACCATTTTCAAATATTATCAATGAATTTGAAAAGTAAATACTTAAAATATAAAAGATCCAGTATGTATTCTTCAGCATGTATAGAATAATAATAATAATAATAATAATAATAATAATAATAATAAAAATAATAAAAGAAAAAAAGAAAATTGGCTTAAGAAAATAACTTTACCGTTGCTATTGGTAATGCTGTATAAGGTACACCACAAATGTAATCGCATGCAATTTTTTCTGTTTTTATTATTTCCCATATTAAGTCTGCAACAGATTCCTAAGATAGAACACATTATCATTATTATATTCACAATACAACAACTACAAACTTCATTTAATTATGCTTATTAGACTAACGTTAAACTTAAAAGAATAAAAGAAGCTGGAATCCCGGTGCACAGAAAACAATCAGCAGGACGAATGCCTCGCTTTACACTAAGAAATTTCGGCTAAATTTATAAGTTCTACACCAGTTTGTAATTATTATTAATAATTGATGAACAGTTCAACGCGATGCCAACACGTTTGGTAAGGACTACAAATACATGAAAGGCTTTCTCCGTCTTTTTTACAATATACTCTGAAAAGTAGTACTTAAACCAAATTAACAGTTCTTAAATGAGATAGTGTGAAGTAACAACTAGTTGCCACTCTTCTGAATATATGCCATGGTAGTAGAAAGCTCCGTTTCTTTGAATGAAAAGTTGTTATAATTTGTATATTTATTTATTTATTTATTTATACATTTTTATACAATGCATTTATTTTATATTAATGGAAATGAAACACGTTTAATTTATAGTTTTCTTTCTCATAATTTTTCATAAATGATAATTTTAGACTTTCAAATTTCTCATATAATTTCTAAGAATCAGCATTGGATACATTAACTTACCAATAACTGTGGGTGAGTTACAGTTTCTCGAAGGTCAATATATATTGGTGAAATAATACCACTTTTTAAA
The DNA here is from genome assembly GCA_023159025.1 of Thereuonema tuberculata. Lineage (NCBI taxonomy): Eukaryota > Metazoa > Arthropoda > Chilopoda > Scutigeromorpha > Scutigeridae > Thereuonema > Thereuonema tuberculata. The sequence goes on from JAFIDM010009631.1 coordinate 113,914,904, forward strand.
GTAAAACTACCAAATTTAATAGCTCCTATCTTTTGCAGTTGAAGTACTACACGTTCTGCTAACTCCGTCTCCATCATTGCTACTATTTCTTGAAGAGGGGCTAAGTCCCTTCAGGGACCTTTGTCCTTGAACTTTGAGTAGTTAATCCAGAGCATTCTGTCGTGAATGACTTATCTTGCATTTCAGTTCAGTCAGCATTTTAACTAATTTCGGCCAGTCATCAATAATTTAATTTATTCGTGTCAGAACACTGTCGGAACAGAAAATGAAAGCTAATTCCGCTCTACAGGTGTTAGAAGAATTATTTTTTAACAGTAGTCTACCAAAAGGCTTCTTTTATTGTATTAAAAAAAAGATAAGGTTAATTTATTAAAACATTAAATACTACTTTTATTCTGATTTTTTTAAACCACCAATTATAAATTGATTTCAGATTTTATTTCCCTTTACAATACGTACTTTGTTGAACGATTATTAAAATTTTCCAGTTAGTTAAGTAATTTTTAATATCGATAATTCACTAAAAAAATATTTTTTAATTTTTATTTGAAATTAGATCTAAAGATTTAAATGATTAAATCGTTTGGATCATATCTGATTTCAATATAAATTCTACTGTTCCTAGGCTCAGACGAGATTTTGACGTATTTCGCGGGATCTAAAATTCAAGATAAAGAAAAGGTCTTGACATGGTGCCAAAATATAGCGTGGGATCTGTAGCAGGATATCTGTGCATCCTACCATTTATCAGTTCGGAATGTTCCTTCTTCAAACTTAAAAAAAAGTGGATATTATTTTGAGTCAAAAGCTGCTCCACTTCAAATAAAATCACATTTAACATTAAATCACTAGTCAAACAGTGAAAAGAAAATAAAACCTTATAAAAAAGAAATAAAGGCTAAAAACTTCTGTAAATTCTCATGAAATTAATCTAAAAGAAACATACTAATTCACTTTCAGCTTTAAAATTATAATTAGTAAATATTGTTTAGTACTATTAAAGTATTAGGCTTTCAAACAGGAAAAAAAAAAATGATTGAATAAAATGCACTTCATCTATCTTGAAATAATTACAGAAAACCTTAAATGCCGCCATTAATATAACAACTGTTGTTGTCTCTTTTCTAGAGATATGTGGAAATAATAAGGCATGTGAAAGTTTTGGGAAGAAAAATATTACTCATATTTGAAAACCATACAAAATAACTAATAGAAAGTAAGATAGTAAAATTCAATACTATAAAAAAAAAAAAAAAAAAAAAGTGCTTATATACATAAAAAGATATATGATTATTTAAATATTTCTGATTTTCCCATTTCAAATTATGTAAATATTGAAAACTAAAAACCAAAGACTGCACAGAAATAAACAAATCACGCCATTGAGTTTCTCAACAGAGGGAAACGGGAACGACCGTATTGTTAGGGACTCATCAGCAGGCCCCCCACATCAAATTCCGGGCCCAGGTACCAAATGCAATATCGGGCCTTTTCCCTCCTCCCCGCATGTTATGAAGAAAAGAAAAAAAAAAAAAAGGAATCTCCAAATCGACAAGCCCGGGCCCCTTTGACGGCCGGGCCCGGGTGCTGAGGGACCAACTACCCCCCCCCCCCTTGTGGGGGCCCTGCTCATCAGACCGATCCACCCTCCTTTTTGACAAACCCAGAAAGAAAGAAATTGTATTTTCGGCACTTTTTTTTTAATCAGTGTTTTAAAACTTTTTATTTCCAAACCATCTCATACGTTGTTTGTTAATAATAACCATTTAAAATAAGAAGTAATGGTGACGCTTATATTGGCAGGCCAGTATGACTTATTTACTTTGATAATGTGCGTTCATAAGCCATCTCTTGATCGTCTGGTTATCTCTTATTAAAAAAAGAAAAGGAAAATTTTTTGAATGGTAGATGCAGAGACAGCCCATTCCTACAGGCAAACGAAAAGGGCATCTAATTTGAATGGGAAAAAAACGAATCAAAGAATTAAGCTTCTGTATTAAAAAAGATAGAGAAAATCCCATTTTCTATGATAAAACTGGGTCTAGAACCGGTATGGGCACCAATGTTGTGATTTGTCTTAGGCTCTAAAAGCAGTCATTTCATTTAGGAATATACTGCTCACAAAATTTAGGGTATATTGCAAAATGAATATAATACACCCAAATAAATATTGTACATGAGTTTATTTATTAAAGAACATCATCAGAAAGTAAATGACATGAAAAAGGAAGTTGTCTGAATATGCAAATGTGATGCAAAACGTTAATTGCATGTTTGCCCACAACCCTGTTTAAAGAGGCTGGCCTGCTGGGTTATCTCCACTTTCCTGGATCAACAACAAGTGGCAGAATCGTTGATTGTCACCTAAAAATGCCCCTGCAATGGGATTTACCCAAATCTCAAGCATGGAGAGTCATAGGGCGTCTTGAAGCTGGTCAAACACAGATGACAGTGGCAGCAGTGGTTGGAACCTCCCAAAGCGTGATTAGCAGACTCTGGAATCTCTTCAGAGAGACTAGAACAATACGAAGAAGACTAGGGCAGGGCCGCTCATGTGCCACCACTGCAAGAGATGATCGCTACTTGAAGCTAATAGCACGAATGAAGCGCCAAAGCAATGCAACTGAGCTGCAGAGACAGTTTTCGCTGCTTCTGGATGACGGGTGTGTACTCAGACCGTGCGAAATCGACTACGAAACGGTATGCCCAGTGACCAATGGTATGCATTCCATTAACTGCTGAACATCGTAGAACCTGCAGAAGGTGGGCTGAAATGCATCTTCCTTGAACCCGTGAAGAGTGGTCCACGCTTCTCTTCAGTGACAAGTCAAGATTCATCTTGCAGCCTGACAATCATCGTGTCCTGATCTGGCATGAACGTGGAACACTGGAGAATCCACGTTTGGTGCAAGAAAGACATTCCTTTGGTGGAGGTGGAATCATGGTGTTGGCAGGCATTAGCATTGGTGGTTGTACCCAGTGGCGTAGCAACGCCTTTGGGGGCCCGGGGCAGGAGTTCCTGGCCATGCCCCCCCCCCCCCCCATTATTAAGCACTCCCCATATTGTGCCTCTACTATTGGTACCACAAACCTAAGTCATAATCTTATATCCATAAAAACTTATGGAAAAAAATTATGTGGATAGGACTAATGATAAATTTTAAATACAAATTCGTCTCGTCGTGGGGTCCCTCCCAGGCGGGGACCCAGGGCGCCCCCCCCCCCTATGCTACGCCACTGGTTGTACCAACCTCCATGTTATTAGAAATGGAACAGTGAATGCTCTAAGATATCGGGATGAAATTCTACAGCCTATAGTGGTACCCTATGCTGGAGCAGTTTGGGCCAACTTTCTTTTTATGGACAATAATTCACACCCCTACCATGCGCATCTCGTCAACAACATGCTGCAAGAGGCTGGAATCGAGTGAATGGACTGGCCTTCATGTTCTCCAGACCTGAATCCCATCGAACATGCTTGGGATGCACTAGAAAGACGTGCTGTCAGTCACCAATCCCATAACACTTCCTCAGCTGGAAGTTGCCCTGGTGTGCGAGTGTCCAGGAACTGCTCGACAATTTGATCCTCTCCATGCCTCATCGCTGTCAATGAGTTATAGCAGTCTCAGGTGACCATACACCTTACTGAACAGTCAATGTGCGACACATTTTTAACGTTTGACATGCGAATATTAATCCCCGTCCGTGTGTCACATCCTGCTCAATCCCAATAAATGGATTCTGCACCTCATTTGCCTATTCAGACAGCTTCCATTTTCGTGTCATTTGCTTCTCAGATGATGTTCTTTCATAAATAAATTCAAATGCCTCTGTTTTTTTTTTGGTGTACGATATTCATTTCGCAATATCCCCTAAATTTTGTGAGCAATGTACTTAAGTTGATCTTGTCTCCAAATCTTGCAATGAGCAGATACAGTATAATAATGGTTTGACTTTCATATTATTGTTTATTTCTTGTCGTCTATAAAATATGTTATCTGATTCATAATTATATTTTTTCAAGTTTAATTCTGTAACTTTGCATGACTTCTGACTTGTATGAAGAACTTGAGAGTTAATGGAGATTATTTTGGGCTACTTTACTGTAAACAATACAGTTGAGTCTTCCCACATGGAATTGAGGAAGAGTCAATGCCTTTTTGACATAATTAAGAAATGTCCTTGTCAAAAATGTGGAAAAGATGGGACAGAGGCAATGAATAGAGGAAAGCAGGGAAACAAATAAAGAATGAGGGGAAGTTACCGGCTGTAGGAGAAGAACACAGATATGTCATTGGCAGATTTGACAGACTGTAAAGATAATCATAAGACTATCATAATTATGTGACTATAAAGATAAAGGTGGATGAGGAGAAGTGGCAGATTGAACGAAGGAGCTGTTAATAAGGCTGACTGTAAACTATATGAGGTTGAATGCCAGTGGTGTTGTCTGAATGGTGGATATTTCTTGCTATGAAGTGTGAGTTGCTAGACGATTTTGGATTTCTTTCATTAAAAATTAATGGAGACACTGAAATTATGAATTACAAGAGCAGTGAATTTATTGTTTTTAAAATCCATTTGGTTTTCATTGGTTCAAATGCTAAACCAACTTTTGATCTAACCAAAAATAGACATTACCACACCAGCAGGAAATTTGGTACATCGAGCATTTTAGGGTATCGAGGGTGAGTCTTTGAGGTGAAAAAGGAAATTTTTGATATTTTCTATCTGGTGGTTATAAGTAAAGTGAACCTAATTTCAGCTCTCTGGAGCTGGTTCTGATCACAATATCTCAAGGAAAATTGGTATGTATGCTAATTAGATCATGGGGAAGTGAATTCTTGCTATGAAAAAAACAAAAACAAATTGGTTCAAAGTTTCGACACTAGGTGGCATATATGCTGGTAAAAGAATTATGGGAACCACTTGCTGAATATAAAATGTCAGCAGTCATTGCAAGCAATCCATTCTGAAGCATTACCGTAACAGTATCATTGCCGTGAGGAAGTTAGTAAAGTTATTTTATCAGAACAGCAGCAATAGTTTAGCTACACTGAGAGCATATCATCGTTTGAAAGGCATGCGAATATGACCCATATCTAAAAATGGGTTAAAGAAGATGATTAAAAAATTTGAAGAAACTGTAGATTTGGGTGTGGCACCATGCAGGGATGGCAGCTCGTTGCAATGGAAGTTGTTGACGAAATTGCTGTTGCTGTGGCAGACTGTGCAGCATGTGCCCAAAATTCTTCATCCAGTGCCTGAGTCATGGCGTATGAATTGTCTATCCCCTGGTCCACTGTTCAAAAAGTGTTGCAGTCCATTTTACACTTGTATCCCTGTATGATCCATATGGTGCACGAACTAAAACTGCAAGATCCACAACAATGCACTGATTTTGCTCTTCGGTTTTATAGTGAGATTAACTATTGTAGACATGTGGCCAGGGAATTTCCTATGGATTGATGAGGAGCATTTTACATTCGAAGGTATAGTGAATATGCAGAGTCGTCGCATATGAGGTTCATCGAATCTATATATTGTGCATGAGCAGCTGTTGTATTCCACTTATGTGATGGTATATGGGTTCACCACCAAGTTTATTCTCGGTCTGTTTTTCTTTGAATACCACAAGGACCAGTAAGGTATACTGTTATGAGTGCATGTTACTGTGAACTCCTTTGCTCAGCATGTAAGTCCTGCTTTGCGAGAAAGAGGTTTAGAGACCACTGTCTTCATGCAAGTTGGAGCAGCACTGCATATTGGTCAACCAGTGAAGGAATTGCTTCATGCCACCTTCAGCCAGAATTGTATAATATTCAAAGCTTTTCCAGATGCATAGCCTCCACAATCTCCGGACTTGAATCCCTGTGATTTCTGTCTCTGGGGATATTTGAAAGAAGAGTCTTATCAGGAAGGCGTATGGTCTCTGCCTGATCTGAAAGCAAGTATAGAGTGGCATGTTGCTAATATTCCACTGGAAATGCTTCGTGCAACAATTGATCACGCATCCAGCATATTGATGCATGGTTTCCAGGGTCAAGGGATTAACTGGCATCGTGGGATTAAGACTGTTCCTTGAATCGAGGTCTCACCTGATTGGTCCTCAGCACAGGACAACTGAGGAAAGATTGGCTCTGCTCTGGGAATCCAAAGCTATTGTATAAATATCCATGTTGTAAATAAAGTAGTAAGAGTTAGTTAGTCACTAGTCAGGAAAGTCAGTAGTTACCTGTTAACCTGTCTCCGACTCATGTTATTTTTGACCACTTAACAATATAATCAACTTAGCTGGAGCACATACTGAACATGTTCTGTAACTGTTTTTGAATAATAAAGTCCTATTATTGTATTGATATATTTCAGACTATGTTTACAGCGCTATATTTTTGCCTGTTGGTGAAACTTGAACCAATTTTTTTTTTCCATCAGAAATCTCTTTCCCATGGTCTAATTAGCATGCACACCAATTTTCCTTGAGATGTGTTGAGTAGAACAGAGAGCTGAGAGTATGGTCACTTTAATTATAACCACCCTGTACATTGAAAACTTGAAGCAATTAATGATAAAGGATTAGAATAAGGCAGGAAAATTTCATGATTATCTTTTTTTAAAGATAACAATGGAGTATGGACTTTTGAGTCTGTGGAAGGAATTTTGAATTTGGCTTTTAATTGAGTATTCTTTTTCAGAATTTCTGGCTTCAGTGAACCAAGAGTAAAATAAGTACAATTGGATAACAGAATGGAGAGCTGCAAACTTCTGAACAGAATGGCAACAACAAGAAGAGGTGATTTTAAAGTTTCATTTGTGTTGATTTCTGAAACAATATTGTATGAAACAAATTGGAAATTTTTGGTGATTGGATATCTAAAGACGGTAAACAGTTGTACTTTTAAGCTCTACATTGAAGGTGATGGATGGTTAAATGATTTCCTTTAGAACGGTTTCTGGAGTGATTTTAAATCACAAACACATCATCCATATAATACCACCAGTGAAGAAAAGCAATATGATATGATCTTCAGAGGATAAGTGGTTGAGTAAGGGCTTTAAAAAGATTCCCACTTTAGAAAGATTCTGAAGAAGAGTCAGAGACAGACAATAAAAAAGAAGAAATCGCGTGTCACAGAATCAGCAGCATCAACTATTGGCACTACAAAGAGACAGAAAAGAGTCCAAACACCGGTAGGGGACTCACCTTCCAAACAATAATCCCTCTATCTTCCACCTCACCTCCTCCTCCATCACTCCTTAATAAGTTAAAGTTCTTATTTTCCTGTACAGTATTCCTTTTTTATATTTAATAGTTATTACAGTGCCGTTCTGCCATGGCCGACCGGTCTAGACGGCAGTCTGTCGTGTGGCCGATGTATCAGAACCTGGGTTCGAATCCTGGCATGGGCATGGCTGTTTCTTTCTTCTTCTGTGTTTCATCCATTTCTCCCTGGGACTTACTATCTCAAGGTTCTTCTGGACGAGATGTGAATCTCATTCCCCCCTTCTTCAATTTCCTAGCCTCGCCCTGACATTCTCAGATAGGGCTAGCTCGTGGTCCAAAGTTGACTGTTGTCAATTATAGAAGAAGAAGTTATTACAGTACTGTATATGTAATTATTGTTTTATATTAATTATTAGTTATTAAAGGTTAAAAAAGGCATTTACAATCTTAAAAACCCTGTACTTTGGCTTAAAAATTATTTGTAAGGGGTCAGTTTTGAGAGCCAAGAACAAATTACCGTATTATCCGGCATATAAGACGACTCGGCGTATAAGACGACCCCTAATTTTTCCAATTAAAATATTGAGTTTGGGATATACTCGCCGTATAAGACTACCCCTCTTCCAATGCACACCAAATAAAAATTAAAAAAAACATCAGATTTGATTTCAGTATGGTAATTTTAATTCAAATGCTTATGACATGCAGATACTTAGCAGGAAAACTGTCACTTATAAACATAACGCTGTTTGTCATGAAACATGTAAACATAAATCAGTGTAAGTGGATTAAACTTTTCCTTTAAAAGCGATGTATCTTACCGGCGATTGGCTGGTTGTTGTATACAACACCTGCTTGGATTGGTTAGCTCTCCCTGTCTCCAAGTAACTGTAGCTTTGTTTATTCTGGTGCATTATTTTAATGCTACATTTTTTTAGAATTTCACTAAAATCATAGTATTTCTTAACAGTAGCCTTGTTTATTCTGTCCCGCTCTATCTCTTTTTTCCATACCCCGGGCGTCCCGGACGCCTGCAGCTTGCTTCGTCCTTCACTTACACCTTCCCGGTGAGGTGCCCTCTCACCTCGTCATCGGGACCGCATTAAGTCACTTCTTTCCACGAATCCTGGTGAGTGGATTTTCTTCTACCGTACTTGTACAGCGCCGTCCTTGCTGCTTTCATACGGTTGCCGCATATGGCGGGGATGCAGCTGCGGCCGTTTGTGAGCTCACCTAACCATATGCGGCGACCACAGATTCTCCAGTCCGGCTCGTAAGTTTCAGCACCCGGCGTATAAGACGACCCCCGACTTTTGAGAAGATTTTCCTGGTTTAAAAAGTCGTCTTATACGCCGGACAATACGGTAATCTAATTTACATTATTTTTTTGGGAAAAGTTTATTTGCTACTCAACCATCCCTACAGAATGGATTATGTTCAAGTGCCGGGGTTCCACTGTATATATACAGGGTGTTCATTTTATCTGAAGACATTGAAATATCCCGAAAACTACAAATCGGATCAAAAAACTTTGTAATTAAAATTTGTTCGTCCGGAGGGGGACATCTAATGATACCAAACTCGACCCCCCACCCCCACCCCCTATGAGGTAAGGGGTTGGGAAGAAAAACGTAAATAGCAACCCCCATTTTTTATTGCAAATTCGGATTCTCCAGAAAATTTCACATTGATTTGATGTATTGTACGTCGGGGTTGCTCGCAGATGGCGCTGTAATCGACAAAAATCAAAATGGGTAAAACATCGTTGAAAATTGGGGATATCTCAAGAAATAAAAAAATCATATGAAATCAGAGAAATAAAAATGTAGACGTACGTGATATTTATCAAAATGCTATCCAATGACACGTGAATTAACCCCCCACCCCCATGCTGCGAGAGTGGGAGAGGCAATTATTTCATAACTTGTAATGGGAAATCACATTCTCAATGTTCTATTTCTCTGACAAAACGAAAAGGGGACTTCTCTATCATAAAAGGCAGTGCAGTGCGATCAGAGCTCACTTATCTTTCAGAATTAGAACTGAAAGCATCTCTAAAACTTTCATTGTACGTGAGTAGGATTTATTGCCTGCACATCTACCCTTCATTTCTACAGTAGAATAGAACTGCAAGTGGACAATGAATCGTGCAACCGTAGAAGAAAAAATTGAAATGATTCTGATTTATGGTGAATGTAGGAGAAATGTTGACGATGCTGTTGCCTTATATGCTGAGCGGTTTCCAGATAATGTTCGCTCTCATTCTTTTTTTTACAAAATTGTGAATGCCTTTATCTCTGATGGCAGCGTACAAACCAAGAAAAGGAAACGAAGAAAAACTGTTACAGGAGAAGCTAATGAAATAGCTGTACTAGCAGATATTCACCAAAACCCACAGATAAGCACTCGGCAATTACAACGCAATTCCGGAATGTCCCTAGGTAGTATTGTCAAGATATTGCATCGTTGTAGGTATCATCCATATCACATTTCACTGCATCAAGAACTTCATGGCGAAGACTTTCATAATCGAGTAGTATTTTGTGAATGGGCTCTTCAACAACTGCAAAGTAATCCCAATTTCTTTGCTAATGTACTATTTTCAGATGAGGCTACATTCACAAACCATGGTAGCATTAATCGGCATAACATGCATTACTGGAGTGTAGAAAATCCCCACTGGTTACGACAAGTTGAACATCAACGTCCTTGGTCAGTTAACGTTTGGTGTGGAATCATAGGGAACAAACTCATTGGTCCTTATTTTATTGAAGGTACTTTGAATGGAATCAGATATCGAAATTTTTTGGAACAGGAACTACCAATACTACTTGAGGATGTTGCCTTGGATGTTCGACAAAGTATGTGGTATCAGCATGACGGTTGCCCAGTGCATTACTCACCTCATAGGGGTTAGGGGGTCGAGTTTGGTATTGTTGGATGTCCCCTCCGAGACGAACAAATTTTAATTATAAAGTTTTTTGATCCGATTTGTAGTTTTCGGGTTATTTCAATGTCTTCAGATAAAATGAACACCCTGTCACAAAAATGACAAACTTCGCCAGCATGCTCGGATGGTTATTCTAAGCAAAAAATGGGTCAATTCAACTTCATTCCCAAGATATGGACTGAAATACTGCTTTGCCATAGTTATCATGCAAACACGTGAAATACCTTCTTTGACCCAACACAAGGTTTGTTGTTTTGTTTCTGTTATTTACCAACAGGAGTGTATTGCTGTGCTGAATGAGACATTTCCCAATTGATGAATAGGATGGGATGGATCAGTACCATAGCCTCCTCGGTCACCTGACCTATCACCATTAGATTTCTATCTGTGGGGTTGTATACAATCAAGAGTGTACATGAATGGCAAGCCAGAAACACAGGAACAGTCACAACAGGCAGTAACGCTGCTATTAGCAAGTGCCATGACATTGCTGATGTTGAGTGGGTGCAATCACTGGAAGCATGCATCACAGCATATTTACTGCATTGAAGTAGACAGTTTGAACAGCACCTGTTATATTTTTTGCTCAGAATCACCACTTAAACATGCTGGTGAAGTTTGTTGGTTTCATGACATAACACTCTGTGTATATAATAAATAACATGGAAAAAATTAGATGGGTTTTCATTAAATAAGTCTTGTAATTCTCAGTATCATGAATAAAAAAGCAAAGACTTTGTTGTTGTTGTTGTTGTGTCCCTGGATCCATTTTTGGATCACTGGTCATAAAGGCACACTATGATGGGAAATTTTTGTTGCTTTACTGTCGTTTTGGATATTATTATCTAGGAGACACTCTAAGGTGACAGTCAGACTTCTGCCTCCTAAGAAGAGAGAGAAATACTGAAGAAGAAAGAAACATCCAAGCCCCACGCCGGGATTCGAATCCAGATTTTGAAACATCTGTCTCATGCCAGATCGCTGCCGAGACCACTTGGCCATGCCAGAACGGCAGACTTTGCTACTGAGATGAATATATCTATTTACAGTATCGATGATGTCCCTGAAAGCTTCGCATTAAGAATAGATTATTTTATGAAAACTGAGAAGATTTGTAAATTATGGGATGAGAAAACAAAAATCTATTTAGAAATTCAGTATTTTACAATATCAACATTTCACTAAATACACTGCTGACCATTAAAAGTGCAGCACCAGAAAGGACGCATCCGATTGACCTGAAATTTGCATGATGCATAGCTCATGGGAGCATATGTAAAAGATTAGCAGCACAGCACATATCAAATAACGTGAGCCAGTAACGCTCCCTGGAACCAGTATAAGAGAGGAGAACAGAGAGCCTCTGTGCAGTATTGGAATTGTGTTTGCTCGCAGTTCTTGTGCACAGACAGCTTCAGTATGCCTCTTCGAAGAATACAGCAGCCATAACAGCCGGTTTCTGATATTGATCGCTGGAGAATTGAGGCATATCAAGACTACAAATTGTCCTCCCGAGAAATTGGTGCTCGTGTTAGACAAAATGTGGCCACAGTGATGGAATCAGAATATGGAATCAGTGGGTCTAGGAGGGAAGAACTCACCAATGTGAAGAATCCCAACAGCCCTGTCACACAACCGAACGAAAGGACAGATATCTTGTGTTCATGGCTACTACAGATCGTACAGTCACATCACAAACCCTAGCTCAAGAATTAGGGTGTGTTGCACAGTAACCAGTCTTAGCACGTACGGTTCGACATCATCTGCAGCATAAGGGAATTTTTGCAAGGCGCCCATTGCTTCGGTTACCTTTGACTGTACACCATAGATGTCTGCAGCTGCAATAGTGCCTAGAACGTCACGCATGGAGGGATGAATGCATAGGTGTAACAAGGGGGGAGCCAGGGGTAGCCCGGACCCCTTTAGAATGGCCATGGCCACCCCTAGAAAAATACATATTAGTATAATTATTTTATATTTTAAATATAAAAATAAATTAAATTAAATATTTTTTAACTTATTGGCATTGTATGCATTATTTGCAACAATAAGAAGGCAATTATTCGAAGGTACAAGTTTAAATTTTAAATTTCTCTGCTTTTTTTCCCAAACACAAAGGGCCTGGCCCCACCCTAGAAAAATTCTGTAGTTACGCTTATGGATGAATGGCACAACGTCTATTTTTCTGACAAATCCCGCTTCTCTCTGCAGCACCATGATGGTCGCATCTGTGTCTGGCGGCACTGTGGCAAAAGACTGAGTGAGTCTTGCATTATGCATCACCATACCAGGCACCTGGCATTATGATATGGGATGCCATTGGATTCCAGTCCCGCTCGCGCCTAATGTGCATTCCCGGTACATTGAATAGCCACTGTTACATCTCTGAGGTGTTGGAGCCTGTTGTTGTCCCTTATCTTCAGGGCCTGCATGGGGTCACTTGCCAACAGGACAATGCGCGACCACACGTGGCATGCAGCATCCTACAGTTTCTGGATGGCCACCATGTTTATCTTCCGTGGCCTATGTGTTCAGCGGATCTTTTGCCTATTGACATGTTTGGTCCATGATCACACAAAGACTGACACACCACAGACCACCCATGGCTACAGCAGATGAACTTTTGCACTGTGTCGAAACTGCATGGACTGACATACACCAAACATCTCTTCCTCTCTATGTTGGGACGTGTAGCAGATGTTATTGCCGCTCATGGTGGCTAAACAAGATACTGTTTCTTTACATTCCACAAGTCACACTGAGCTGTAATTGTAATCATTTCACCCTTGTACTATAAGTTATCTGTAAAATAAATATGACTTTCATAGATCGTGTCTTTCATAGTCCTTCACACTTTTAATGGACAGCAGTGCACTACAATGAAATTATATCCTAATAAGGGAGAATCATTTCTGTGTACAGACAATTATCTGACAGAGAGACTTTCTCATAGCATTCACAGTGCACTCCCATTGTTGCTATTAATGGCAAATAGTGTCATAATACTGATTTTTTTTTGTAATATTTTGTTATCTAATATATTAAATATGTAGAAGTGAAGTTGTACACCAAGTCAGTTCTGTCGCAATATTGATAGTGTTGCAGCATAACAGTAGATTCAAGTTCTAGTCTTTATTTTTTCCTCATTAAATTTATGCCTATTGTTTCATTAAAAAATGGTATTACTAATTAACTTAAGCTTAACAGTATAGTAAGCATACCATTTCAGATGTTTGTTACTATTATTAAAAAATATATTAGGGATATACTTCTGCTATATGAAGATAAATGTGTAAAACTTAGTTATATCTGTCGGAACAAATGTGGAACCTGCAAAAGTTAAAACGAACAATATAAACTCGCCAAAAGGACACAATGTCGAGAAAATTCATGTGCCGCTTCACGCGGCCTCTATGAATTTTTTTAGTGCATAAAAATAAGAAAGTGCAGGTAAATATTAATAATAATAACAATGGGTGAGACCAAGTTGTAAACAAAATGACATCCTGGTACAGCTGTTTCACGCTAATATGGCGATTGTCATGTACATCATATACAACTAAACGTCATGTAGCAGCACATGAATTTTCTCTCCATTTGTCATTTCAGCGAGTTTTTATTGTTTGTTTTAACTTTTGCGGGTTCCACTTTGTCCTGACGTTTTATCATATAGGCCCGTGTATCGAGACCTGGTTGTGTACTGATGACTGCTCCTGGCTGATGATCGCCATATTAGCGTGAAACAGCTGTACCGGGATGTCATTTTATATACAACTTGGTCTCACCCATCGTTATTATTAATATTTACATGTGCTGTCTTATTTTTATGCGCTAAAAAAATTCATAGAGGCCGCGTGTAGCGGCACATGAATTTTCTCGCCATTTGTCCTTTCGGCAAGTTTTTATTGTTTGTTTTAACTTTTGCGGGTTCCACATTTGTTCCGATGTTTTATCATACAGGCCCATGTATCGAGACTTGGTTGTGTACTGATGACTGCTCCTGGCTGATTATCGCCATATTAGCGTGAAACAGCTGTGCCAGGATGTCATTTTGTATACAACTTGGTCTCACCCATTGTTATTATTAGTAATATCTGGATCAAATTTTGCTCAAATATTTAGAAAGGTCATATCTTTTGATCATTTTTTAATTGTACTAGGCTGCATTTTTAAAATATTTAGTTATATTTTTAAAGTATGTCGAAACTATAGTTAAGAATGAAAAGTAAATAAATTTCTAGTAATGAAAATCATATTGTCTATATTAGCTGCCAATTGAAATTTTTCATGCAGGAACAACTTACTAATATTGGAGTACAAAAATCATATTGGCAAAAGGAGGGATACATCAAAAATGCTGATATATATTTAGGGACATTTTCATGAGTATGTATATGAGATCAGCAAGTGATAACTATAATTAATTAATAAATTAATATTGATTAATAATAATTAATCAATCACAAATTCATAAATATTAATTATATTAATATTATGGTAATGATGATTTAATTTGACTATCATAGCTGATTCCCAAATATTTTAGTAGAAATTGTCACCACTTTTATTTTGCTTCCTTTTTAATTGAATCTTGTACTTAAAAGTTTATTAGGTATACCTATTATTTATATAGGGTGACCAGATTTTTACATTGGCAAAGCGGGACACCATTGACCGGGAGGGGGGGGAGACCGGAAAGAAAAAAAAAACACGGAATCTCCAGGTTCTACAACCAAAAAAAAAACAAAAAAACAACGGAGTCTCCAGGAAAAAAAAGGAATCTCCAGTTCGACAATCAAACAAAAAAAGGAATTCAATAGCCAAAAAAAAAAATCGGGACTTTTTTAAAATGCTGCGGGACGCGGGACAAATTGTTAAAAATCGGGACTGTCCCGCCAAAATCGGGACGTCTGGTCACCCTAATTTATATGAAATAGGATGGTCTACCTAATAAATTGACAACTCTACTATATATTTATACAGGGTGAACCTGAAATGTGCTGCCAAACATAAAGATTGTATTCAATCATGCAAAACAACGAATAAATGTCATACAAACATGGGTCTGGAAATGCTTTATTTCCAAGATATGAATGATGCAACAATACAGAGGTGTTGGCCGTACAGTCGCTCAGCTTCACAGAAAGTGCTCGAAATGTCCTTCAGCGGCCACAATGCATGCAACACAACGTCGTTCCATCAACTACCGAACACGGTCGAAGATGCCAGGTGCAATGTCGAATTGTGTTGCACCCATCCACTTTGCGATCATGCAGTGCGTGGGCGTCAGGAACCAGTGTGGTATACACTAATGCTTTAAGATAACCCCACACGAAAAAGTCCAGAGGGTTTAAATAAGGGGAACGAGCAGACCATGCTGTAGGTCCCCTCTTCCAATCCAACAGTCAGGATAACGTTGGTTCAGAAGTCATCGGGCTGTACGGCTGAAATGAGGTGGTACGCCATCATGTGGCGATGATTGTGCAAAGGAACATCATCCAGGCATGTAGGCAACTCATTTTCCAGGAAATCCCTGTAAGATCACTGGTTAGTCTAGCTGGCAGAAACACTGGCCCGATGAGATGGTCGCTGATGATACCAATCCAGACATTTACGGAAAACCTTTGTTGGTGCCCTGACTTTGTGATAGCGTGCGGGTTTTCATCGGACCAGTGGTGAACGTTATGAAAATTCATAATGGCATCTTTTGCGAAGCAAGACTCGTCAGTGAAAAGCACAGACTGTGCAAAAGTACGTTGAACACAGTGTTGCAGATACCATGTGCAAAAGACCACACATGGAGGGTAAACGGTGGATGACAGACCTTGCACTCTCTGTACATGATGTGTGTGTAGAGAAGCTGTTCCTGGAGAATTCTGTGCACACTTTGCTTGGATGTGCCAACTTTTCTGGCAATCTTTCTAGTGGATGTTCCAGGATTTTCTGCAACTTCATCCAGCACCTGTTCTTCAATGTGTGTTGTTCTGATGTGTCGGTCTCTGCCTCTATCGACAGTAGCGGGCATAAATGATCCTGTCTCAGCCAGACGAAGATTAATTGCACTAAATGTGTTCCTGGATGGACACTGTCATTGCGGAAAGGCTTCCTGGTACAGTCGTGCAGCTTCTCTGCAATTTCCATTTGCTCTTCCGTAAGTGAAATGGATGTCGACCATCTCTGCATAGCTGTACCTCATAGTCATGATGTTTTCTAGAACAAGCTGCGGCGATTTTGACGTTTGGAAGGCATTCAACAGACTGCTCCACTGTTGTTTGGGGGGAGGGGTATTGACCTTTACATGTCACGATTACTGAGGAGCAATTTAATGAATCTATGATACGACGTAAAGGCCAACATCGGATTATCGGTTCATCATTCATATCTTGGAAATAACGCATTTCCAGAGGCATGTTTATATGACATTTATTCGTTGTTTTGTATGATTGAATACAACCTTTAAGTTTGGCAGCACATTTCAGGTACACCCTGTATAGTTTATATAGTTTTATATATTATAGTGCAAGTATGGGCATGCATGAGATCAACAAGAGCCAATTCTGGATTTTCATATATATAAAGAGCCACACCATAGTCACGTTCCATAGTATTAAATACCCAAATTCAAGTTTAATTACATTTCTACACACACATCTTAATTGCTATATAAAGTATAAAAAATACATATATAAGAAAATAAAAAAATGAGAAAAAAAAAACCCCAAAATAATTAGCTCAAAATTTAATATATATATATATATATATATATATATTTTAATTCTATATTTTTATCAAGAGATATTGGGAGCCGCACTTAGCCCAACGAAAAGCCGCATTTGCCCATGTCTGTTATAGTGTATAAATAAATATAGCATTGGAAGTAAATGTTAACGTTAAACAAATATATAAAATTATAAGTCTTAACTATCAATATTTATTATCAGAGGCATATTCAGGATTCAGGGAAGGGTGTCATGATAATTTCAACCATTTAACCAAATAAAGATCTTAAATGTTGAATGTCTTTAAATGCAATGGAGGGGGAGAGTTTACAACCTTCTTTCTCCTCATATGCTAATGTTTATCATTAATTTTATTGGAACAATGCAAAATGGAGCTCATCTGTACCTCAGCCCAACTGAAACATAATGTTCTTGATTTTCTTGAGAAAGATAAAGCCAATTTTCAGTATATTTAGTGTGCATTTAGAGGACCCAAAAAGTAGTAGTGACCTCCAAGAGATTTAAAAAAAAAAAAAAATCACCTTCATTCAAGTGGAGATAGTCATTGTAATTTCTCTTCCAAAACTTCTTGGCCAAT
Source organism: Thereuonema tuberculata (assembly GCA_023159025.1). Taxonomy (NCBI): domain Eukaryota; kingdom Metazoa; phylum Arthropoda; class Chilopoda; order Scutigeromorpha; family Scutigeridae; genus Thereuonema; species Thereuonema tuberculata. The sequence goes on from JAFIDM010009631.1 coordinate 113,932,396, forward strand.
TAGGATCATTTTTGTATTAGTTCAGTAGCATCAAACATAATTGTTTCCTTGTTATTAATTGCATATATATTCAAAATTTTGTATTTTAATTGTAATTTGCACTTTTTCAGAAATGCAGCATAAAACAGTAATCAGTATTGCTGATATCTTCAGAAGTAATAAACATAACTTTCCTGTTTCTAAAAAAAATTGTCGGATTCCACCCCAACTATGATTGTTGTGAGAATTTGTCGTACCTTAAAACTTTAGTTTCAAGGATTCTTAAAAAGAGATCAAGAGAGAAAAAATATTTTTTTTTTCCAAAATGGTAATTGGCAAATTTCTGTTTTACAATAGATTCTTTCCAACAGAGCCATTAAGTGGTGTATCGGCATCCCTGTGTGAAACAAAGTGATGCCCCAAGGATTTAAAAAAAAAAACAACTTAGGCAATACGTAAGTCATATTAGGTCTGTAAATATGAACCGGAATTTGCCCATAGATGCACTAGCTGTCAGTGTAGCTACCGGCAAACCGCATCATTGGCGCCATTGGTTTATTGAGATCTGACAATTGATTTTCAACTCACAATAATACAAGTTTCATACAACAGCATAGTTTGTAATAGTGTTGAACATGTCGAAGTTTGTGCCTGGAAACTATGATTTGTGGACAGCATTGATTTTCTGTTACCATTTGAAGAAAACTGCTGCAGAATCGCATCGAATGCTTGTTGAAGCTTACGGTGAGCATGCTCTTGGTAAATCAGTGCTTTGAGTGGTTTAAAACATTCAAAAGTGGCGATTTTGACATGAGAAATGAAGAACGCAGAAGACCACTGAAAAAGCTTGAAGACAGCGAATTGCAGGCAATATTGGATGAGGATGACGCTCAAACGCAACAACAACTTGCGGATCACGAGAAGGCTTCTCCATACGTATGAAAGCCATGGGAAAGATCCAGAAGATGGGAAAATGGGTTCCACATGAACTGAATGAAAGACAGCAGGAAAACCGAAAAACCATTTGTGAAATGCTGCTCACTAGGCACAAAAGAAAGTAATTTCTTCATCGAATTGTGACTGGCGATGAAAAGTAGATATATTTTGTGAATCCGAAGCGTAAAAGATCATGGGTTGATCCAGGCGAACCATCGACATCGACTGCAAGGCCAAATCGCTATGGACGGAAGACAATGCTCTATGGTTGGTGGGATCAGAAGGGTGTGATCTATTACGAGCTGCTAAAACCTGGTGAAACTGTTAATACTGAACGCTACTGACAACAAATGATCGATTTGAATCAAGCTTTGTGTGAAAAACGACCAGAATATCAAAAAAGACAACACAGTGATTTTGCTTCATAATAATGCACCATCACACTCAGCGAAACTGGTCAAGGAAACGATTGAGGCGTTTATTTGGGAAATACTTTCGCATGCGGCTTACTCACCAGACTTGGCTCCGCCTGATTACTACTTATTTGCATCGATGGGATACGCGCTTGCTGAGCAGCGGTTCACTTCTTACAAAAATGGCTCGATGCATGGTTTGCCTCAAACGAGCAACAGTTTTGTTTTTGATGTGGCATCCACAAATTGTCAGACAGGTGGGAAAAATGTATAGCTACCGATGGGCAATACTTCGAATAAAATATTTTTTATCATTTTCGTACAATAAACATGTCTTTCCTATACAAAAATTCCAGTTTCATATTTACAGACCTGGTATCTTACAAATTAAATCAGAGGACCCTGTATCATGATGCCTCTGCTTCCAATACTTCTGAAATGTATCACTGTATGACATCATGTTTTGTCAATTGAAAATGACATTAAAAATAGAACTTTGCAAACCAGAAAGGAAACTACAAAACCTGGTCTTTTGGTTATGCTGATAAAGAATGGATTTAAAATGGTCTTTATTGCTGTAGATAGTTAGGAGCTGCTATAGTCTTTTATTTAATGATTGTGTAGTATAGCCAATGTATATTTTTGTCTCAATTGAGGCATGGAATGCCGTAAACTACTTTATTTTTAGTTAAGATATATTTTTTGTTTTAGATATGTGGTAAATGAGTTTATTGTTAGCTTTGTTTATAATTCGGATGTTGTGTTTCCCGAGAAGTTGCCTTAGACTATGATTAAGGCTTCGGACATATGGGTTGACCGCATAATTATGTTTGTTGGGTTTCCTTTGAGGTTATGATTTTTTGATTTTTGGCTTTGTTATAATATTTATGAATGAAGCTGATGGGATAATTAGAAAGCTGAAAGTTTGATATAAGTAACCAACAAATATTTAATGTGCTGTAGGATCAAATGACTACTGAAACAAACCAGCACAAATCTAAATAAAAATTG
>JAFIDM010009631.1:113935134-113960582 GCA_023159025.1 Thereuonema tuberculata
CAATTTTTATTTAGATTTGTGCTGGTTTGTTTCAGTAGTCATTTGATAAAAGTATTTCCTTTCATTTCAGAGCAATTCCTTAGTGGATTACATTTTAATTATTCTCCTGATAATTAACTATAGACTGCATCATCATCATCCCACTGATGATAATTCTGATGTAACCATTTCCTACTTTAACAATTGAAATGAGATTTGCAAACTAGTACAAATTTATTAAAGATAATGGAAGATTCTAATATCTAACAGTAGCAATAATTAAAGTCTGCTGCATTGTTAATAATGAATTAATACTTAAAATTCTTTGTAGGTTATTTTGTCTTTTAACATTAGAGATTCTGTAGTTGACTTATTTTCATTTTCCAGCATAATGGCATTTTTTTTAGTTTAAATGAATTTGAAATTTTAAAACTGAATGACTTGGGAATCTTTTTTTTTTGTTTTTGTTTTAATTAAAGACATGTCTACACTAGTGTAGCCTTGTAAGAGACCTTAGCCCCCTTCCCCTCAATCAGTACTAGAGTATCTTAGCAGATTTTTTTTTTTTAATAATTGGATTTGGAATGTGTACAAAGTTTCCTTCCTCCCAAACTGAAATCCTGGCTGTACTACTGCATGCACGAAATGAGGCATATACAAGAATTTCAGAAGGATAGGTAAATTTTCAATTCATTTTTATTACTAAAAAAATACAGTTTTCATGTACATATACAACTAATTTATACACAATTTTTCTAATATTGATAGAAGTAATTATTAAAGTTATATCACAACTGTTGTAACATACAAGTAACAGAATGTTAACAGTTTTCTATTTGAGCGAACATAATTAAGCATTTATTATCCACTTACTAGTAAATATGTTGCTATTGTGTCTCATTCTGTATTTAATTGGCAAGAAGTTTGCCTTTTACCACTAAGGCACTCTTCCAAAGATAAATCTGGATTCCTACAACTCAGCATAATTCCATGCTGGCTATATGTTGTAAATTATAATATTTAATAAAACTATGTTTTAGTTCCCATTTCTTTGCTACAGGTTCAGGAGGATTACAAGGAGCTAAATTCCTTTGGGTGATACTTTCATGCTTGCCTGCCTTACATAGGTTTTACAATTAAATCCTTATGAACTAGCTTATTAGCTATTTCCGAGTAATTAATTAATACAATACTACTATTGAACTTAGTATCATGAAAAGAAAAAAAAAACAAAAAACATTTATAAACCTGAATAAAATAATAAAAATAAAATAATAATAAATCTTCCAAAAATTATTGCAGAAAGGCATCACAAAATTTACAACTCTCATTAATTGGTCAGTAAATTAATTACATCACTAGCAATTAGAGTATACAAAGTTAATAAGAGCAAATATAATATAGCTAAATAGAAGTAGATGCAAATTTTCCTTACCCATCTTTATTAATTTCTTTATATATGTTTATATAAATTTCTTCAGTATATACCAATTAGCTGAATTACTGAATTTAGAAACTTAAAGTTTTATTATTATTATTTTTAATAAGACTAAAATCTCGATGTTATTGTTAGTATTTTCAAGTTCTTACCAACTTAATTAAACCACTGTATAATCTTACTGTAGCATAAGAGGTACTCAAGGATCCCTTCCTTATAGTTTAATGGTATTTAATAATAAATCCTTAATTATTATTAAATATTACATACAACAAACGTTTGTGCTAAATCATACAAGCATGTGGCACCAGTTCTGTTTTCTATGGTACAAGTTTTACCTTTCAGAAAGGTTGCCAAAAAATAAAAATAAAATGGCCTGTGATATCAGACCCAACATTAGTCCATAGAAAAATGAACAGCAAATGAAGATAAATACAAGACTAGTATTTGTCATTTTTTCTTTCTGTAGACTAGAAATTTCAGTTAATATTTTATCAGGTGAAATTTACTAATTAATAATATGCTGAAAATAATTTCCTAAATTCAATCAAATGATTGAATGAGGCTAAATGATGTACAAACTTGTCATGCTCCTATGATTTATGCTAATGAGAAGCATAGAAAGACAGTAAGTTTTGTTTATGGCATCTTAAATGATAAACTTCTGTCAAGTATTCTTAATTTTTTGCTGTTAAGCACAATACATAGTTGAAGCAATGTTTAATTGAAACGTCCATTTGTTCATCTTATATATAAATGTATAAAACTATGGAATAATGAAACAAATCAGTTATTATTATATATAAAATACACGTATGATAAATTTACATTGACAATACTAATATCACCAGAACTCAACCTTCATTTGAATTACTGAAATTCCAAATAATATTACATTAATCTCTTGAAGAAAAATGAAATGTTGCCTTTCCAAAAGTACTCCAATTATTCTGTGTTCAATATCTATATTTCTGTACATGTATTTTGATTATAATGGAAATCTAAATAATATTATTATTATTTTTTTTTTTTTTTTTTTTACTATTTTAGCTTTTAACCAACTTTAAACAAAACTTTTGAAATATCATAATTAAAAACAACAATACAACATTTCATTATATTTTTAGTTATTAGTTAACAACAGTAATGAAAATATCTAAATTTCAAACAGCTTGTGAAGAATGTTACACCTATTAAAGTGTACAGAATTTCTTCATTATACTGTACATTTTTTTATATTATACTTTAATTAAAATTACATCAGCTATTTTCATAGATATGCCAAAAAAGACTAAATACTGGAAAAGCCACCATGTTAATGGAATGTTAATGAATCAGTTTATTTCTAACTTATGACAGACTTCCTACAAAATTATTAAAAAGATAAAATATCAATGTCTGTTAGCAAAGCAGGGATTCTAAACAGAATTACAAGAAAATATTTTCACTGTTTCAAAATGTTAAACTGACTTCAAGATAATTCAGATCAGGTTTTAATTATATAATTTAAAACCTAAAAGCTATACTGAAACTTAAAAAAAATATATATATCATATACATTTATAAAATTGTTTTATTTTACATTTCTTTTGCTTTTACTATTATTTTACAAATACAGTTACTGCAACTAGTCTTTAATAAATTAAAATAATGAGTTTGAATTAGTTAATGTACTTCCTTTCTGATATCTAACATACACTGGAAAACAGAAAATTCACAATGATACAGGTTAAAAATATCAATAGCAGCAGCAGTGATATCTTTTCAACTTAATTTCTTTGGGATGTTTACTACACCTTGTTCTATCATGAACCTCATTTTCAGTCATCTCTTATTATAGAAAATCTAATGTCCAGAGATACTTTCTGTCAATATTAATTTTTCAATAATATAAAGGAAATAACTAAATACCCAATCATTAACAACTTCAAAAATAGATTCAACAAATTCCCAACAAAAATTATTGTTATTTTTTGCATTCTTGAGATAAAATTAAATAACAATAATATCAAGCTTTTTACATTAATTTTTTCTTTTATTGTTTTAAATAGCTTTTAACTTCTACTGCCAAATGATGTATAATTTTTGTAATTTGTGGAAGAGTACATTTTTTTTTAAAGAAAAATATTTGATGATTATGATTGTAACCCAGTTACTGTTTTCTAACTTTATCAACATGATAAAAATTAAAGAAATAGCAGTGTTACCTATAACCTTATTATCTATACCCTTTAGTTTAGTGCAGATTATAGGAAAAGGAAGTAGATGGACATAGTTTTATTGAATTACCTTGCTTTGTAAAAAGAGGCTTATAATTAGATTGCGAATTCAAGATTATATCCCTTTGAATTTTTTTATGCATTTAGGTAATTAACATAAAACTTTCAACTTAATAAGCATGAAGTAATTCTGTAGTAGATACAAAATAAAAAAAAATCTGCTGTTAAATTTAACCACAAATTAATTTAACTACAATTCCCAAGTTCTTCGCGGCTGATTTTTCTTCAAAAAAAAAAAAGTAACAAAAAAGATTAAAATTATTTACTACCATAAACCCATTGTTTAATGAATTACAACAATTGCTTGATTGAGCACCTGACATACAAATAATATTATAGCAAAAGCTATATCAAGTTTTCTAATTTGCTAAGTAGTTAAAACATTCAAAATTAAAGAAATGTAATTATTATTAAATGTCTGCAATATATATTTATTGGAAGATTAGCAAGAAACATTGTACGACAGTAAATCATATTTCCAACTTTTTACATATCTGTGACACAATTTATAACTCATTAAAATTGGCTTATAATCTTTTGTTGCAACACCACACGATATTTTGCCAAAAGTTAATTCTCTAATTCTACACGACCATGTGCTTAGTTTTACATTCCTGAGTTTCCTAACTTGTATCAGGATTTTGTTTATTGATTACATTTTTTGAACACAAAAACAATATGTAAAATGTACTAAGCAAATGAATTAGTGTAAGTAAATAATTATAACTGGATATAACATTAACTTGATATCTGTAAAAAGAAAAACAAGTACAAAAATGACTTAATTTAGTGAAAGTTTTGGACAATAAAAATCACATTAAAAAAAATTAGGTATTCATAACACTGAACCATCTATAGTTATTAAAATTGTTTCAAAAAAAAAAAAAAAAAGTGAAATTTCCACACACAAAACTATAAATTAAAAAAAAAAAGCTTTAAAATGGATTATAAACTTTTTATAATACATAACAAAGAACTCATTTCTAGTGTTACTGTAGATTCTGCAAATAACAACAAGAAATTTCTATCTGATCATAATTATTTAACTGATTTTTAGGCTTACATGTGACTAATCAATTTTATAATTATGTAAGTGTACTCACTATTTATCACAATTGAAAAATTTCAAAATTCATTTTGTATCTTTCCAGTTGCTAAATTGTGGAGTATTTAAATGGAATTGATTAGAGGACAAGTACAATGCAGCATTGTGTCTTTTAAAACATTTGCCAATTACATGAAAATGTCATGTCAAAGCAGATTTAATTTGCATCACAAAAGCATGAAGACACATAAATAAGGATTTACTGAGCTGTTTTTAGTCTTTTTGATGCCAAAAACTTATTATTTACAAAAAAAAAAAAAAAATCTAAAATAAGATATTAGTTTTAATCAAAAATCCCTGCCAGCAGACACTTACAAAAGAAGTGCCTATAAACATTATGATAATTATTCAATATGCCAATATTAGTTTAATTAAAAAAAAAAACAATTGATTTCTGAGGTATTTTAATAAAGATAGGCATTTCATCAAAATACTCTTGTTTCCCATCTGTGTTGCATCAGCAAGGTTGTAAAATATTCTGATCCTGTTGTTGGTCATCCCAATTTAATTCATCCATATACATTTTTGGGGATTATTATAATCACAAACAAGATCTTAAAAGTTATTGGAGTACAATAAATCTTTAAGCACGTCATAATTGTAAAAATCACAAATTATATTTAAAAACAATCTGCTTAATAAGGCAAGCCATTTCAAATATTAGAATACAATGTATTAAACTAGTTTATCAGATTTGCTACAGAAGTATAACCAAGATCGGCTACTGAGGCAGCAACCTGGCAACTCGGTTACTGTGGTTGGATCTAGGCTTGCCTTTCCTTTATCTTCTGACTGTGTATGGCCCCAATGTGAGTGTTTTTGTACAAAAGGCCACATTACTAGTGGGACATAAAAATGGTTCCTCCAACAGAGACCAAGAAAATCTTACATTGTACTGCTTACAATTTCTGGATTTACTTAGGCATTTAATCAAATTTTTTGCATAGTTTTTCCAAAATTTGGCATTTTTAATCTTTCAAAAGAATTTATGATTGAAATAGTATTCTGTACAAAACAGCCAAATTAATTATATGGCCAAAAAAAACTTCCATACTTTGATGCCAAAGAAAACCAGATTTGACACCACCTTATGCTAATTCTTTTACCAATGTAATTTCATTCATAAAAAGATTAAATAGATACTGGAATGCTTTTTACTGCATACTACCTCAACTGATTTTTTTTTCTAATTTATAAAATGGACAAAAAGCAATGTTGCTTTTAAACTTGCTTTTTAATCAAGGTCTCAAATTTTCAAGAAGCCACAGTAAATACAAAAGGTAACTTGAAATCTATCTGTGGCCAACAAACAAAAATCAACACCAGATGACATATAGTCATAATTTGTACAAATTCAAATTTTATTGATTCATTTCAATACATTAATATTGTATTAAATTCATTAATTCTAAATATGTACTTAAAAGTAAAAAATCCTTAAAAGATGACATAACTATTTTTCCTATCTGATAAATATTAAGTTTAAAATCTTCAAAAAATACTCCAGTACAAGATATAGTGAGTTTTATGTTTTTCTTTTACTTTTTAATTGATAAATCTATCCTAACTTATACTGTAATACAGAGCTTCTCAACCAGTGTGCTGAGAGTATGTTTTTGGAGTGTCATAAGAAATTCTGTGTGTGTGTCTGAATTCCCCATTTAGCTTCACGCTAGTTAAATGCTTGTATCTATAATAAAATTTAGATATCAGATAGCCTGGGCAAACAGAAATATGAACTACATTCTGTTTGTTCTAGCAATTAAGGGTAACAAAATATTAAATCACATTCAAATCTGCTTCAAAAATATCTTCTAGCTTTAAATGTTTAAAAATAAGACTGTTATATTCACTTGTAAATCAGAGGTGTTTTTCAAAGGATTCTATTATAAAAATAAAAGCAAAGAAAAAGTTAGGTGTGCTGCCAGATTTGAGGAACAAGTTTTGATGTGCCATGGGATTTCTGCAAAGATAAAAGTGCACCATAAGCAAAAAAGGTTGAGAAGCACTGCCTAATGTGTAATCTGACAAACATCAATTAATTATTGAATAAATGAACATTAAGTTTTAAATAGTTATAATTATCCTCATCTAACTATATAGTAGTAAATATCTTTAATTAGTTTTTGCTTTATTTTTTTTTTTAAGAATTTAATTAAACTTAATTAAAATGTATGCATACATAAACATAATGTTTATATATAAATTCCCTAGAACATCTAAAATAACTGAGGTTTATTAAGATGCCAGCATTGGGTTTTCCTCTTAACAGATGCAACATCTTAACATCCCCCCAAATCAGATTCAAGATAGTAAGATTTCTAAATAAAAGTTATTATTTTCGTATAATATGTAGTGAATGTTCTTTAGAAATAAAAATGTGTATAATAAAAATAAAATGCAATTCTCAAGAAACTGGAATGCAAATAGAAACTCAAGAAATCTACAAGATTTGATTGATGGAAGCAACCACTAACATCAGGCAGAGAGAAAAACTTCATTCTACAAATAGGCTGGTGTCTGTAAAAGACTGTTAAATAGTCGCCAACATTAGAAAGCATATTCAAGTGTCAATTTTTTTTAAAACAAACTTAATAATTTAAAAGAAATAAGTATTAGGAAATAAAACTGCTTTCATAGTGCAGCCTACATTATTACAGAGCCTAAAGTATGTCAGCTTACCAAGTTCCACAATCCACAGATCTTCACTTGAATCAAATGAGAAGAATCCTTGCTTCAAATCTGTTGATGGCTTGGCCTTTTTTTATTATCATTGTATTACAACTTAGAGGTAACAAGAATTGATCTGGGCTTTTAAAGAGAGGAAAATGAAGAGTAAAGGAGGCAACTAATAGAAATTAGCTTATATTTAAAAGCAAATTTTTATTAATTCAGCTGCATTACAATGAATAGGGACAAAAGACAAGAGCTAGTATTATATAATGGAAACCAGAACAACAATTATGAAAAACAGACTTGAGAAATTATCAGCAATTATTGAACAGAAATGTCCTTGGCTATGCTGCAGGATTAAATATGCCTTTACTTGACGTTCTGAATGACAGTACAAACTGAGCCATAACAGACAACAGTGATTTAAATATTTTGATTAGGAAGCCTGCTAAGTTTCAGGAAAAATATTTATATGATATTATAAAATACAAGAAGCCAAAACTTCAGAGATTAGTCATCAATCAGCTATCAGATGAACTAGAAATACTGTTTTCTTGTATAATGCAGAAAAGAAATTTTCCCTACAAAAAAAAAAGAAAAGAAAAGGTGAATGAGAGTTGAATTTTGGCACGGAATCTCCTGGTACTTTATTAACACCTTTTATAACTCAAATGATAGGAGAAGGAGTTGCAGAATTTATGTTGAGAAAAATTTTGGTCCTTCCAATAAACTGGAAGACTTACAACAAATTAAGAATGATTAATTCTTTGTAGTCAAGTCTGCCATGAACAAGTACCATCAAGAAAGCAAAATATCCATTACAACTACATTAAATGAATTCTTTATGTTCCTCCAAAGCAGAATCAGATTGGAACTTCTGATCACAAAAGTCTGAGGATGTTTTCACAAATCCAGTTTTTGTTATCAACTGTTGTGATCTGCTCATGAAATTTCAGTTTAGAAGAAACTTGAATGATAGGAGAAAAGATTCAATATCTACACTAGTCAATGGAACTATTCAAAGCAGACAACATCTAATTTGAAGAAATTCTTGGTTTGGGATAAATGAAAAGGACTTCAAGGAACTAGTGGTCACCAAAAGCAACAGAATGTGATATGGGGCATTCCACTGCATAAGGATCTGCATGATACTGCTCATATTGATCTCCTAACATGCATCCCTGGAGTATGACATCACAAAATATAGATCTGTCAGCATCTGAAAGATATCTACTGAAAAATTATAATGATGATGAACACGAGTGCATTCTTGAATGTTGATAAATGTTACTGTTTCCATGAACTGTAATCTGATTATCATCTAATTATTGAGCAGTCTCAACAATTTAATAACCTGCTCAATAATTCCAGGTAGTTTACAGACAGTGGGATACAAATTCTTAGTAGGCCTATGAAACAGTTTTTGGAGAAACTATTAAACCATGATGGGCTAAAATAATGATTCTTATCAATTGATTTGATGGTATCCAATAGATGGCTGTTAAAGAAAATTACTCTAGTGGAGGTCTTTGTAGAGAAATTTGCCAGGATAACACAAATTAACATTCTACAAAATGACTTGTAGTGGAAAAAAAAAAAAAAATTAAAAAGGAATGTGGGGTTTCCTTTTTTACATCTTCAGATTTGGCTTTAAAAATCATAAGGAATGAAAAAAGAATGAATGATAATAGTCAACTATATGAATACTTAAAATATGATGAAATTTAACTAACAAGATGGCTTAGAGAAATATCTTATGTTTTAGTTATCTCAAAAGTTAACAGAAATAAAAATTAGAACACCTAAGAAATAAACTGAAAAATACTAATGTTAAATTAACCTGTAAATTTTTTTATCTTTAGTAAGTTTTATGATTCTATACACTTTTATGAAGCTTAATAAAGCTTTGAGATGAGATGTCCTTAATTCTAGACACCAGTTGTCAACAATATTTGAAACAATTATTGGGCCACTTTTTTTATTCACTCAGTAATGCACTTCAACTAGGCAAATATATTCACATGGATACTGAAAAGGCTGTTTTGCAAACTGATGTTTAGGAATTCAAAGAAAAAACACAGAAATTAACATTTATGGGTCCATCCATATTTTCATTAACATCACTAACAAATGAACTCATGAACTCTTTTTAAAAAGCTTTGAGAATGTTAGAAAAAACTTTTCAACGAATTAACAACAGTGGTCACAATCTTTTACTTTCCAATGTCTACAATGAGTTGCTCATTTATTTCAACTCATAACTAGATAAAGTTAATGAACTAAATAATAGATTAAATATATAACAATGGCAGTTTCTGTATTTTCTTTTCTTTTCTTTCCTTTTTTTTATTTGTCACTATATAAAGGTTATATTTCGGTCAAGAAGAGATATAGTAATAAATCCAGTAAAAAAAAGAGACTATTTAGCAGATCTATTTCTGAATATTAAAAAGAAAAAATTCAGTACAAAACAAAACATTTTATTACTGACATTATCAAACAAAACACTTTATTACTAGCATTATCATTTTCCATTATTGAACAAATTTCAATAATAGAATTTCCTAAATGTAAACAGACTAGAGATTTTTAAGCTACAACTAAATGACAAACCACAGAATATGTCATTTAAAATTTATATTTCTGGCCATGTGCTGCTTGTCAGCTTCAGACCAGTGATTTATAATATCAATTTTGCTGTTATTAATAAGCTATGTATTAGTAATATAAAAATGATACAGTTCTGTGAAACACTGATCAGTTTATGTGAATCTTTAGTAATAAAGAAAATAAATGCAAGGAAAAAAAACAAAACACAACAAAAACAATTATCAGTGTTTCATAGCATATTACTGACTATCCATACGAAAATACTGTAAATAATTAGTAAAATATTGTTAGTGTTCAACAACACTTTCAGTGGTCAAATAAATGGAGGGGCAGAGACAATTCCAGTGACTTGCTAGTATATCAATATTTTGCTGTCCATATGCAATTGTTCATTGAGCTCACTATTCAGTCTGGAAATGAAGTGTCTAGCTACTAGTGTCTTGCCTGAAAGCAGCATAAAATGTACCACATTATAAACTAAAATAATGATGTTAAGTGGCAACAATGTTTCCTGCTTTACACTTCAAAATTAGTTTTCTTATCTTCTAGTTTCTAAGCAAGCTTAAGAAACATACTAGCGGGCTGAAACTATGTAAATCTGAAACCTCTCTATGCAGGAATGTAAATCATTGAAATCATTCTAAATTGAATAAAACTCTTAGCAAGTGTAAATAGTAAATATCACCTGCTTCAGAATAAGATGAGCAATTGTGTATTTTATACAGACATCATCATCTTGCATTACTTTTTGAACCATCTTTTCTTTTCATTCTCATTTATTAGTTGGCAAACTTGCTTCTTAAATCTGAAATGCTAAAATTTAGTTTATTTTAGAAATAATTGATTCTTTATGTGAGCTAAAATTAAACTAAATTGCAAATCAGAAAAAAAATAATACTGATTATCTTAATATAGTGTTCAGACTGGAAGACAGTGGAAAGGTAACGTATTTATCCAACACATATTTTGGAAAAAGAATTAAGTGTAAAGCTGATTGTTAAAACTTCAATTTATAATTCTTATAATAACAAAAATTATGTTTATAAATGCTCTCCATTACTACACAATTAAAATCTCAAAGCAGAACTAAAAACAAAACGGTATTTTTGCTAATTCTTTAAAAACAAATACAAAATGAAATAAAAGCATTCTGAATATTTTTAAATATATAAAAAATAATATAATAAAATCAGATGGCATTTAGTATACTTATATATATAACACAATATTAAGAATAAAATAATAAAAATATCATTCTAAAACTAAATCTGTTCTTCCCATTTTTCTGAATAGCAAAAAGCAGTACAAATTGCTGAATATTTCTTGGAGATTTTCAAGAAATCTTCTTAAGTGCAAACTTATCAACTATGAAACCTACATGGGAAAAAAAAAATGAAGAAATACTTGAATTTATATTAATCATGTCAGTACAATATGTAATAAGTATAATAAAAAGATTTTAATTTTAACAAAATAGTAGAGCTATAAACATTAAAATATTTATATGTAAATAATTTACACTGTTGAAGATTTGCAATTAAAAAAAAAAATCCTGGTCTACACTATTTCTGTTTTCTTAGGAATAAAACATGTTGCAATAATCAGTTATGTGGCTTTTTTTGGGTAATCATGTTGTACAGAAATCTAGTTCTATTTGTAATTATTTGGCTTCCTATTGTTTTTTATTCTAGTTCAATTAGTAAATCATACATATTAAGCTTCCAAAAAACAGGAACCTTTTAGTAAAAAGTTATATATTAGACAAGTTTTGTTAAAGTGACTTGTCAAAATACTAAACACTAACACCAAAAAGTTGTACTAAACAGAATAATACTGATTTACATTTTCAAGTTTAGTTTATTTTATAATACTGTATTTAAAAGGCATATCTTCTAGAAGTGTATATAAACAAGCAAGGTTAAACTGAATCTTCAATTATTTGTACTATTAAATTTTTAATGAGATAACTTTATTCAATAGCAAATCCAATGTTTTATTGAATATTTCCCACTCTATGCCACTGGTATGGAAACCCTCTCTTAAATTAGTGAAAAATAACTACACTCTGGACATTTTAAATATAGCTGTCCAACAAGGAGATCACCAACAGTTTTGTACAGATATAAATGTTTAGTACTAAAAGTAGACGTTGATCAAAGTTATTAAAAAAAAAAATAAAATGCAAGTATCTCAGAAATTGGATAATTTTTTGAAATTTGTAAAAATTTGCCACAATTTTCTGAAGTGTGTCTGATGAGTGGGGACTTTTTCCTATCTCAATGACCTCTCCTGAATCAAATGTTGTGCAACATAAAATTTTAAAAACTGTTAGTAATGTGGGTGAAAAATGCTTTCTATCCAGCTTATCTGGCACTGATTCTCCCCTGAACCCAACAATTTGCCATGTGAAGTTTTAAAAACCCAAAATATTTTCCAAACAGGAGTGTGGGTTTGTTCGCTATACACTCCTAGGCCCTTTGACCGGTCTGACCAAACTTTGCACAATTACTCTTCAGGATCTTCAACACATTGCCCCCTCCTCCTAATTTCATTTTTTTATATAATTTTCAAGTAGAGGTATGGTTTCAGGGTTCAAATCTGCTTGGTGGCAATAATTTTTTTTTATTTTTCCTTTTTTTATTGTTTCTTTTTGTATTTTGCTTTTTTAAGTGGATTCTCCTCTTGCAACCACCCAGTAAAAATGGATTCACCCAATGCGCAACCGCCCCAGGGGAGATGTGTCCAGGTTTCAATTGTAGCCTGCTTATTTCCACAGGGTTCTAAAGAGCAATTCTTCAAGATTTGGTCCCCATTGGTCAAAGGCAATAATTTTTTTTTTTTTTTTTTTTTATGACTAACAACCTGGTAAAAGTGGATTCTCCTCTCAATAAAGAGTAATTCGGCAAAGTTGGGTCGAGATCAGTCGAAGACAATAATTTTTTTTTTTTTCCTGTTTATTTTTTCCTTTCTTTTTTTAATTATTTTGAAATAAATAATATTCTTAACTTTGTTGCTTAATTGAATGTTTTTAATTTAAGCACAATGAAAACCTGAATCCAAAGTATGGGGTACGAACGGGGGGGGGGGGGGGGTCCGGAAGGTAGGTTATTCTCTGAAACCACTTCAGTTGCAAACACAAAATTTTGCACGAGTGTTCTTTGTCAGAATCTAAAAACATAAGTATCGACAAATTTTCGAAATTCACATCTTCAGGGGTGAAAATGGGTGAGTAGAGGGGGGAGACGAGCTTTATTGAAATCATAATATAACATTACTTTGTAATCATCAGGTGCTTCTTTACCAACTAGGGAAGGTTTGAAGTGATAGGGGTGTGGAGAAGGGAAGAAAGGGGTGGGAGTCTTATATTCTCTGAAACTCAAAATTAATTTCATATCTAGGGCTTATCAAGTTACAAAATAGGAATATAACATTAATTTTAACTATCATGGGACTTTTTTACCAACTGGAAAAGTTTCAAAATCATCTCACAAATTGTAATTTCTTCATCATCCACATCACAACAATCTTTTTTGTAACCCGAGGGAAGCACGGGTATTTCTGCTAGTATAATATAAAGGCTTATTAAGCTAATTTTTGTATAAAGAAATTAACGATGGCTTTGATTAAATTTTGATTAAAGATTGGATAGATTAGAGCTAATTTTTTTTTTTTTTTTTTTTTTTTTAAATTCTTTACTTCATTTTGTTATAGTTCAAGTCCTGTTAAAATAATAATAATAATAATAATAAATACATCTAGAATCCCAGCACTGTCATTCTGCATAGTGGGGTACCAATGCCTTTGGGGGCCCGGGGCGGGAGTTCCATTATTCCACAACCAAAATAAAAAAAAAAAAAAGGAATCTCCAATTCAATAACCAAAAAAAAAAAAAAGGAAATACTTGGGTGGATGGGGCCCCTAGGCTGACTGGTGGGGCCCCCTAGGCTTGCTTTTACAACCAAAAAAAAAAGGAAATAAGCTGGCTGGTGGGGCCCCTCCCAGACGGGGGCCCGGGGCAGACTGCCCCCCCCCTCCCTGGTACGCTACTGATTCTGGATTGTGGGAATGCTGAAGATGACAACACTAGCAGGATAGTCATCAACTATTGGAGTTATGCTTTGATATTTTCTTTTTAATTACTGAAAAAGCTATAGAACTAAGCTTTAAAATCACTTAAGTATCATTATGAAAATTTCTATTATTATCCACCTTATTTGATGGTTATAATTTCTGTGTATATTTTGGCAGTCCTTTGCTGTAAAATTCACTGATGTTGACATTTAGTATAAAACTGTTACACTTTTATCTCATCACTGTTGCCAACCATGTATGTTTGTAACAGTAATAATAACAAAGAAAATTTTGATAAAATTGTGGATTTCTATCCTATTTCAAAAATATGAACAACTTAACAAATTGACACATTTTCTTGATTCTGATTTCACTAATGATAAACCAAAAAAACTAACAACTGTCATTGCATCTGAATTTTTTTTAAAGAATAAATAAACTAAAAATTAATTGATAATATAATAATACATATTTTTTCTATGTATGATCTAATATATTTTATCAGCTTTGTTTAGATACTTTTGATATTTCTTCTACAATAATTTCAGGTACAGAATTCTGAATTATTTCATATTTTATCAAGAATCTATAAACGTAATGCAATACCAACCTCTAAAGATGAAGCATTTCAATTTAACTTGATTGATCCTTCTTTTTTGCGAGGTTATAGCAGTTATTTTCTTCCAAAAATTCCTGAACTTTTTTAACAGTTGCCATGTCAATTTTTCTCTCTTTGTGCAGTATTTCAAGAATCTGGGACATAGATAAAATGCTACAAAATATTTTTTATAACAAAAATTTAGTAATTAATTCATAGAAGATACAAAAAAAAAAAAAAATATGTAAGTATTTATCGTGTGCTGAAACATCAAGTAAATAAAATGACTTTAGGCAAATACATATGAACTTTAAAAATATATTATTTATAAAACTTAAAACTTATGAACTTAAGAAATGCAATAAATAAAAAAAAATAACATTACCAATGAGAAGTAATTCCAGCTTCTGCAAGCAATTCTCGACCACCTTGTTCACGATCAAGAACAAATGCAGCATCTGTTACTATCAGACCAACATCTTTCAGCATCTGTAAATAGAGCAAAAGCAAGAATAACTGTTATAAGATTTTATTCAAAATTCGAATTATAGAACATTGTTAGTTTTTAAAGCTTATTAAAATACTTTTCTTGGTTAAGAAAGTCAATCAAATATATTATTAAATATCTTCAAATGTAATATTAAGTATTACTAAATAGTATTAAAATATTTACTAGATTAAAAAAAAAAAAATCCGTTAACAGGTTGCTGCTTTATAGAATTTACTTTATTTAACAGTAAATACCTTAGCAGTTTCCAAAATACTACGACCACTGACAATAACATCATCAACTACAAGGCATCTCTGACCTGGGGTGTAATGACCTTCTATTAGTTTCTTGGTGCCATAAACTTTGGCTTCTTTTCTACACATAACCATTGGAATCCTGTTTTCCAAAGACATTACCTACAAAAATTTAAGTAAAAAACTTAGGGTCTTCCTTTGGCTGCACATTCTTTATTAATTACAAATTGCAAATGAACGGTCATGTTATTGTAAATTTTAAGTCATCATTTGACAAAATACTGTATTATAAATAATTTACCACACAACTACAGCTTAAGATGCTATTAAAAAAATGGCTTATGCTTAGCAATTTCTATCAAAAAATGAAAACATCTTAATTATAATTTGAAATGAAATAATTAATTAGTTATCAAAAAGTATTTAAAATTACTTATATTTTTATTTCTACTTACAGTTGTTAAAGGCAAAGCTGCATAGGGAACACCACAGAGTAGATCAAATTCAACATGATCTGCTTTAACAGCTTTAAATAAATTGTTGCCTAGAGTTTCCTAGAAGAGAAAATGCAATTTGAATTAGTGTTTGGACTAACAGCTGATAATGAAATCTCAAAACATGACAGTTCAAAGTTCATTTTTTTTTTTTTTTATCGTTTTGGATGTTTCATATTTTTTTAATATTTCTGTTTACTTAAAATTTTTCATTATCAAGTTCATACTCTTTTGTAACAGGTTAGAGGAAAAATCCATGTTATTTATCTCTGAATATGAAGTCAAAATTCGACAGGCTAGATTACTATATATAACTATCTTCTAATGACAGTTCTCAATTGAAATGGTAATGCTCTTTCTACATCTTTTATAGCAACAGCTTTTACAATTTAAAGCTTTTAAGTGGGAAGTGGAAATTGAGATTTTAGATTGATTTATTAAGAATTCTCAATCTAATAGCAATTCAATATCATCTTCTAATTGTATTGAAAAAAAAAAGAAGCTGAAAGTATTTTCATATTATTTATTCAGATTAATAATGATGAGGAACTCTGAAAAAGCAATGATAAATAGATTTAAAACCATATAAGTTAATGAAAATGTACTTTGATTTTATTATTAAAAAAAAAAAAAAAGCTAACGATATAACATCTAATATTTCAATAAAGATTTTTTGTTTTTTTGTTTTTTTTTGTAATATGATTCTAGTGCTATTTTTGTTTAGTCACAGTAGATGACTTGCATTTTTTTTTTTTTTTTTACTTATTGATTTTTTTTAAAAATTAAAAACCAGATAAAAAATTTTGTTTCGTTCTTTCATTAAATACAGGAATCTAAATTTAGATAATGCAAGATAAAGACAATTCGTGTTTTAGATATAATACATTCACTTCATCTTCTGAATGTGCAGAAGATCACATTGGAAATTATATAACAAAAATTGAAAACTCTTAAAAATAGTCGCATTAATGTTTAATGCCAACTCCTAATTCAACTGATAATTACAGGGTTTGTACAAATTTTAGAAGAAAAAATCCAAGGAGTCCAAGAAATTTCTAAGGAGTTTGGTCAAAATTGCTAGATATTGTATATATGCAATATCCAAAAAATGTAACATGTTTAATTCAATAGAGATCATCATTTGATGAATTTAAAGACATATATTTATTTCTCATTTTGTTTTGTTAAAAATGTAATAAAGAATAGTAATCTTTTAGTTTGTTTTTTCTACGGATATATATAATATGCATTTTAATGACCGTAATAAGTAGAATTATTTTTCCTAAACTAACATTTTTTTTTCTTCTTCCTTATTGGCGTCTCACTTAAAATTATTATAAAGACAGTGTTCCCACAGCTGCCAAGTGCCAACCCTCTAGATTTTTTAATACCGGTACCACTATTTTTGAAGAGTTATTTTTGTCATGTTTAATTGTAGAATTCTTGCAATTAAATAAAAGCAAATATTCTGAATTAGTAGTATTAAAAAATCTGGAGGGTTGGCAGTTCTATACTATAAAACTCTATGTTCTATGTTTGTGCATATCGCCAACTTTATCAAGAACTAGTAGATACAAGACTAGCAATCTGTTTAGTCTGTTTTTATGCTCAAAGAATATAATATACATTCATGCGTTTTTGTTTTTGTTTTTTAAAGGATAATTTAAGGAGTTTCTAAGGAGTACTTGGCTTTTCCAAGTAGTTTTAAGCACCTTGGAAAATGTTTTTCATTTTTAAGGAGTTTCTAAGGAGGCGTGCGCACCCTGTAATTAACATTTTATGTACAGAAGATAATGATTAATTAAGAAAAACTGTAGAATCAATGTTTGTTAAAAATGATCACTATGAATAAATGTAAAGTTATAGAAATAAGGGAAGAATATAATCAATTTCATAACATTTTGCATAAATGAATAATCCTTTATTATAGATTGATATAGATTTATAGATTATTATAGATTAATAAATAATGTAATAACATAATTAATAATAATCCTGACAATTTCAATTTAATAATTAGTGTATTCTTGATATGCTATCAATTTTTGTAAGTCCGTCTATTTCTACGTTATTAATTCTATTTTAATATAAGGCTGTATAGGCATTGGCTTCTTTTATAGCAGTGAAGAAGTGAACATATTTATATCTATTACAGGACAGTTTGGGGAGCAAAGTTTTAGACTTCTTTTTTTTTATAGAAAATACTATAATTTCTCTAAGATCTGTAAATTTCATATTATTAATTAAGGAAAAGCAAACATGCAGCAAAACAAAATGTAGATTTCTCTTTCTAATATCCTTGATTGTTTAATAATCAGGATTTTTCTTAGGACATACTCCTTCCACTTAAAAAGGGCTTTGTTTTGGCTAGGCTAAGCAAAATTTTATTCAATAAAAATTCATCATCTTTCTCCATTATCATATCTGACATCACAGTTGGGTGGAACATTTGTAACTGTTCACTACAAATTTTGTAGTGAAATTACATAAAATATTTTAAAACAAAATAATTACTTAACATATTGTTTGAAATCAAAAACGTAAGTCAACAAATAAAACACTGAAAACTGATGGACCTAATTAAATAAAATTGCTCCAAGTCATCTCCTGATCAGCTTTGCCTACCCTAAGCACTGCAACTAAAAACAAATTGAAGTTAATAAACCAACTAAGTTTATCCTATTAATTAGTTGAACTTCAACATTGTTTATATTTTTATTAATTTGGTTATGAAAATATGTTTTCCGAATATTCTAAAGTTGCATTAAAGCATCACAAATCAAAGGATAATTTCTAGGCTTTTTCAGACCAAGAATATGTGAATTAAAATCCATCTACATCTTGCAGATGAAACTGGTTATTTCAAATTTGTTATCAAAACTATTCTGTAGAATTATGTAAATTATTTATTAAGAAACCTTAAAAAACACCTTAGTTTCCACTCAATCCATATCAAAAGCTATAATTGGCAAAAGGCCAAAGGAAATTTTTACTTTTAGAGTAATTAGTGATTTTTTTTTTTCCCCTGTTTATATCGGATATAGGGTAGGATTTTTTTTTTTTTTGAAAAGAAAAATAAAAACACAACAACTTTCTACAATTAAATTAGCTTTTAGTTATTTCTTCGTTTTAAAACACTTTGTTTCTCTACTTGACAGCAACTTTACGTAATTATCACTTAATTATAAATAATCGGATCTAATTAATCCCATCTGAAAAAAAAACAAAAAATGAAATAAAAACAGTGTAACGATGAATGAATAAAAATATGCACGAGAATCTCTGCAGTTGAACAAAAATCTGACTCCATGAGATACCCAGAACATTCTTTAAGCATTTATTCTCACTTAGTCGTATTTAAGTCCTTGTGACCTGCAATGTCAAGTTCCATTTAAAGAATTGCTTACTTGATAAAGGACATCCTGCTTTGTCCTACTTTCGACTGACCATCATATAATATCTACATTTACGGGCTATCTTTAAAGGGCCTCTTCAGACATTTCAATTACATTTAAAATCGGAATTGCCTCTATCACAGTAATCAGTTACTAAGCTGCTCTATGTTTACATTTATTTATTTATTTATTTTCAAATGAATTTTTTTTTTACCCACAAGAAATATATGCAAATGCCTGCACTTTATCTCGACAAGTAAAATTTGACCTTCACTTGCAGTGTCGGGCCACTCGCCCCTCATTAGTGAAGGACACATCAAAAACAAATTCAACTGAAATCGTTTACAAAACAATTTAAGTTCTCTAAACTTACACAATAATTTTTCTTGCAAACAAATTGTCAATTTAAAGGTTTCCAATCACAATGAGTGCTTTCCAATCACAAAGGCTTACAAATGTCAATTTTATAGTAAATAAAATGCATTTCAGAACATCGAAAATTAAAAACCTCATCCGATTATCATTGGCAATGATCATAAAAAATGTAATATTTTGATTATTACAAGATAATAATTATAACAGCAACCTGCAACTCAACTAACAATCGTCACGTGCTCTTTACCACTCTAAAAAATAATAATAATAATAACGATTTCAGAGATTAAACTTATTCAAAACTTTTTAGTAAAATAATATATTATTTTTCAAATTAATTTTAAGGTATTAATTTAGAAATTAATTACCAGTAGCGATGGATAAGACACAGTCAGTCTCAGATCAAAGTAAATCGGGGTGTACATTCCACCTCGTAAAGTGAAATCTCCGAAATTAACGGCTTCGACATCGAATAATTTCAAACACAGATCACAAATATCAGAAGTATTATTCATCTTCAGAAAGAAAGAAAACACTGTCTTCTTGTCTTGTCGGTGGTTTCGATCATAAGCGTAAATCAAACTGAACTCTCATCCCATGTGATTCCCCCAAGTACTTAAAAGCGCATGCGTGATGGTCGCTGATTAAAGTTTTTTTTTTTTTTTTCTCTTTCCCCAAACATTTTCCATCAGTGATAACATGTTATCTCTCTCATTAATATATATAGTTTTTATTTTTAATATAACAAAAAATAACAAACAAACGGTGATATTGACATTAAATGTAAGATAGTGATTTATTATTATTTACTAACCTATAATCCGTCAAAAAATTAGCGTAAAGTAATAGTGTAACTTCTTAGTAGTGTAAACAATATTAAATAAAAAATGTAGTTATATTGTATCATTCTTTATACCACTTGTTATTCAGAGAAGATACAGATAAACAAAATTTTCCTTCGCACTTTGTATCAAAGGTTCTGATTTTTTTTTTTTTTCCGACTAATCTGAATTACAGAAACATCTATCACTTAAGTACACTGAATATAATTATTCTGAAAATATCCCAAAAAGATCATGAATAAGTTCGAGCAAGTCTGCCCATAGAAATATGAAAAAATGGGGATACAAATAAATAAGCATACATTGCACATAATTTTTATGTTTATATAAGATGTCTTTCTTCTTCATGATCATTAAACTAGTGCACATTAAAACTTCTGATTAATACCCTTTGAAGCACTTTTGATAAAAATTTCAATTATATCTCGTTGTAACATTTGAAATAATTGAATAGAATATATCGAAATTTCTTAAGGATTCCACGGACTGAAATGTAACTGTGATTCACAATACAAAGCAATTTTTGAAGGCAGTCGTGGAGGAGATGTTAAATATGAGTTGTATCTTCTCAATCAGTGCAATCATGTTTTTAATTAATAGGCATCGACATTAAAATTAAAAATAAGATCTGCCATCTTTTGAATGACATTAAAGCCATGTCTTCCAACCATAGCCTTACTAATATGGACCATATTTCAATAATCGTAAAAATTTGAAATTTTTTGGTAATTTTAATTTTCATATTAATAAAGTGACGTAGGCAATGAGGGACGCATAATTGGAAGAAATGTGGTTAAAATATTATTTATAAACTTTAGTGGGTATTGATTAAGAACTAACTCGTATTTCATAATTTTGATTTTCTGCCAAAATGTTGCCTGGAGAATAATAGTACTATATATTCTTGATATGTATTTAAAGAACACATTTCTTTCAATTATAAATACTCAAAGGTCCAAACATACTGAACATACAAAATTTCAAAACTATTTATGCATACCACAATTAATATTCTTAGATAAAGAGATTGGATGTATTTATAATAAATATGACAATAAAATTAATAACTAATAATAACAAAATGAAATCAATAATCAAACGAAAAGAAAAACCAAATGCTGATTCAAAATAAAACATAATGGGAGTTGTGTATTCGCTTACATGTCAATCTTGTAACGGCATATATTTGGGCAAACATGTAAAATGTGAAAGGATTACCACAATAATTATCCTGATAATTCAGACGAACCTATCATTTCAAAAAATCATAATCCAAATCCAAGAAAAGAATGACTATATCAGAATGATTATCAAATCTATTTTTATTAAGAATTAGCTCCCCCCTCCGTCTCCCCCTGGTAAGTATGAGATAATCGAAGAAGAATCGATTCCAAGCGGTTATGGCAAAAAGTGATATTTCCTTTTTGAATGAACTCATTATTTGATATTGCGCGCCAAAATATACAATCAGCCCGTGCTCTTCAATAACAACCAATAGAAATTCCTAACCTTAATCACTGTTAACAATTTGGCTTGGTGATTCTTTGAATTCACAGTAAACTGAGTATACAGTAAATAAGGTTAGGAATTTACATTGGTTGTTATTTAAGAGCACGGATAATCCAAGAAGAATCGATTCCAATGAAAGCGGTTATGATTTGTTGAATACAGTAGTTGAGCAAATAGTGATATGTTATTCCTTTTTGAATGAACTCATTATTTAATAGAGCTCCATTGTTGGCGGAGAGAACGCAACATTTTGAAGTTCAACAATGCTCATTTTGCATTTGTCGACTTCCTCGCAACAATGAAACAGGAACAACCGTTTTCCATTGTTGCACTGCGCCGGATAGACAGAGAAATAAAAGATTTTATATAATATAAAATTTTAAGTGTGTAAACAGAAACCTTGGTATTTTTATCAATTCAGAAATTTGTAGATTAGCTTTGTCTTTGAAAATTTTAATTTACCAAACAATGTATCTAAATGCATTGTTAGATCCATTTTTTTTTTATTGTTTAGATTATTGCTCACCTGATTATCTGTGCATGACTTTGACATTTCTTTGCTGATATTTTCCTTTTATTTGTAACAGTCTAACAAAAATGTAATTTTGTATACTATTCTTATTCTCTTTGTAATCTCAAATCCCTGATGAAGTGATACGTCCAGGAAATATCGGATTAAATGATTATTATTTGAAGTATGTATAATGTTTTTTTATTTCTTATATGTTACACCAAATATTTAGATAGAACTTATGGTAATTTGCGATGAAGACTGAGCTACGAGTTCATGATATTGTTTTTAATATTCTTTGAGGAAATAATACCTATTTTAATATCTTGGCTGGCATTTTATCATTATTAGGCCCCAGGTGCTAATAATGCTAGGTTTTCAGTCTGACAGGGGAGGGAGTTGAAGAATATTTTAGGTGTTAGCCCCAACCCAAAAAAAAGTACAGAAATCACCAAGTGCCCCTACTCTACATTGGCAAAGTTGCAAACCTTTGAATCAGAAAATTTTCCAATTGTGTTTTGCTTTTTTTAATTCAGAGAAAGGTAAGTCCATCCCCTGCACTTTCAATCTAATTCAGCTGCTTTTGTACTGCATGTTATGTGCGTGACTAAAATGTTAAACCTGAACACTTCATTTTTTTCCTTACTTTTCTGGTTTTTAATTTTATTTTTGACAATTCGAGGGTCCCAAGCCAAAAGGTTCTATGCGCACTTTTGATAAATTTTAGTTATGTATGCTAAGCGGTTTATTTTGGCGACTTCTGTCGTGTGCCAGAAGGTTTTGTTTGAAAAACTAGTTCTAGCCTGTCAGCTGATTGTTCCAAAAGGTTCTATTTTCACTTCTTTTATTTCTTTCAGCTTTCTCTGTGCCGGAAAGTTCTATGGGCAAAAATTAGACAAAACGCAGATAGAACCTTTTGGCTTGAGACCCTCGAATTTTTAGCAATCCAATAAGTCCTATCTGGTCTTTAACTGTATGGCTTAAAACTTTTTGAATACCCACATCAAAGGATCGAACAATTATTGATAAAAACGTCAAAGAATTAAATTAGGATTGTAAGAAATGACAAAAACCGTCTGTAGGGTCTCTGGTGACAATTAAGAAAGCAGAGAACGTAAACATGATTTTCAAATAAATTTTTAAGAATCAATTGAATGGATGATATACGTAAACTACTTTACAGGAAAGCGAACTCAAACGAATACGCTATTTATCATGTGATTGCCGTTGATAACGAAATTTAGCGATTTTTCTGCTCTAGTTTTTCTTACCTATTGTACCAAAATCATCCTTTTAATAATGTAAAAGTACTATGAAAATTCTACCTTTTCGGAGCATATATATTTCGACTTAAAATTGTAGGCCATGTAATACACTTTTTTGTTTTAACACTGTTTACATTCCGATGAATATTAAAAGCGTTAGAAATGTTAGACCAAACCTATTGAAATCAGTATTAACAGCTACCATGCAGAAAGAAAAATTTATCGCATCTGCTTTAAAATGATAATTAACGAAAATAAATGAAATTTACAACGCTTATTTATTTGCCCCACCCTGAAACAGACTTACGACACTATCACAGAGTATTTAAAGTCATGCTGTAATAATAATATTTCGGTCAGGGGACTGCTGTAGTTATCGCGAACAGAGCTGAAATAACGATGAAAATCAGTTAATTGTATTCATTTAACAACTACAAAATATGACCTTTTGCTGTGTAGGTCCTTTTTTTGAAGGATTTCCTCACTCCGGGATGAGATATTATCTCGATATTTCGGCCCCGTGCCTCGGGCCTTCTTCGGGAGATATTTTAAGAGTCAATCACATGAAGGTGAGCGCATCACGAACGACTTCCGTCGTTAGTTTCTCGGATGAGTTGCTCATGTTGTTTTGATTCCGAGCGAATGGTGGCTGCACTGAGAAGGGGAGGGGGTGGAAGGGAAAGGGAAAAAAAGGAAGAAGAGTCCTTGGGGACAATTTCTTAATTGCGTGAGGGGGGTGCGGGAGCAGCGGGGACGGTCTCTTCGAATTCAAAAAACCGTTAAATTGAAAGACAGCAAGGCCAATAATTTGAAGAAAGAATTTGAAAAATAAAATGAAATAAAATATAATTAAATAAAATAGAATAAAACCAAATAAAATAATTAATATAAATCTTATAAAATATCTTAGAAAATATAAATAAATACGTGGAAATAATTGAATGATAGACGTGGGAAGATTGGTAAGAAAAATATTAATAATATTAATATTATTATAATATTAATATTTTTAATTATTATAATATTAATAGTATTAAGTTAAAATTAAAGTTGCGATCAGGCCCAGAGGACCGCGCAATGCAACTGGAGGGTAGGCTCCTGTGTTCAGAACCTACGGGACAAAGTTGAGGACGGGGGATCGGCCCGTCGCTCGCCCGCCTTTAACTCCCGGGAAAGAGACCCGGTACCCATACTATAGAGGGCTGGGTAGACCCTAGGGCCCGTTTGGAGGAGAAAGAAGCGTGGAAAAATTCCCGTTCTCCGCCGAGGCCGGGAATCGAACCCGTCACCTCCAACCCGCAGCCAAGCGCCCTTACCCACTCGGCTACCGGGCCCACAATAACAGTATTAATAATAGTAATAATTCACCTGAATTATATATATAAGAATTAAAATTAAAAGCTGGATTAAAATTCGTTATGGATAGATTGAAATGTGAGATGAGAGAAAAAGAGACAAAAGGAACAAATAAAAATAACTGAGGTTCTTGGGATGGTGGTGAAGCCATGGGAAAAAAAAAAAAAGAATCAAGCTAAGACATGAAAGGAAAGTAAAGAAGAG
>JAFIDM010009631.1:113966457-113979485 GCA_023159025.1 Thereuonema tuberculata
GGGACCGTGTTCTTAATAAGTGAGTGTTTGTGTGCTAGCTGTTGATGAACTATCGACGCTACCTGATTGTGTCGGTGGAGGTAGTCTGTTTGGGAGAAAAGGGGATAGCCTGATATTATGTGGTCGATCGTCTGATGCGTAGTGTGGCATTTTCTGCATCTGTAATCATGTGTGTTTGCGTCGTGTAGAATGTGTTTCTTGTAGTTGCGTGTGGGGATGACTTGGTCCTGTATCGCGATCATGAACCCTTCGGTCTCCCCAAACAGCTCACCACTCATCAGCCATCTGTTCGACGCTTCCATGTAGACATGAGGCTGGCTGAGTTCGTGGCGATGTCTGACATGGACTTCCTCACGAGCCCATGATTCATGTAGCTGCTGAGTGTGGGTGGCGGTGGTGGTGAGTGTTGGATAAGTGTTTTCGAGGTCCAGGGACGTGAGGTGTGTGTCAGCCTTGACAATGGCTAAATGGAGTGAGGAGTGTTATTATTATTATTATTATTATTACTGTATATGTGTTGTTCATCAGGTATCCGAGTCACATAGAAATCCGACCTAAGGGGCCGTCCATTAATTACCTGAGGTGTTTTTTAAAAAATTTGGATTCCCCCCTCGCTCTTGGTGAGATATGGTGGGACCCCCGCTCCCTCGCGTGAGATTTTAAAAAGTTCAAAAAGTCAATATTACAAAATGCTGTAATCTATTATAATATGTATATTCTCTGAATGAAAAAGTTGACGTGAGATTTTCGTTGACCCCCCCCTCCCCCTTGTTGAGATTTTGCCGGACCCCCCCTCCCCCTTTTGACCTGACATCAGGGCCGCGCTAAGCGGGGGTGCCAGGGGTGCACAGCACCCGGGCGGCAGGTCTGGGGGGGGGGGCGGTGGGCGCGCAAATAATTTAATGTAGAAATACTAATGGAATGGAAATATATGCAAAATATGTAATTATATACATATTTGTTTTATTATGAAAAATATTAAATTTAGGCTAAAATAAATTTAGTTTATTAGGAGCGCCAACTTTTGCCTGGTACCCCGGCGCCAATATACCTTGGCGGGGCCCTGCCTGACATAATTAATGGACGACCCCTAAAGACGTTCTCAGGAACGTATCTCGTTCGTAACTCGTGGACCACCTGTACTAACTCTTTCACAGTATTTTTACAGCAAACAAGAACAATCAGCTTCACATAAAGCAATCATATTTGCAGATTATAAGTTATCACAGCTCAACCTTAAAAACCAATATACACAGGACAGTGTACAAGATACTGACAAATCGATTGACATTACATGGAAAACATTACAAGTCAATCACATCGATAAAATACATATCTTCCAACCTTTGGTTCACTGATTCGGATCTCCACTCAGAAATAGAAGAAATTATCTTAGCCATATAAGACAAGTGATTAACACCCGAAACTACTGTAAACATAAAATTAAGGCTCCATATTAACATGGATGAATGCTAACAATGTCATAATGTCATTCAGCATATAACAATTCAGCACGTAACATCTTCTAGCAAAACTTTTTGCACAAACTTACTACAAGTGGCGACTTTATCAAGTTTGCAAAATCTTTAATCGGCAACTCTTGTCAGTATAATGCACAATCTTGTCAACACGCAATCTTACCAATATTACAAATATAAGCCTGAAACTGTATTAGAAAATAACAACTATAAATTATATTGGGACAGATCTATTCTTACAGAGAAAATAATTGCACACAAAAGACCAGATATCACGTTAACTGACAAAGCACAGAAAACAGCATTTCTGATTGATGTAGCCATCCCAAGCAATGTATATTCAAGTTATCACAATAAAGTGATAACTAGCTACAGGAATTCAAAAACAGTGACACATGACAAAAGTTCAGAACGTTCCAATCATTATCTCAGCAACCGGTCTAATCTCGAAGAACCTTCATCACAAGCTTAAGCTACTGACTCTGCATACAAATATAATCAAGCAAAAGCAAAAAGCTCCTTTCTTTATTTACAAGTAATATAGTTCGAAAATTTTATAAGGGAACCCAATTCTTTATAAAGCACAGAACACCACATGACCTTCATTTTGAGAAATCATCTTGTAAATCTCTGAGAAGTTATATCAAAACCACCAGTCAAAAAACAGAGCAAACAACAACAACAACAACATTAATATTAATTAATTAATAAATTTATAATTAAGTTAATTTATTTACAAAATTACATTTAAATTAATTTTAAAAAATTAGTGTGTTTAATTAGGTAATTTTCTGTTTCAATGGACAAAGATCAGTAAGTTTATTTCGAAAACAATTAAAGATCGAACTAATACACCCTGTATGTTTCACTTCCTCTGAGATAGAAAGTGACCACAGACCGTCACTCGTATTTTTCCTCTACAAATCATACCAATAAGGTATAACTCATGTCTAATCGACTTGTAGTTTGGGCTGTAGTGGTGGTGATAGACGGACAGAATGAACGTAAGAATTCCTCCCGTTACACTTTCGTGTACGGGATGGCAAAAATGAAATCTAAAGAAATAAATAAGGAAAGTAAGTTTTAAGTTGTTGTGAGCTTTTTTGTATTTCAATATATTCGCCATTTTAAAGCAAAATAAACAATGGTTAAGGTTAATTATAATTATATAACAATTTAACGAGGTGACGTGTAATTATATACTTTATCGTATTAATTCAGTTTTTTAATATTCTTAATATAGTTTCTACAAATAATGATAAAAAAAATTAAATATAATTAAGAAAAAAATTGAAGAATAATAAAAAAAAGATTAAAAAGAAGAAAATAAATGGTTTCAAATCGTGCACGAAATATATTTCATTTTGACCACTTCCTGTCTAACAGGAAGTTAGAGGTGTTAGACAGGAAGTGACCACAGAAGTGACCAGACAGGAAGTGACACACCAGACAGGAAGTGACCATTTTTCCTTACCTCTACAAGCCATATGGGTTCCAATAAGGTATCACTCATGTCTGTCCGACTTGTAGTTTGGGCTGTAGAGGTGTAGAGCTGGCGGCAGGTTTCATTTTCGGCCACTTCCAAAGGAAGTGACCATAGAAGGGAACTCGTATTTTTCCCCATCTCTACAAGTCATGTTGGGTCCAATAAGGTATCACTCAGGTCTGTACGACTTATAGTTTGGGCTGTAGAGAGGACTGCGGATAGTATCTTTTGTTCTTCTCGTACAGACGAACAGAATAAACGTAAGAGCTCCCTCCCCTCTATACTTTAATGTACGGGCTCCGTAAAAACAGATTAAGCGATTGAGCACTTTCATTTATAGAAGCAAAAATGCTCTGTATATAGGTTTGAAGAAATAAGAAATAAGATCCTCAAACAGAAATGCAAGATTGAGGGTCGATTTCCTGTTGAAAAATTGCTGAAGTTTCAGCTCAAATTCTTGATTTTTGTCTAGTAGAAAAATCCCTGCAATAATTTCTTTTCTTTTTTAAATAAAGTTACCTCACTTCTTATTAATGCTGTAACTCCTATAGCTCTCTATCTGAAGTTTTAATTTCAATTAATAAATACCCAATTAATTAAATGTTGTATTAAATGAAGGAAGTAATTTGGAGGGAAAATCATATTTATAATATTATCAATGGTTGCACATCTGAGATTCTTAAATAAAATAATTAATGGTTTAAATAACATACAAAGCTGTCTGAAATGCTTCAAAGATTTGAAGAAAAATTCACTGCAGCTGAAGGAAAGCAACATGATAATGTCAAGCTTATGCTCGAAGTGGATTGAAAGTTGTCTTAATGCTCTGTGGTTTTTTTTTTTTTTTTTTTTTATGATAATACGTTACAAATTTAATATAGATAATTAAACAGACATTCAAAAAAAGAGATATTCACTTTTGGTATTCCACCAATGTAGGATTTGTAAATATTAATGTACTATCGAAAAATACGATTTCCTGTTTTTCGATAGTACATTCGTACTTTCGATAGATCATAGTGAGGTCCCTCCACATCAAGTTAATAAAGCTTCCCAAACATGATAAACATTGTTAGGCTTACCTAAAAAAATATACAGACTGGCCCATAATTCGTGTAATTAAGGTTTGCTCTAACCACAGTAGGAAGCAGTTATGAAATACACTTGAAATTTGATGATGATTTGAATTTGAATCGTTTAAATTGCAGGAACGAGAAAATTTATTTTCACTCCTTCCGGGAGAGGGAACTGAAAATGTAGGTCCGTCCTTTGGAGTTTCCATGTTGAATTTAGTTTTGAAAAAAAAAAAAAAATTCCATAAAAATTTGGTTTTAATGGTTTTCGAGAGAGCTAATAACCAATATACAGTTGGACCTCTATTTAACGAACCTCTATTTTGCGAATTTCTCTATTTTGCGAACTTTTCTTTGGAACCAAGAACATTTTGCTAATTTCTTCGTAAAATAACCTCCAAATAGCGAAGTGCATTTTCTATTTAACGAACTTTTTCGTGGTATCTATTTTTTTTTTCTCCTTGAAATGTGGATACAGCTGAGGGAAAAAGAAGAAATTAACGATAATGTGCTGATTGATGATTATCTTTTACTTGATTTTGAAGTTGAGACCTTGGAAACACTAACTGAATCGGATATTTTGGACAGTGTGAAAAATAAAAACAATACGGCTATGAATTGCGATGAACATGATGATGATGAAAATGATCATGATGCAGAAATCAAAAAACCTTCGTATGATGAAATGCAAAAATCATTTGAAACAATCCGATGCGGATTAGAATTTGAAGAAAATACGCCTGAAGGTTTTTTTTTTTTTGTGCATTGCAAAGATGCGAGACGTACTATGAGCGAGAACACTTTTTCAAAAAAAAAAAAAAATAACTCAGACAAAATTAACAGACTTTATTAGTAAAATTTAAGTACGCATGTGGTAATGTACGCTTTATGTCATTAATATTATTACATTTTTTAATATTTTACATTTTTTATTGTTTATGTATTTTAAATCTGTTTTATGTAGTTTAAAGTAATTTCAAAGGTGAATCTCTATTTAACGAATTTTCCATATAACGAACTTTTTTTCGGGATTTAGCGACTTCGTTAAATAGAGGTCCGACTGTAATAATTTAAAATTCCTAATAAGAGTAATTATTTTTTACAGTAAGAAATATTTTTAAATACCTTTACAACTTATCAATATTTTATTTCACTCAGAATCTGAAAAGATAATAATGTTTACCTGCGAAAAATTTCAATTGAAAGATGTTATCTATTAAATGGACAGTTCAGCAGGGCCGTAGCTACCACCGGGGCCCCCGAGCAAAGGGGGATTTTTTTTTTTTTGGTTGTTAAAATACGATTGTCTTTTTTTTTTTGGTTGTTAAAATAGGATTGTCGTTTTTTTTTTTTTGGTTGTTAAAAGATTGTCAAGGGCCCCGCACCCTCCGGCTCTGCCCCGGGGCCCCCAGTCCTCTAGCTACGGCACTGCAGTTCAGGTAATTAATGTCATTCAAAGTGTTCACCATTATTTACCAGGTAAAGGTTGGCTCTCTTGTCACATTTATAAAGAGATTACTACGATGTAGTGTTTCTGGTGTTAGACAGAATTAATTTTAGTGAAATATAGTTCAGTTTATTTTTCTTATATTTTGCTTTCCCTTTACACAGTAATTATAAGCAGTCTCGACAGTAATTAATAATTACATATTTTTTATCGAAACATGAAATATCACTGAACAATTTGACCACATGAAAGATGGCACTGCGAGATGAACGCGTAGGCGACTGTTGTATTCGGAACAGGAATGATTGTGGATACGAGATTAATCAGTGTTGCTGTGAAAATGGTATTAACTATCGAAGAGAAAGTGTTTATTGTGGAGCACTATTTTCGATCATTCGGAACAGGCCGTGGCAATGGACCTAGCCTGCTACTTGTTGCTACGGAATTTCAGGAGCGTTTTAACCGTCCAGCATCGACGCACAAGGTTATGCTATCCGTCGTCGATAAATTCCGTCGAACCGGAAGTGTACTCACACAGCGGAAAGGTTGCAACGGCCGTCCCGTAACAGTAAGAACGAATGAAAATCACGGCCTACTTTTTGAGCAAGTGTTGCAGTCGTCACAACGAAGTCTCCGACGAACGGCAGTTAAACTGGACATGGGTCGAACATCAGTTCGATGTATGTTTAAAACCATTGGTGGGTTCCCTTACACAGGGCCGTCGCGTGGGCGGGGCGACCGGGGCGATCGCCCTGGGCGCCGCGACAACGGCAAAAATAAAACAATCTTTTTTTTTTTTTTTTTTGGTTGTAAATTTTCGGGATTGGGGGGGGGGCGCCTGACGAAATCTTGCCCCGGGCGCCAACAAACCACGCGACGGCCCTGCCCTTCCAAGATACAGACTGGCCAACCACTGAAACCTGTCGATAAAGAAGCAAGAGTCGTGTACTGTGCTTCCATGTTAGCAATGGTGTATGACGATCCCGGATTTTTGGCTAATGTTTGATTTTCGGGCGAGTGTCATGTTCATCTGAATGGCTGTATCAATAAACAAACAACCCGATTTCTTGGTTTCGCCCGACTAGACATCATTATTGAAACACCACTTCACAGTGAACGGGTGACGATATGGTGTGCGGTCTCTGGAAACCGTTGATCCGTACTTCATTGAGGATGACCAACATAATCCGGTGACTGTAATTCAGATGCGTTATAGAGAACAGGTAATCACGCCGTTTTTCAGGGACCTCCAACGTTTCTCTCGAGCACGATGCCTACGTCTTCATTCCCAGTGGTTTCAACAGGATGGGACTACGTGTCATGCGGCGAGGGAATCACTTCAGCTACTTCGTGACACCTTCGGAAATCACGTGATATCCCGTGGAGCAAACATTCCATATCCCTCACATTCCCGATTTAACTCCACCTGTTGCGTACGTTTGGGGAATGCTGAAGGAAATGCTTTTTCAAGGACAACCGCCGGCAAATTTTGCTGAGTTGTCGCAAAAGATTGTGACAACTCGGGGGACAACACTTAGGGGAATGGAACAACCTATCTTCCGGGACATGGTGGACAACCTACGCAACCGCTACGAGTACTGCTTAGAGCGCCAAGGAGATCACATTGAACATCTATTTGTCAACAACCACCGTTGATTGCAGCGTTTCTGTTCAAAACGATTCATTGTCGTTTGTTTTGGGCCATACTGTATTTACAGATACCGAGAGATCACCTTATACCAGATATAAGATGTGTTCTGACATCTTATATCTGGTATAAGGTGATCCCTCGGTATCTGTAAATACAATTCTTGAGCAATTCTTCTTGACAATTGTAAATACAATTAAAAAGATGTATGTGTAATGACAATTTTAGAGAAAAATGCCATTTCTCCTTGCTGGCAGGGCCGGACTTAAACACCCAGGGCCCCTAGGCACTTGACATTTGCGCCCCCCCCCCCCCCCCCCCCCAACCCAAAAACCCAAAAAAAAAAAAAACCGAAATCTCCAATTATACAACCAAAAAAAAAAAACGGAAAACAAAATACGGCAGGGCCCCTCGGCTGGCTGGGTCCCTTAGGCCCGGGCCTTCTAGGCCTAGGCGGAAATCCGGTCCTGCTTGCTGGTTGAAGTTATGAGCATGAGATGAAAAAAAAAACGCCTGTTCAAGAAAGAAAAAAAAATACGACAACTGTATGTTTTGTCTGAATACGAGCCGCCGTATTTTGTTTGTTTTAATGGTCTAAAGTAAATCCATGTCTCTGCTATTCAAAATTACACCTTACGTCATTGTGAGTTTCCGCAAGCCAATCAGAATGGTTATAGCGATGTGAAAACAAACTTTTTATTTTCAAATTTCATCAGTGTGTCGATCGCTCTGTGTCGCGAGGGTTTCCTCTTCACTATAAACAACCCCACTTGATTCTTTAGTTTTGTTTTTCATATCGATCTGCCCATTATAAAAATACCTGAAAACACCAAATTTCCTTAAGGTCCTTTTCATAGTAATAGGTGCAAGAGCTGATCAAATAAAATGAATTCACTTTAAAGTAAAAAAATAAAATAACACGATGATGTAAAATAGCTATAAAATAAAAAATATTTTACAACTTTATTAGTTAAAAAATAAATAAATAATAATATCAAAGTAAGATGATGTTAGTTAAAGCAGTAAAGTAATAAGTTAATTATGTAACCTTCTCTAATTGAAGGTTGTTAAAATAACATTTCTTGACACCTTTGAAAGAGGCTACTATCAACATCACAATTTCACATGTCTTTTGTAAGACGATAATCGTCAGCTAAATCTGGCAAACTATAAATGCAGTGATCATTAAATGGACTTTGTCTTCAGATAGAACGTCACTGATGAAAAACAATCCAAATCGACAATTAATATCTTTACAGACGTTAATTCTGCTGTTGAGTTCAAAGAACGAGTTTAATGTGCAGTGGGAAGTTAATATAAATTAGTTGATAATTGCTCATGGATTGAGAGGGAAGATTAAAGTGCATTGAACGAAATATAGAAATTAATGAAAAAGTGGGATTAAAAAGAAAGGGGGTGGGGTGAGTAGTTCTGTTAAGTCACGAAAGACAAAGAAAAGGGAAAAATTGTTACTGTATACGCTATTTCGATTAGTCACACCCTAACATTTTCAGGGGTGAGATAGAGAGGGATATTTATTCAAAACCATTCATTTTCCGTAGTTTCATTATAAAGAACTTTGTATTCCTTCCTTCGATACTATTTAAATATCTTGGTAAATACAATGAATTACCACCAACTAACAGCGACGCTTCAGTAAAAATTACATCTTTAATTTCTCTTCTTGGACATCAAGTGATTAAAATATTAACGCTTGTCGAAAGATTTTTAGAGCTTGTAAGCAGTGGTGGCTCTTACAAAATGTTAGCTAAAATTAGTGGAGGTGCTGCCCCAGAAAATTTTTAGCCTTTGTTTTAAAATTGTGTAAAAGGAAACAAACATATATAAAAAGAACCACCAGCACGTCAGGATCGGCACTGTGGAAAAGACAGTGATCTCTCCCCCTTGCAGCCTCGCGTGTAACTTCCTATGTGCGCTTGCGCACAACAGTCAAACCCCATGCCGCTGTAACCGTGAAGCTTCACAGTTCCATACAAAGATTTTTGTATCTTTTTCATAAACTGGGGGATGGTTACTGACATTAAGCTTTTAGTAAACCCGGGATAGATGGCCATGATTTTTTCAAAAGCCAGTTTCACAACCTAATACGCAAGAACAACCTGAAACTTTCCATAAATTGCCTTTTCAATTCATAAAAAAACAAAATTCGACTTCGTTTACAAAGATATACCAAATTTCATACTAGTTAAAAATTTCTTAAAAATAAGTAACACTTGGCCATCATTTTACCCGAGTATCAGGGTTAGATGGCCAGACATGTAACGGATAAATTACGGACTACGAAAAAAAAATACACTTTAAAATCAAAGAGGAAATTATATCGGCTGGAAAAAAAAAAAAAAACTTTTAACTCTTTAAACATGTTTTATTAAATCTCTTCACGTAAAAAATATTTTGTAAAGATATTAATTATAGTTAAATTATAACTTAAACAGAACCTCATTTGTAAAAAGCATTTTACAATTCTTGATATTTTTTAACATTTTTATTAACTCGTTGGAACATACTAGTTTTATATATAAAATAATGAGAAATCACCTCGATTATTCAGTTAGTTGAATTTCTACTAAGCCTAATTTATAAAAAGGAATGTTTACTTTATAAGCTTGCAACCCATGGGCCTGCATTTTTTTTATGTGGTGGACAAGTCGTAACTCATTAGCTGTACACAAACAA
This sequence comes from Thereuonema tuberculata, assembly GCA_023159025.1. NCBI lineage: Eukaryota > Metazoa > Arthropoda > Chilopoda > Scutigeromorpha > Scutigeridae > Thereuonema > Thereuonema tuberculata. The sequence continues at coordinate 113,976,287 of JAFIDM010009631.1, forward strand.
CAACTAGGACCCATTGGAATTTTGGTATCACAGCCAGTCTTTAATTTTCTCTCAAGAGTTTTCCTTGGAATATTAAACTCCATGGAAGCTTTTCTCACAGAATAACCATTATTGTTTACTTTATTATTAGCATTTTTAAGATCTTCGTCTTTCCATGATCCTCTAGAAGAGCCGGCCTTCGGAATGTACTTATTTGGTCTTATCCACTATTTGGTGAATTTTATTTTTGGTTGTGTTCTTATAGTATTTTTCGCGCTCTTTTTAAATAAAATATTTGTTTGTTTTAAAACTAACTGTAACTGCCCTAAAAATTGCCTTGAATTCCTGTGTCCAGTGCAAAACTTGCTATATTTACCAGATCGTTTGCTGCAAAACTTGCCTACTCCATTTCCACCAATGACAAGCCTTCATTCATTGCAAAATGCAAATGGCTGCCGCTCAGCTCAGCTGATCATGTTATATGGTTTTTGTGGTGCAGTAGTGAAAGGTTGCAAGGTGTTTAGTTGCAGTAAGTTGAATTAGTTTAAATAAAAAGTTAAAATAGTTTAAAAAGTTAATGAAAAATAATGAATGAAACAATATTGAACGTGTTTTGAAAAAAATATCTACAATCGTGAAACCTGACGTATATATTGAAACTTTCAGAAAATTTGGAACTGTCATTAAAGTAGGAGATGACGTTGACGTTAAGAATTGGAAAGAAGCATTAATGTGTTTCGTTAAAATCCTGGGCAGTGGCACTTCAAATTTTCCCGAGCTAAAATGTTTCTTCTTAGAAAAACCCAGAGAAATAATGTCCTAATTCGAGGTGAAGCAGGTTATAATCTAGACAACGGAATACCACAATCTATACTCAAGAAAGGAAAAAAACAATTTTAAGATATTGTTCTTATTTTCTTAAATTATTCTTGATTTATTATTCTTATTATTCATATTTCATTTTTATTCTTTAATAAATCAATATTCCATCTAATCTGATTCCATCTAAACTGAATCAAAACTTGCCTTATCCAGAAGAGTTTGTTTCAAAACTGGTCTTCTCCATGTTGCCAGTGCAAAACTTGCTATGTGCAAAATTTAAACTTAAATTACACAAAAACTATAATTCAGATTTAGTTCAGCCCAGTTCCATATTAACTATTAGTCGAAATTATAATAACATAAAAAAAAATTGTCAAAATAATACTAACAGTTTTAAAATTATCAGTTTTTTGTTGCTCCTGAAAAATTTTCAAAAATGGAGAAGGCGAGTTTTGAAATGGCACTACTCACATATAGCATTCAAAAAACAAACTTTATTTATTTAGCAAATTAATGTTGCGATCGTCGGAGAATATATAACTTCCCAGCCCGTTGTGGCTTCTCCGAATAACTCGGATGTATAGCGGGTCGGCGTCACACACCGAAATTCACATTTTTGCATGTATCTTGCAAACGCTGAAGCGTTTGTAAATAAGTGATATATCGTTCGATAGAACTTTCAAATACCAACATTTTCTCAATATAATGTTCTCTTCCATCTTTTATACTTTTCGTTTAAATTGAGAAAAAGTCAAAATTTGACCCTTTAAAAGGCGCCATCTTGGAAACCAAAAACTTTTTTCGAAAGATTTTTGTAGCATTTTGTTTGTCTTAAAATGATCTACATTTTATCCATTTACATGACCACTCTATCTCTTATAGTTTGGTCACAAAATTGGAAAAACGTAAAGTCTTATGACAGACAAAATAACGCTTTTATAATATATAATAATAATAATAATAATATATAATAATAATAATAATAATAATAATAATAATAATAAGACATATAACATCCTTTCCGAACAGCAGAAGGGCTGTCGCAGGAATTCCCAGGGTTGTAAGGAGCAACTCCTTATTGACTCTGTAATCCTGCGCCAGGCACGCGCGAAGAATAGGAGCTTACATATCGCATACATCGATTACAAGAAGGCATTTGATTCTGTCCCTCATTCCTGGCTCCTACACACTCTTCATATCTACAAAATACACCCCAAGATCACGGCATTCTTAGCTGCCACGATGAAGAGTTGGAACACAACATTACACCTACGCACCTCTAACACCTCCATCACTACAGATCCCATTCCCATAAGGAGAGGTATTTTCCAGGGAGACTCCTTGAGTCCTGTTTGGTTCTGCCTTGCCTTGAATCCACTGAGCCATATACTAGATAACACAAAACACGGTTATAGGCTTACCACAGGCACTGTGACACCATATAAAATCACACACTTACTCTACATGGATGACATTAAACTCTATGCCACAAACAATGCACAACTTACTAATTTACTACAAGCCACCACACAGTTCACCAAAGACATTGGGATGGAATTTGGAATTGACAAATGCCGCAAGTTACACATAATACGTGGGAAGACTTCGAATTTGGAGGGTTTTGAACTGGACCATGGTTTGGCCATCCAATCCATGGAAGAGGGAGAGACCTACAAGTACCTGGGCTTCCAGCAAGCGCGCGTCATTGACAACGCAAACATCAAAAATGCACTGAAGAACACATACCTTGCTCGAGTTCACAAAATCCTCAAAACACAACTCAACGCCAGAAATAAAATTAAAGCTATCAACACTTTTGCCGTTCCCACACTAACATATTCGTTCGGCATAATTCCATGGACAAACACCGAACTCGAAGCACTACAACGCGCAACACGCACTACATTCACGAAACACAACATGCACCACCCCAAGTCCGCTACGGAAAGGATGACTCTTCCCCGCAAGGAGGGAGGCCGAGGACTCATCAACCTCATCACCCTACACGAAAAACAAGTACATACACTTCGGGAATATTTCCACCAAAGAGCAGAAGACTCCTCACTTCACTCAGCCATTGTCAAGGCTGACACACACCTCACACCCCTGAACCTCGAAAACTCTTCTCCAACACTCACCACCCCTGACACCCACACTCAGCAGCTGCGTGAATCATGGGCTCGTAAGGAACTCCATGGCAGACATCATCACGAACTCAGCCAGCCTCATGTCGACATGGAAGCGTCGAACAGATGGCTGACGAGTGGTGAGCTGTTTGGGGAGACCGAAGGGTTCATGATCGCAATACAGGACCAAGTCATCTCCACACGCAACTACAAGAAACACATTCTACACGATGCAAACACACATGACGACAAATGCAGGAAATGCCACACTA
>JAFIDM010009631.1:113988638-114018991 GCA_023159025.1 Thereuonema tuberculata
ATTTTGAGACAGAAGAGAACGAAGGTTATGATTTTGAGACAGAAGAGGACGAAGATTATGTTGAGATGTTTGTATCGTGGAGACTTTAATGGAGACCTTTAATCATCTGAAGCAAAAGGTGATTCCACATGGACGTCTCCAGAAGATGAACAGAGGCTGCGATCAAGGACAAAGGAAGCCCGACAGCCAAAATGACCATTACGATTGTGATGGGGATGATGCTGAGGAGGAGGACGAAGATTATGATAATGAAAAATAGTATTTCTAAAAAAAATAAAATAAAAATGATTTAAGGAATAGCAGACTTTCATATTAAATAAATTCAAATAATTTCAATTTATTATTATAGCTTATACTGTGATATTTTAACTCTACACAAAATCTATTATACTTTGATATTTAAGTGTATATAAAAAAAGATATTCAAGATGCAACAAATTTGGTAAAAAATTTTATTTGAAAAACTTCACATACAACAAACTCAATAACTCAATAACTCAACAAACAAAAACAAACCAATTACAAATTTAGTATAACACTGCTAACTGATAGCTAATAAGTTTTCATCATAAACATTTTGCCAAAAATAAAAAGATCAGAAGCAAATTAAATGAATTTAACAATCAAGGTTAAAAATAAACCAAACAAGTTTTTCATTAAAAAAACAAACAAACAAACTAGAAAACTGTTATTTCATGCAAAAACTATTATTTGGATTTTTCTTTTTTTTTTTTTATGTATTACAGTTTTCTTTCTAATAAAAGTCTTCATTTAGACATAAATATTAAATAAATATTATAAATATTATTAAATAAATATTAAAAGTATTATTAAATATTATTAAATTCATAAACATGAATTATTGTTTGAACTTCAGTTACATACATTAATGCCTCCAGAATTAATGTCACAATTTTTTATCTTATATAATAAGATAAAAATTTATCTTGTATTACAATTTTAAGATGTAAGATTTTCTATGGATTATCCATAAAACAGTATGGCAAATTCTTTTTGCACACACACACACAAAAAAAAAAAACAACATTGTAAAATGTTATCATGGATAACAGTTATGGAATTCCTTGGCTAGGTTTATTAATGTTTTCATTAATAACATTATTTTCAACTCTTAACAGAATACTAAACTCAAGTGATTTATTTATTTAAATTTTAAACCAAAAAAAAACTTCCACTTTTTTTCAATCATACAATTTCAGTTTTTTTGGTGGATGGAAGTTCATGAACGTGATTTATTTCTATAATGCGAACAGATTTGCAGAAATTTGCAGAGAGCTGACAAAGCTGTGCTACGATGGACAGAAATGGTTCAAGTAATCTTGCAAATGAAACAAAAATATTCCATAAAAATATCAGTAATGGCTGTATCAATCCATTAAACAATGCTGTTAATGTAGGCTTTAAAAGAAAATCACAAATTACAAGAAATACTCCAATTGTAAGTGGATAAACAATGCTGGCTAGAACAAAACGCAACAACTGCAGAAGAAATAAGGTGAGAGAGTCAAATACCATTCCAATGCCATTGAAGATATCTAAGTAGATTGTTTTCAATTTTCTGGAATACCTAAAATATTTAAATAATATAGACTGAATTAGTAAAGTGACATTTTTAAAAAACTAAATGAGATTATTTAATGTAATGATCTCTGGAAATGTGAGTTGCCAGATTCTAGATGTTATTATCATACCATATGAATTTTTAATTAATTTTTTTTCCAGCAAATTGGCTTGTGTTGAATGCTGACAACAGTAAGTTTAAAAATCCATCTTATATCCTATTTAACATATACACTGAGCAGCCACTTTATTAGACACACCCCTCACTCTAATTTGGACGGGTCTGGTAGTGACCAAGAATGACGTAACAGCAACGAGTAGCATATAAAAGGCACGATTGGTATCAAGAGAACTGTACATCAGTACAGTTTGATGGAACATGGGTAAAACAAAAGATTTAAATGATTTCGAACGAGGCATGATCGTGGGGACAAGAGCTGGTTCCAGTATTTTGGAAACTGAAGATCCTTGGCTTTTCTTCTGCAACAATTTTGTGGGTGTTCAGAGAATGGCAGTTGGGCCAAAAAACTTGAAGCAATAAAAGTGCAACTATGGACGGAAAAGGCTTGTGGATGAAAGAGTTAACAGGTGACTGGCATGAATTGTCTGCGGCAACAGAAGGACAACAACACAACAGATTGAATACAACGTAGATGCACCAAAACATATCCGAACACACAACAGAAATGATTGGTTGTAACAGCAGGAGACCAACAAGGATGCCTCTGCTATCACAGAAAAACAGGAAAGTGTTCCTGCTATGGGCACAGGAGCAATGCAATTGGACACCTGATAAGTGGAGAAATCCGATAACTCAGTTCCTTCTCCACCATGCTGATGGCAGGATGGGAATATCGCACAGGCAGCACGAATCCATGGCCCCGTTTTGCTAAGTGACAATCCATGCAGGTAGCAATGGAATAATGGATAATGTTCTCCTAGGACACACTTAGTCCTCTAATACCCCTGGAAACACCTTAATGCAACAGGCTACCTCAACATTGTTGCTGACCAGCTGCACCTGTTTATGGCTACAGTGTTCCCCGATGCAGATGGCCACTTCGACAGGACAATAAACCCTGTGACCGTGCTCGATTGGTCTCCGATTGGTTCAGTAAACATAACTCTGATTTCGACTTGCTTCATTGGCCTGCTCAGTCACCTGATCTCAACCCCTTCAAGCATTTGTGGGACGAGGTGGAAAGATCCATTCGAAGCCTAGAAATGCCACCCATCCAATGTGAATCAATTAAGGGCTGCTCTTCTGTCAGCATGGGCCAATATTCCTGCATAATGGTTCCAACACCTTGTAGAATTTATGCCTAGCAGAATTACGGCTGTGATCAAAGCTAGAGGAAGACAGACTCATTATTAGTATGGTGTGTCTAAGAAAGTGGCTCAGTGTACAATCTTGATGCTTCCATCTAGACAGCAAATATCTGCAAGGTGGAAAGATGGAATAATTACACTGGTCAACATGATTTTTTTCACAAGAAAATAAATTGGTGATTCTAGTGTAGTTTTGTACATTGAATTCAAATATGTAATCAGAATTTTTCCATCCTGCATAGTTTTTTGGTGAGGGTAATTTTTGTATAATATACTTCTGTATATTAAGTGTTTTTTTTATTATAATTCTTGTAATTTGTAGAAGTGGTAATGTTATTCAGAATAATTTGGCACCATGCAGACTTATTCATGTTGAAACACGTTCTAACTCTGTACAGGTTTATTTATATTCTAACATTTTAAAATATTGCATTGTTTTAGTAAGCAGATGGCCAGTAGCCGGTATTGAAATTGTAGTGAGCTTGGCAACACATGTAGTGATTTTCTACTGTATATTGTTTTTATTTGTAAGTTTCATGAGTTTTATAAACATTTCAATAAGCCACGATAGTTTTTAAATCAACCAAGCAATTTCTGTTATGTCTGGAGAACTGGCTTTCAAGTCTCAAGAGGCGAAATATCACACCATTTGTGAAAGAATGTTAAGAGCTTTATTTTGGGTGTAAAGCTGGTGATTTCGATAAAGACTGGGCCCCAAATGTATGCTGTGTATCATGTGTTAGGCTTCTCACTGGATGGAAAAATGGTACTCATCGTAGGCCGTTTTCAGTCCCTCTGATTTGGAGGGAACAGAAGGACCATTCAACTGACTGTTATTTCTGCTTAACTAGCATTAAAGAAATTATGTCCAAAACAAAATATACAGTTAAGTATCCCAATTTGGCATCTGCAATGAGACTTGTGCCATACAGTGAAGAGTATCCTGTATCAGTGTCCAGATTTCATGACCTTAAGTGATAACTCCGACTAAGTTCATACTGAAGTCGAAAGAAAGGAGGGAAGTGACCATACATTTGAAGCAAGTAGTTCATCAGAACCTCACTTTTTATCTCAAGAAGATCTTAATGATCTTATATGGGATTTAAATTTGTCTAAACAGTCGGCTGAGCTTTTAAGTACCCAGCTCAAAGGTTGGAATCTACTCCAAAAAGATACACAGATATGCGTTTATCATAGTCGCAATAGTGATTTAAGTGACTACTTCTCTAAAGAAGGTCATGTAGTTTTTTTGAAATGATGTTTGTTCAGTAATGGAGGCTCTTGGACATCAACAACAGCCAGATGATCCCATCTAGACTTCTTCCCTGAAAATCTTGGGGCTGTCTCTGATGTGCATGGTGAGCGTTTTCATCAGCAGAGTTCTACTATAGAAAAGAGGTACCAAGGCAAATAGAGTCCCAGTATGCTGGCCGACAACTGCTGGATCATGAAGAGAGACATCCCGAAGGCAAAATATAATCGAAAATCAATCGAAAATCATCATGTGCAACTTTTTAGGTAAGTCAAACTTAGCCATATATTTATTGTTTAGTGTTTCGTGATTGCTAATTCTTTTAAAACTTTAAACACGTGCCATAAAAAAAAACCCTGCCTGATGGAAAAAAATCTGAAAACATATTTGAACAAGCATGGAAAAGATAATTAGATTCCGTTGATTTAGTCCTTGTGAAAGGAAAATTTTTTTTTTTGTAGACCATTGTTATTTAGTCGGAATCTTCTTAAAATCATAATTTTAGTAATTAAAATTAATATTTAACAAGATGCCCAACTACAAACAAACTAAATTTAATAAATCTAAGTTAAAACCAATAGTGTGATGTGCAATTCTTGAATGTGCAATGCTCATTCTTTAAGAATACATAATAAAACTGCAACATCTATGACAATTCAGGGTCTACTCTTCAACATTTGCAAAAGTGTCAATATTGGAAAAAACTGGCAAATAAAAAGCTTAGGTCATCCACCAAAGATCCACTGGAAAACATCCAATAGAGCAGTGGAGAATGTAGTCAATTTGATGACACAGCATAGCAGAGTATTCCAACACAGAATTTTGGTATGGGGACGGCTAAAAACATCTGAAGTTGATTGAAGTGTTCACGAGGAGTGTCCAAATTGGAATTACTTCCAAGATAGTGCATTTATACATGGAATGAAGATGGGTGTTAAATGATTTAAAGAGATGAACACCTAGTATTTGTGTTACCAAAATAATTTCAGGAGCACCAATGTGTCATGGAACTTCCCATCAAGATATTGTATGGTCCTACAGAAAGCTTGCACATAGGTGCCAAATGCCTAGGCAGATCTTGTCAATTAACAATTTCGCAGTAACTGTCATTTCAAAAAGTATAACTAGCTTCACACAAAAAAAATTATCTCAAATGACTTCTGTTTCTTTCTCTTTTCCAGTGTTGTTAACTATTCATATTCATCTAAAAAAATCTAAGTTCTCTGAAGCAACTACTATTACATAAATATTACAGATCTGACAAGTCAATTTAACACTTGTTTTGTTTTCTTTTTTTCTAATTTATAATTTATTAGATAAAAATATAACCAAATATTTTCATATTAGTCTTACACTTGCCATATTTATAAACAGGTCTTGAAACTCCAACTTTTTGTAATTGAGGCACCACATTTATTTTAATTCTGTTACAATTTCCATTTCAAAAGTAAATTATCATGGTAAATTTAAATAATAAAAGGGAAGATGCAGATATACCACTGAATAATTGTTATATTTAAATACATTCATTAACAAAAAAAACGATGCACCTAGAAGGAGTTATCGGATTGTAATGAAATTTCGTATGCAAAGACATTGGGACCGCCCATGCAAATGATTAAACTTTGGTGTCCAATGAATGAATAGCGAGAGCTACAGTGCATCGGAACTGCGCACTCAGCAGGTGTATATAAGAAGCGATTCTCAATCTGATGGTCAAAATTTCTGTTGCATATGCCTCGCCGCAGGATTCGAGCTCATTACGTGCAACTGTCAGAGTTTGAAAGAGGTCATATCATTGGATTGAAAGAGGCAGGTTGGGCAAATCAGAGAATCGCTCATCATATGGGTCGAAGTGATGCGGCGATTAGAAGATGCTGGCAGGAATGGGTGGACAATGGCAGATTTCAGCGTCATGAAGGTAGCGGTCGACCTAGGGCCACAGCAGAGCGGGAGGATAGGCGATTGTCGGATCAGCTGTCACAGCACCTGAATCATCGTTATCAACCATCAGACGTGCGACCCGCACACGAGTGTCCACCATGACCATTCACAGACGGCTGAGAGAGCGACATCTACGCTCGTACCGACCGCTACGCCACCTGCCACTCATGTCTGCTCACCGTCGGGCCAGATTACAGTGGTGTTTGGCTCGATCCGGTTGGAATGATGCTGACTGGGGACGTATAGTGTTTAGCTATGAATCCCGCTTCCAACTGTGTCCTGACGATCGTCGCAGACGTATCTGGAGACGCCCAGGGCAGCATGCCGATCCTGCTTTCACTATTGCAAGCCTCACAGGCCCTCAACCAGGAGTTATGGTCAGTGGTGCCATTTCCCTTGATAGCCGGACCCCTTTGGTCGTCATTAGCGGCACACTTACAGCACAGCGGTACGTCGACGACATTCTGAGACCTGTTTTGCTACCCTTCCTTTTGCAGTACCCTGGCCTTATTTTTCAGCAAGATAATGCCAGACCACATACGGCACGTGTTGCTATGACCTGTCTTGCAGCTTGTGAAACACTTCCTTGGCCAGCCAGATCCCCAGATCTCTCTCCAATCGAGCATGTCTGGGATATGATGGGAAGGCGACTGCATTCACCAGGGAATGTGGATGACCTAGCCCCACAATTGGAGCAAATTTGGCAAGAAATACCGCAGGAGACCATCAGGGAGCTTTATCACTATGCCACGTCATGTGGCAGCTTGCATTCAGGTTAGAGGTGGGTCAACACCTTATCGAGCTCGTTACTTTGTAACTCTGTAACTTTTAAATAAATCATTCAATTTGTCTGAAATTTTAATCATTTTCTATTCTGTACATAATCTTCCTCTCCACCAATTTTTGTCTCCATCGGACAACTCCTTCTAGGTGCGTCGTTTTTTTTGTTAATGAGTGTATATCTTATCTGAACTGAAATCTATGATAAACACAGGTATTAGAAACTTATCATTAAGGAAATCAAAAGATGATGATGAAGTCACTGAATAAATATGAGTAGTATTTTCACATCTTCAAGAAACTTTTAATGTTTCAGACTTGTTTACAGATAAACACAGTGAACAAAAAAATAGTCTTGTGTATTAAATATTAATAATATGTAATATATCTATATTATTAACACACAATAATATATCTATTATTAACATATATTTTCCTGCTTGTATTACTTTTTGTTTCTTCAACTTTATAAATGGGTAGTTGTTTTTGTGTTTTTAAAAATGCAGTAGTAATTGTATGTATTTATCTCCCCTAATTATGAATGGAAGACTTAACATTCCTAGGTTATCAGTCCATTACATTCTTGAAAGACACTTTTCCTTGGAAGAGGGTTATAGAGCAGTGGTATTTTTAAATGAAGTATAAGCTTCTTATGTTTGAGATCGGCATCCTATATTGGCAGAAACCGAGGAGAATTTGATACTGAAGAGCAGTTGTTGTTGTTAGCCTGTTGAATCCACTGCTAGGCAAAAGCCTTCACCAACTTCTTCCATTCTTTTCGATCAGACGTGAGTCTTGTCCAGGTAGGGTCAGCAAATGAGGTCAGTTTGTGTCACCATCTGGCTTTTTGCCTTTTCTTGGAATCCATTATAACAGAATTTATCTCTTTGTTTTCTAATAAGATGATCCGTCCATTTCCATTTTAGGGATTTGACAGTTTTAATATCAATTATGTTTGTTTTCTGTTTTATGATTGTGACTGATTCTGTTCTTTCTATTATGCCCAGCATGCCCCTCTCTCTATCACTCTTTGGCATAATCTAAGTTTATTTATTTGTGTAGCAGTTAGTGCCCATGTTTGAGATCCATTTGTATATGTTGAGTAGGGAAATTATCCTATTGAAGAGTTTTCTTTTATAATGGCAAGTTTTCCTTCATCCAATCCTTTCTACACCAGTAATTCTTCCAAGAATTGGTTATTCTGACTTCTATTTCTTTATCCATTCGATTGTGGAATGAAATTATTTGCCGTAAATATTTGAACTCTTGTTTAATATCTAATAATTAGTTTTCATTAATGTTGATAGGCTATATACTGTAGTTGGTCATATTTTTTGTTTTGTGATAATTAATATTGAGGCCATATTTTTTGCTTTCATATGTTAGATCATTGATCATGCCTTCTAGTTCGGAACTGTTTTTGGAGAAAAGGGCTATATCATCTGCAAAACTAAGATTACTTAGAAAAGCAGTCAGTATCTTTCAAAGACAAAGAATGTTCTTATCTATGAAGATGTTTGTTCATTTTATTATGACTAATAGGAACTGACAAATATACAATAGTTGGTCAGTTGGTAGCAAAATAACTTCTCAAACTTAGAACTGTTTAGATGCAAATTTGTCAAGCAATACCTCTTTTTTGAGTGAATTTAATTATAACACTCAGAAATGTTGCTAATAATATTACTGCATTTAGGGTGAATGTGCTCACACTAACATACCATGTTTAGGAGTATATTTGATAGAACTACAAATTACCTATTTTGATTAAAATTACATTTCATGATTTAACCTTCATCTTATTTGAATTTATTATTGTTACTTAAAAAAAATATAACCTCAATGTCAATTAAATTGAATGTCTAATTAAAATGGTGTCAATTTAAGATTTTTCTTTTTTATTATTTTTGCAGGCAGATGTATACACACACAAATAGAAAATACCACAAACCACGTATATGATTAAAAAGCTTGAATTATTAAGGAAATAAAAACATTAATTTCAAAATGAATTTAAAAAACTAACTTACAACTAACTTTAAATGAAAATTAATTACTTACTTATCAGCCATTGGATCTACACAGGACCCTTCATTTTCCTTGGCAACACAAAAACATTCGTAACTGCCATGATTGAAAGGGAAATGGCATCTAAATGGAAATTAAAAGCAAAGGAATAAGTATTTTTATTATCTTTTTAGACAATTATTAGAAGATAGATAAATATATATATATACACACACACATACATATATACCAGGTGATTCATAAAGTACTGGAAAGTACTGGTTGTTTTCACCACCAGTGGCGGCTATTCAGGGGAAGTAGGTGAAGTGGCACTTCACCAATTATTTAAAATACAATATTATTTATTTATAATATAACAATTATTATAAGGAAAAATTTATTTTCCTTCTTACGTACATTGGTTTTAATAGAAACATATTTTTGTATTTTGTAAGTTGCGTTGGTGCGGGACTTGTTCTGGCACCGAGCCAAGTGAAGTAGACTTTTGTGTGAAATTTTTCAACCTCAGCCGTGGTGCTCAGCTGCATAACTGAAGCGATGGTTGCTATGACAAACATGACGTCACCCACTGTATAGGTGAAGTTAAAACTGAGAAATATGCTCGCTTCTTCCCATGTGAAGTTCTTTCGGATCGCGCCTGTTTCGCAGTGCTTTTAAATATGAATCCTGTTTAAGATACAGTGTGTGTTTTATTAGAAACATCATTTTCACGTTGGAAAGACGAAGATAAGAAGAAAGTTATTATAATATATATTATATATAATATATAAATTTATAATATATTATGATATATTATATATTATACATAATATATATATAATTTATAATATATATATTATGATATATTATAATATAATTATTTTCCTACTAGCTCTTCACCTAACTTCCCAGCCACGAGCCGCCACTGTTCACCACCCCATATCTTTTAAACTACTGCTCATAAAAATCTGAAACTTTTTATATAAAATCGTCGAACAATAATATTTTCATGTTATTATTTATTCATTATTATTGAAATTCATTTTATTTGCATTCAAACACCTCGAATATATCGAAATTATTATCCAAGAAAATTATTCGACTGTCTGACAAATGACTGACAAAGTCATTTGTCAGAATGCATTTTCAAAAAAAATACAGTTTTTTTTTTTTTTTTTTAATTAAACAAAGGAATTAATCACAAAAGTGTTTATATTAAGTTTTCCTAATTAGGTTTCTGTATCATTTGAATATCGGATCCAGACTTTTAGAGTTTAAACAATATCACAACAGTTATTTAAATATATGATATATTGGGGTGTTTGAACGCAAATAAAATGAATTTAAATAATAATGAATAAATAATAACATGAAAATGTAACTCTTATATGTTTGACGATTTTATATAAAAAGTTTCAGATTTTTATGAGCAGTAGTTTAAAAGATATGGGGTGGTGAAAACCACCAGTACTTTCCAGTATTATATAATTTTATTGATATATTCAAGTCAATCAAGAACCTGGTGGAGCCAGTATTTTTACTTAAGTTTCTAATATGAAACATACTATTATAAATTATTTTGATTTAAAATACTAGTTTTCTAATTGGATTTTTAAAAAGAAAAATATGAATATAATTAAACCTGTATTTTTAAATTTAGCTGACTTTCAGAAATAAAAAGAAGTTAAGTTAAAGGATGTCACGACAGGCCTATGCAGGCCCAAGGGCTCGCGGGAGGTAAGGCTCCCGGCGTTACTTGACCAACGGGACTAGGTTGAGGTCGGGAGGTCAGCCCGACATCCGCCCGCCTTTAACTCCCGGGAAAGAAACCCGGTACCCATTCTACAGAGGGCTGGGTAGGCCCTAGGACCCGTTTGGAGGAGAATGGAGCATGGAAAAATTCCCGCTCTCCGCTGAGACCGGGAATCGAACCCGCGACCTCCAACCTGCAGCCAAGCGCCTTACCCACTCGGCTACTTATTAAATTAAATTGAATTAAGTTTAGTTAGAAATATGCGTAGATTTATTACTAACTCCTTAAATTTACAATTTAAGATTTATATTAGATTACCAAAGTCTGTATCAGATTGCTATATATTTTTAACTGATACATTCATCATACATCAGCAAACTGAACAGGATCAATGGGGGGGGGGGGACTGCTTTGCCCCAGGCAGCAGGTTAGAAGGGTAGCAAAACTGGTTGGCCAGCTAAAGCTGAAATCATTATTTATATTAGAAATTGCCCTAATTTTATGATTTTAAATCTGTTAACACTTACTATAGAATCATTTTTTAGTAAGTTACTTTTGTGATTATTTAATTAACCTTATTGTTAGTTATGACATAAATTATTGCATTCAGAAGGATTGGCTACAATTACTACCATTAATTAATATTGATATTTCACATTTGCTCCAAAGATCATGGTGGAAATAAAAGCCAAAGCTTTCTATAAATTTTGACTTCAAAAGCCTTTGCTTATGCTTTATTCACTAGGAAGAATAATAAGTAAAGTCAGTGTCTGAACGACTATGAATGAAAATTTTGGAGCCAAAAGATGAAAAGTCAAATAATTATTAATTATTATTATAGAATAAATATAGATATTTGAATATAAAGATTTAAATGGAAAAAAAAGGAAGGTTGTAAAAGAAATGATTTTAATAAATGGAGGGATCCAAAGAAACATTAAAAAAAAAAAAAAATGAAAGACATGGGGTACTAGAAGAATTTTCTTCCTCTCCTCTTCTCTCCTTTAATATACAATAAGGCATAATTCTTAAGTTTTGAAAAGAATGACATGTATAGGTTTCGTTAAGTAAAGCAATAAAATAAAAAAATAAAAAAAAGATTTTCAATAGGCGAAAGCCAAAGATTTTCAATAGGTGAAAGCCAAAGATTTTCCTACAAAATAAATATAATTTTATTTAAGCTGAATATAAAGTAATAAATAAAAATAAAATAAGACTGAGTAAAAATTGTGAAATTTTGATTTTATCTGATTTGTTGCACATAAATACTGAAACTGACTTATTGCTTATGTATTGCTATATGAATTTACACGACTTTTTCCAAAACTTATATCAGCTATGAAAGAAATGTCAATAAAATGAAGTTACTAAAAATCAACAATGGATCAAGATTTAAGTCATTTTTGATTCCAAAAATCATTGCTTCAATTATGTTTTTATTAACTCATATTATCCAGTGAAAGTGATATTGTTAATTACATTAACTAGAATGATATCTAATGCAAAAAAAAAGCTAGAAAAGTTAACACTCAACTTTATTCATTGGGTATCCAATATTCTGACACAAGTTTAGAAATTACAAATATCTCTATTTTTCACAAAATCAGTCAATAAACTATTCTCTATCATTCTCCACTATCTTTTCCCATTGATCCATCAATTTTATAATTCCGTGCTTGAAGAAATCAGCAGACCAAAGTTTGGACTCAAGTGTCATTGTTGCAGGAAATTCTGTTGAGCTAATACTGGAGAAAACAGAACTTCCTAGCCAAATTCTAGAATTGCTATTTTGGTGAATTTGCATTGTGGAACCAAGCATCGTCATGCTGGAGAAGCGCTGACTGCACTGTTTATTGTTTTTGACAAATTGCATCACTTAAGAAACAGTAGGAACCAAGATTATAGTTTGGCATTGGTTATCTGTTCTTTTTCAAAGAGTTTATAGAGGATGATTCTTTTCTAATCTCATTAAATTGAGAGCAGTCTTCTCAAAGAGTGCAGACTGGGAATGGCCTGGGAGTTGCATTTTATAAAAGCTATTTCTTTCATCACTAAACATGCACATACAGCACCTACATATGGTCTTCCATCAATATGGACCTCAGAAATGACCCATAACATTACACTTCGGACACTAAGTGTTACACTTCATGTCCACTGTAACAGCAACAACAAATTAATAACTTGCATTAATTAGGTCTACATTTATCACAAATTTCATTACATTAATTCTACATTTATCACAAATGTAAAGTCAGAACTGCCTAAATGGAGGGCAATTCGTCACGCTGTCCAGCCTGCCTCTCGCAGCCTGATGATACGACCTCTCTCAAACTTCGTTAGTTGTTCTTACTGATATCTAAGACATCTTCGCGGCATGTTGATTGCTCACAGACCTCGCCTGATCACCTTACAGTGCATGTGGACTCAACTGTGTATGCCTTATAATCCCCACAGCTTGCAATTCCAGCGCTGCTTTAGGACGAGCGGCCATGTGCAATCGCACCAAACGTTATTCATTTGCATATCTACCCTTGCCGTAGCTATTTACTTACTTTTGCATTTATAGAATGTTTTTTTTTTTCTTGGTGCACAATTTTTTTTGTTAATGAGTGTATTATCCGATAACAGAAATGTTTCTATAAACCATAAAAAACTCAAATTTTAAATGAATTTTTTTTTTTTTTTTTTTAACTTTATGAAAGTTTTATATTCAACTGATGTAAAAATGGGGACAGCACTCTCTCACCAAATTTTCATCAGTGATTATGCTCCCTTCAATTAAAGACCACTTCATCATTTTGGTAACCTTGGTTGACAGCAGGAATAATTCAGACAACTATTCCATGGTTCCAATGTATAATGATTCAGAAAGCATCAAAATCTGGTCAAAAGTTGTATAAATGGGTTTGACAATCCAAGATAGACATAAACCACTGTTCAATGCATTTAAATCATCTGGCATATCCTTTGGTATGCTTTAATTGGCAGTAGCATCTTGAAAAAGAAACCTAGAATATCAATGCTCAGTGTTTTTGTACTAAAGTGATTTTGATGATGCATAGTATTTTATTTTAACATTTTTTTTTATTTACATATCGAAAGGTATACCTTGTGTTCCACAAGTATTCCACAAGGCTTACAGAAGTAAGTTGAAGTGAACATATAATGTAAAACTTAACAAAAAGAAAAATAATCGTTAACTACTACAACAAAGAAAAAAGGGTAACAAGAAAAGGAAATCATATTTGACTACAACAAGAGCAATACCAAAGAACAAAAACAATGGCACAGTACGTTAACTTAACAAATATATACAAATATATACAATTATTTATAAAAAAGAAAAACTAAACCACACATTCTGAAATAAAATTTTTAAGTTCTATAAATACTTTTTTGCTTTTCACCAGTTTTGATAGAATTGGAGGCCAATTTATCGAGTGAGATCTTAGTTTGTTTTGCAATGACAATCTCTGCTGGGAGAAAACAGGACAGTGCAGCAGCAAATGTTCTGGATTATGCTCTTTATAACCACACAAACATGATCCACAAGAGGCAAGGCCAAAACGAAGCAGATAGCGGTGAAAATTTCCATGACCAGTGAGAAACTGAGTCACTTTAAAATTAGAGATAAAATGTTTATTTTGTAGCCTAAGCAGAATAGTGGGGAAAAACTTCTTAGTCCACTGAGCCTTTCCAGAATGCACCTACTCAGCATTCCAGCTCATTATGGTTTTACAGCTCTGAAGGAGCTTCCAATGGGAAGGAGGTGGGGTCAAATCCAGAGAAATATCACTTCGCGTAGCCTGTTTGGCCAACAAATCAGCCCTTTTTTTGCCATGAACATGAGCAAAATCAACTTTAAATATTGTTAAGCTCAAGAGATTTAATAATGGTCTATGTCTCGACAACAAGTTTCTCAGCATTATTGACATCCTGAAGAATATGCAGTGAGGACAAAGAGTCACTGCAGACCAAGTACTTCAGTAAGGTTATTTTAACATTGTGAATCTTATTGATTATTAAAGTATGTAGTCTGTGTCACTTTTCCATTCTTGATTTGATGAACAGTTTATTTAAATTAGGCAAGACATCTTTTTTTCATTTTTGTAAAAGCTTAATCATATTATTCCTACATTAAAGAAAAGCTTTGGATGTATTTGGATTCTAAATCTAATATGAAAAAGTAGTATTGAGGAGGCTTTTGAAGATAGAGAATAAGAAAGTTGTTCATTCATGCCTTTTTTTTTCCTGAAAACTTTAATTATTGCATGAATTACTCCCGAGGTATACTTTTTGATTTATTCATTTTTAACACTTATTTCGCAAGTTTTTCTTCCTTTTGGATATCTTTTTTGACTAATAAATACTTGATGACATACAAATCCTTATAGCATTTTTGTTTGATAACGTCACAAAGAACTCATCCAAGATAAATTAACAATCTACTGGACCACACGACCCTTTTTGGCAGACATCTTCACCATTCCTAAACAGAATTGGTGCTTTTATCAAAATGGATGTGCAATGGAAGAAATGGGCAATTCCTGATAAACAAAATACCCAAGAGGAGGTTTTTTTTTTTATGCAAATGTATTTTTGAACATCACTGGGACTGCTGCAATGATATTATTCTAATACAAAAAAATCAGAGCAAGTGGTTATGTAGTAAAATCCTTGACCCTTACCGATACAATTTTGTTGTTCGATAACACTGCACTTTTGAAAAGAAAACAAATCAGCTGATTATATAAAAAAAACTATATACAAAAAACACTTCAAATGAAAGATGAGCTTCAAAGAATAAAGGTTTCTGTGGAAGATGAAATATGGATGAATTACATCCTTCAACTCATGACAGATAAGAAGATATAACAACAACAACAGCATCCACCTAGAAATGCTATGTTTGTGGTACAATAGCAAAAGAAATGAACAAATTGGCCAGACCTATCTACATTCTTGTTTGATTTGCTGATGCACATATGTAGAGATTCAATTTCTTAAATTTCTACATATTCGTAAAACTGTAACTCACAGCTCAGCAATCATGTCTGCTGCTTTGCTGTCAACTAAACAGAGATAGATGCCTGATGAAACACAACAAACCTGAAATATCTAAGCCTACTTCTTTAGAGAACATCAGAGTAGAAAAATCTCAAGAGAATCAATATTAATCGACATCATGCATCTTCTTCTGGTCTCCAATCCTGTATTTCATTTCTTCAATCCATTTAAATCAATCCATAAGAAAATTGCTACATGCTGAAGTAAAAAAAGTTTGGAGCCAGAAGATGAAAAGTTAAATAATTATTAATTATTATTATAGAATAAATAATATAGATATTTGAATATAAAGATTTAAATGGAAAAAAATGGAAGACTGTAAAAGAAATGATTTTAATGATTGGAGGGATCTAAAGAAACATAAGAAAAAAAAAAAAGATGAAATAAAAGTGGTACTAGAAGAATTTTCTTCCTCTCCCCTTCTCTCCTTTAATGTACAATAAGGCATAATTCTTAAGTTTTGAAAAGAATGACATATATAGTTTCTGTAATTACTACATGCTGAAGTCAAAACATCTTAGAGCCAGAAGATGAAAAGGCAAATAATTATTAATTATTATTATAGAATAAATAATATAGATATTTGAATATAAAGATTTAAATGCAAAAAATGGAAGACTAAATCGAGACATTTTAAAATCTTCTCCCCCCCCCCCTACCCCCATTTTAAACATAAAATTGATTCTTATGTTTGTTTGTTTGTTTGTTGTTGTTTTTTTTTTTGTTTTTGTTTTTAGTACTTTAAAATCCCACTATTTCCACTGCCTATGAAGAGAGCTGCTGGATGTGACAACATAGCAGCAGAACTGATTGTAGCATGCGCTGAAAGCGCGCAAAAGTGTCTTTTTTGAGCTGACGAAGAAGATCTACGAGGAGGAGTGTTGGCTGAGCGAACATTGTACTACGATCATCCACCCCATTCCTAATAAGACAATTTCGACCCAATGCAAAGACTATAGAACTATCAGCTTGATACCCCAATGCATCAAAAATCCTTCTGCATACTGTTAAGAAATGAATAGAGAGTGTGGTGGATGAAAATGTAAAAGATTCCCAATGTTGGTTTCGACATGGGCTATCAACGAGAGAAGCCATAGCAACTCTGCGAGTGCTGGGTGAAAGAATGGTTGGTAAGGGAAGATGTGAAAAGGCCTTTTACAGAGTGGAGTGGCACAGGCTTTACCCACTGCTTGAACAAATTGGCATACCTCGAAGAAATATAACAGTGATTATTGATTTGTATCACTAGCAATTAGCAATGATCAAAGTTGGAGATGGCATAACCAAACCAACCCAAATTGAGAAAGGTGTGAGATAGGGCTGCCCTTTATCACCTGATCTGTTCAACATGTTTGCTAAAATGATTGTGAATATGGCTTTCCATGACAATGAGATAGGTGGAGTGATAATCGGTGAAAGACGACTACAGGTAATTAAATAAGCTGACGATCAGGCGATTTTGGCAGGCTGTCCAAGAACCTTAGCGTTTATGAAGCAGCAGCTCAGCAGACAGATAAACAAATTTGGTATGAGGATTAACGTGCAGAAGACTAAATGCATGGTAATATCAAGACAATTGCGGGAATTTAGCCTTTTCATTGACGGTCAACAGGTGGAAAGAGTCGGGTCCTTCAGATACTTAAAACAGCTTTTATCAAATACAGTGGAACCCTGCCATTCGTCTGCGCCTCTATTTGTACAACTCGTTATTCGTACAACTTTTTCAAGTAAAAATTGAACTCGCCATTCGTACGCTTGCTCGCAATTCGGACAACGCGACCTCGGTACTGGCCGCGCCACGCGGTCGCTTCAGTTCAGTATCGTGCTAGCTTCCGTAAGCTACGCATCTTCCACGCAAGCTTCGTGAAATTATGTGATATTTTATTGTTATTTTTTGTTATTTTTATTAAAAATAGTGCAGCCATGGGTCTAAAAAAGATTACTGATTCAACTAAGCCTAAAAGGAAAGCAGTGAGAACGACAATTGAATTGAAAAAAAGAAATTGTTGCGAAGTTTGAAAGTGGAACTCGTGTCTCTGACCTGGCAACTCAGTATGGCATGGCGAAATCAACCATATCATCTATACTGAAAAAGAAAGACATAATAAGAGAGGCCTATATATTTATTGTTTTCATAGTTTTTATGTATTTTATGCCTAAAATATTATTACAAAGGTTTATATAAGCAATCATCTGTGGGTTTGGAACGGATGAATCCAATTTACATGATATCTTATGTGAAAAAATGATTCGCCATTCGTACAAATCGCCATTCGAACTGCCTCCTGGAACGGATTGTGTACGAGTAGCGAGGTTCCACTGTAATTTTATCAAATACTTTGTCTTGTACACTGGAGATTCGATCCAGAATTGAATTGGCAAAGAAGGCATTTGCTGAAAAACTTTATCTGCTGTCCAGCCGAGCAATGCCGCTTGAGTTTTGCAAGCGAATACTAAAAACTTATGTTCGGCCAGTCCCACTCAATGCATTTACCCTTACAATAAACAAATTGGACATCAAAAGACTACAAGCTTTCAAGATGTGGTGCTGGTGACGGATAGATAGTGAACTGGACAGATCAGATTTCAAATGAACAGGTGCTGCAGAGAGTAGGTGAGACACGCTCTTTAATGGTGACGATTAGAACACGCAAGTTGCAATGGGTTCGCCACGCAATGAGTCATGGAGGTATATTAGTTGACATGGTGGAGGGAAACATCCCTGGGAAGAGACCTCGTGAAAGGTCGAGAAAGTTGGAGAGGGATCATGGGGGCGAACTAGTCGTAAGGTTAAAACACCGAGAGAGATAGATTTATAAATACAGTATAACCCCGGAAATCCGAACTAATTGGGGCTATGGTCTGTTTGGATTCGGAAATGTTCGGATTATCCAAAAAAACATTAGTACTCTACATGGTAGGCCTATACAGTACACAGTTACAGCTATGGTTATAACTCGCACTTGACAACATAGTGTAAAGGTGAGACATAAGAATGCTTGCACTGAGAAAAGACAGTAGCCGATCACGTGAACAGTAGCAGTATCTGCAGTATGCCGGAGTGTTGCATACTTTTTGGTTGGCTTTTGTTACCAATAGCCTACAATACAGAGTAAATCGGGACGAGTTATAGTTACATATTTATCATTTTTAATTTTAAATTGTTGTTGTTGAGCCGGTTCGCACCGAAGTGCGAGCTTCGTAACCGAAGCGTCCGTGTTCCAGGGAGCGCTAGTGTTCCCAAGATGGCGAACCCCTAGCAGACTCCCGAGAATTTCAAGGGAAAGATACTGGGTTGGTTTCCCGTGGCCTTCCCCAGGACGCCATTAAGGAATGACGTCAGACCGAAGAGAAAGTGAAGAAGAGGCTGGACAACACAGGAAAGGAAATTGAAACAGCCATGCCACTGCCGGGATTCGAACCCAGGTACTGGCGCACTGGCCGCCACGGCAGACCGCCGCCGAGACCGCAAGGCCATGCCAGCACGGCAATTTTAAATTAAGTGAATACAAATCTAAGTGTTTCGTTGTTGTAACATTGTAAAGTAAAATGACAAGCAAACAGAAACATAGCTCGTGTAAATTAAAATACTGTAGTGATGTTCTATTCCGCTAAATACTAGCTTAAAAACTGTTATTTTAATAATATCTGCAGTGCTATGATTAAATACTGTACTTCCTGTACATTGCAAGTGAGATTTAAATTTTTTCCTGCATCATAGATTCTGTTCAGATTATCCGAAATTTCGGATTTGCGGGGTTCGGATTACCGGGGTTCTACTGTACGTACTAATAAAGAGTTAAAATCAAATTGTTATTTACATTAACATTATTGACTGTTAAATAAAATGAAAAACACTGAGTTTTTAAAATAACAAAAATTTGGGAGAAAAAAAAATTAAATAAAATTCAGAAATATTTTAAAAATTTCTTAAGGTGATTTGTTACTCACCCCCACCCCACCCATTGCATCAGAAAATGGAAGAAATCTAGGATTTTTTTACCTGTTTTTTTTTTCTGGTTGGAAAGTCCATCTGTTTGTTTGTAAACCCCCTTCCCCTACAAATCCATGAAAAGACAAGATTTTTTTTTTTGGTTGAATGACTGCAACCATCCCTCCCATTCCAAAATCCTAGGTATGGCTATGCTCTCAGAATACCCTAATGAAAAGTAATTTATTTTTCACTTTGATAGAAAAGCTGGATTTAATAATTAACCTATGACATACATATATATTTACTATTAATCCTTAAAAAAAAAAAAATCAGAAGTTTTGTGTTCAGTGCTTAGAATTAAAAAACAAAGTATTCTCAGTTTCATTTAAAGTTTAGGACTAGCTTATCTTTACAGATTAACCATCAACACAGGTTGGTTCAATATTATTAAAAATTAAAATCTGCAGCATAAGAAAAAATGCAAAATATCACAAAATAAATTATTTACCTTCCTGGCATTTCTGAGAAATGGGGACACGTCATGTCTTTGGCAATCTGGTTGAAGGAAAATACTTTTGGTTTGTTACAGGCATTCTTTAAATCCTGAGTTCTATCTGCACTTGCTGATGCATGATCATCTTGCAGATTTTCTTTATTTGCATCACTGCAATCTTAAGAAAAAAAAAATTGCAATTATAACTATTGAGGAAATCTACAAAAACATTAGGAACGTATTCATGAATGACTCATTAATCATCTGGTTAGTTTAATGAACTATAAGGACTGTAATTTTACAGTTTAGGAGGGTTATCCTGTGGTCAATAAATTTCTTTAGATAAAACATTCAGGAATTCCTAAATTTTTGATATCAATGTTCTGCAAAAATTTTGAATTAAGAACACATTCCAGAGAACTGATTGTTCATTTCATTGTCATTTCACTCTATGCTTATTTAAAGATAATAGTTTAAATTCAGTCAGATAAAGCAGTATGGAAATATGTATCTATTGGGTCGGTGCATAATTATCAGGCGTTTTTGTAGGTGGGTTTTTTGGTAATAAAAATTGCTGTTTTGTTTACTTTTTTTAATTAAAATAGCATTTTAGTTTCAAGTGATAAAAATGCGTGTCAATAATCATATTCATATTCATCATATTATGCTTTATTACTTCGAAATAGGATGGAAAGCAGAGCAGTCAATTCGTGATCTCAACGAACTTTTTGGCGAAGGAACAATTAGCAAAAGTCCATGCAGGGAATGGTTTGCCCATTTCAAATCTGGCGACACTAGCTGTTCCACCAAACACACCACATTGCCTTCTTACAGTGTATGTTTTTCGGTATTCCTTTTGGTGAAACTCCTGGCCAAACACAAATCTTTTTTCTTTTGATGTTTTTCAAGAGAAGGCCATGATTCATCCCCAGTGACAAGATTCTTCAGAAACGGAGCTTGCTCGTTTCGTTGCAGCAAATCAGTAAAAATTTGGACATGTTCGGCTTTATCGTTGTCGGAGAATTTGTAAGGGACCCATCTAGCCACCTTTCCAAGCTTTTTGATATGACGAACGATGGTTGAATGGTCAAGATTGAAGTCTTCAGCCAGCATTCGAGTTGTCAAGTTTTCGTCCTCTTCCATGGCTACCAAAAGTGCCTGGTTGTCGAAATCCGATGGTCGACCTCTTCCTGGCTTATCTTCTATGCTAGTATCGCCAGATTTGAAATGGGGAAACCATTCCCTGCATCTACTTTCGCTAATTGTTCCTTCGCCAAAAAGTTCATTGAGATCATGAAATGACTGCGCTGCTTTCCATCCTTTTTTGAAGTAATAAAGCATAATATTACAAATATGAGTATGATTATTGACACGCATTTTTATCACCTGAAACTAAAATACTATTTTTATTAAAAAAAGTAAACAAAACAGCAATTTTTATTACCAAAAAACCCGCCTACAAAAACGCCTGATAATTATGCACCGACCCAATAGTATTCCAAGTTAAGATTATCAAAAATATATTGATGTCACTACTGCTGATACAATCATGCACATTTTAGATTGTCTTTGACGAGATGTAAGGTGGTTCCATGGTCGAAGCCAACTTTTCCAGACAACTGATAAATCATTCTGCACCTTTGCATCTGAATAATCTCCATGGGTTTGGATGGAAAGTTATATCATCAGTACTGTTCTTTCAGTGGCAACATGCTAACACTCAAATCTGTGGAGTCGTCTAATTTGGCAAGTATAAATCCTGTATACTTGCCAACAGCTTTTTGCATTAATATCTTGTGAAACCTTTATTTTTTTCCAAATGATATTTAAACTTTGAAAGCATTGTATGTATATCATTTTAGAAATATCTACTTTATCTGTTGACACACATTCCTTGTCAGCAGAATAAAATGAAGGCCTCACTTATGCAGTCAAGCAGCAGCATGTAGTAAATTTGTAAAGAACAAATTTATCGGTACATGACAATGATAATATTATGATAAACTGAAAAATAATCTAACATTTACCAATTACTTCTAACTTGTCTAATGAGAAACATTCTTCAGATAAGCATTTTACTGAACTTTCTTTTAAATGCCTCTTAATCAATGTGATATTTTAAAAGACACACTGAAAATGGAAATTTTTAAGTAATGATATGAATATTCCCATTGAAGAATGGGAATAACAGTGTAAAATAATCCATGCTTTCAAAACTGGAAAAAAAAAATATAAAAATTTACATAAATTAACAATTGGAGACAGCATACAACAACCTTTCAAGACTTAATTATTATACCTTCTGATGTTACACCTAAACTTTTATTTTAAATTCTTTATTTATTTATTTTCCTTTTATTATTATTTCACATTTCATATTATTGATTTTGCTAGAGGTCAACAATTGAGTCCATTTCGATAGGATTCTTCCCAAAGAAGAGGTAAAATGTTCAGTGAAAATCCAAGTTTGATTGGATGTTGCATTTGAAGAGTTATATGCAGAGAGTACAGTTTTATTCATTAAAATAGTTTGAAGTTACATACCAAGCACACTTCAACAGAATTCAATGCTTCCCACAGTTTAGCAAAATCCCAAACTCAATTATACATTTCATTCAGCATTTATCATATATTCTAAGTATACTGTACGGATTAATTATACTATATATCTATAGTAGAAAATTTGGGTTCAATGACTTCCAAAATAATGAAAAAAAAACTTGAAAAAAAAAAATTGGGACAACTGTAGATACTGTTGTTAAATAGCATATTATTTAAGAACTGTAATACTAAATATATCTATTTTTATGTATAATTCGTTAGAACAAATTATGAATTTAAGAATACTGGAATGAATGCTTGAGACATAGTAAAATTTATTTTTGGAAGTTCTGAAGTTTCTGAATAATTTATATTACAGTTAAGCAAATAGACTATTTTATGTAGATATTACAAATTCAAGACAAATTTTTAACAGCATTACTTGGGCTATTTTTCTGAAGATATGTCATAAATCTTTTCTAGCTAATTTGGAATTTGTTATATTACAAAGATGATCATCTTAAATTATATTTGTTAACAATGTTCCAGTAATAGGAATTATTTTATACTAATTCTGACTTCTTGAATATGAATCTAGAATTAAAAATTACATAATAAAAAATGTAAGAGTATCAATAATAGAAATTTAGAATGTAATTGAAGATAACTTGAAAATGTAAATGTGTATAAATACTTGGGAATTTATATTGACAACAATTTAAACTGGAATAACCATTATATATTTATTATTAAAAAAATAAACTCATTTATGTATATGTTTAGACATATTAGAGATTTGTTTCCACAAAAACATAAGGTTATGATATATAAAGCATTTATTGATTCTTATGTTATGGTATCATGAATTGGATTTTTTGAACAAATCTCAAATTAAAAACATTGATAGAATAATTAACCAAATACTTAATATGATTATTAAAAATTAGAAAATGTTAAATACAGAACAAAAACACAACTTCAGAATATTGAATAAAATTCTGCTACCGCCGGAGAGCATTTACATGTTTGTTATAAACAATTTTTTTTTCAATGACTGCCCTTTTAAAAAGCATTGGTGAAAAGAAAAATACTAGAAATGTTTGGACAAGTTTAATTAAATTTGACCAACCAAAAAATAATTACGGATTAAGAGTAAAGGAAAGAATTTTGAATAAAATTTTTAGTCAATTAGATAAAAATATTCTTAACTGTAATTCATATTAAAAAGTCAAACATTACTTAATATACGATTTAATTCATGGTAAAATAAAGTGGATTGTATAAAATATTTTATTTTCTTCCTTTGTTCTTTTGTACGTATGTAGTCATGCAACTTTTTATGTTTATTCAAAAAAATAAATAAATAAACAAATATTCTTAATGTTTCTTAATGACTAAAAAATATTAAATATATTGAATGTTCTGGTTTGATTTCTGGCCGACATTGGTTTATGGTTGTCATTTACGTCATTAAAATTGAATTCATTGTTTGTTTTCTTTTATTATTGTTTTAGTTATTTTATATTCACGTTTTATTTTTGAGTTTTGAATTTCTATTTTCTGTTGTATTATAGAAGGATTAACTTTATTGTTCTATATTTTGTTTCTTTATTTTTATCTTGATTTATTCAACTATTTTATTGTTAATTTAATTTTGTATTAATGTAATGCAATTATGTAACTTCAGCACCTGCACACAGGATCTAGAAGTAGAACCTAGCAGGACTGTAATTTCTTGGTATTTTAATTAAATAAATAAATAAATAAATATATATATATATATATATAAATTTTCCATCATATCACAATTTATGCAGAACATTAATGATCACTTACTGTAATGACTTGGTAAAATAAAACTTGCCTACTATAAGAAGGAATGCTACAAGGAATGAGATTAATTGACAAGACATGAAGAATAAAGGAAGAGGAGGAATCAGAAAAGATAAACATATGTAGGTCAATTGCTATTTGGCACAGTGAATTGTTTTAAGAGTGGAAAAAGAACAGTGTCAGGACCGTTTAAATTTACCAATAATTTAATCTTGCGTTAGTGGGCAGTTGCAATAAACTAACTCCCTGTCTGTAACAAACTGAGCAAAATGAGCTATCAGTGGTTTCTGACTGCCATTCAGGAGATCAAGAGAAAAGATGGCACTGCATATATTCTGTTTAAATGTTAAATAAATACAACAGGATGATTCAAGGGACGAAGGCATGACCAACCATTTTGAAGATTGTTATTTAACTCTTTGAAAACATTGTCAAAGATTAGTCAAAGTAAAACAGGAAATCCAAATATCCCATCTACTATGAAACAAGTGCTTCATGGGAGATTTCTCTTCCTATTCCACTATTTAACTGAAAGAAACTTAACATTCTTAATGAAGAGGAGGAGCAGCAATATTTAGAATACCCATCTATTTCTTCGGACTCAAATTACACTCTTAAGTGCAATCATAAAACTCATCTTATTTGCCAAATTCAGCTCAACGAATCTATCGAGGATTCAAAACAAGAAGCAGAATTTTTAGGATGAAAGCTACAAGAATAAGTTTGGTGACAATTATCACGAGGATGTCAGTATTCAGAACGAGAATTTTTTTTATTTTTTTTTTTTTTTTTGGTAAGCCTCCTCATAAATGGACCAATGGTAGATTTCACCACAAATTTAAAGATTCTTTGACAGTTTCTAATAGGGTGAATCACAGCACCCATATCACTGATTTTTCTCGGAAATGACAGGGTACAGATTGTTGGCATAAAAAATTTCATTACTAAATAGAACGTAAAGAATTGAATGGGTGAATTCGTAATGTAATGTGGACACCGGAAGTGGGGGTAACCGAGGTCAGCTTCGAAATTTCAAATGGGAACCTAGGGCATGTGGGAATCGTTGGATAGGGCTTTGAAAACGAAACAAATTTTACTAAAGGCCCTTGTTTCGTGAACACCCCTTGTTTCAGAGTAATTCCAGAAACAGATCAGAATGACACTTACAGAAACAAATCGGAACCCATATAGATGACAACAATGCAATTGGCAATATTGGAAGCAGTGGTGTAAAATGTGCAACACAGCAGTATTATTGAAAGGAAACAGTAGGTGTCGGGAGAACTGGAACACCTGCCGCTAGTTGTGTGTGTAGCTGTCGATTGCCATTGTTTGATAGTGTGCCACTGTAATTGCCTAGCCATTCCAATGCCCTTTACAAATGAAGAAGTGTTTGACATGCTGATGGTACTGGGGAAATACTGGCAGAATTGCCGAGCAGCCACCCATGCATATGCAGAATGATATCCGAGCGTGTCCATCATTCGTATAATGCATTTTGACATCTGGCAAACCATATATGTACAAACAGTGTGGTGCAGCCCACACACAAGAAGGGTTATTAGTGCAGGCGATCTGTCATGGAAGAAAGAGCAGCCGACGTTTTGGCAGTAGCAACTCCTCAAGGAAGATTTCCCGTGATACAGTGTTGTCCCAGCATACAGTGGCGAGAATCCTGCAAGAGTATATATAACATCCATTCCATCTTCATTGCCATCATGAACTTGGGGAGCAGGACTATCAGAATCATATGAAGCATTCTGTGGACCAACGAGGCAATGTTCAGAAGTACTGGGGAAGTTAATATTCACAATGCCCACTACTGATCACAGGAAAATCCACACTGGCTTCGTCAAGTGAATAAGCAGCATGTATGGAGCCTTAGCATATGGTATGGCCTTCTTGATGACTGTATCATAGGCTATTTTTTTTTTAAAAAACTGTGGAACTTTAAATGGTGCCACATACACAGACTTCCTCGAGAACATGCTATCTCCACTGCTGAAAGATGTATCACTTGCCACAAGGACGACAATGTGGATGCAGCAGGATGGATGTACAGCTTACTTTACCATAGTGGCTCATCAAGTTGTGGATCGTGTGTTCCCTGGATGTTGGATTGGACAGGGAGGACTGATAACATGACAGCCTTGCTCTCCTGATTTGTCTCCATAAGACTTTTTTTCCCTGGGGGTGACTAAAAGACATTGTCTATTGAGACCATCCAATATCATGTGACGACATGATACGAAGAATTACAGCAGCTTGTCAGTTTCTCAATAGTGCTAAAATTCTCAGAGCAAGGTCAGCCATACGACAGAAGCCAACAATGTTTGGACCAAGGTGGTCGACATTTTGAGCACCTCTTGGCTTAGCAGCTTCATTGTGATCGCAAATGACACACCTGCTGTTGTGTGCAGTTGTGCTGTAAATTTGTATTAATAAATATGTTACATTACAGCAAAACACATCTTGATAAATGTTTGTCATTTCAACATATCTCTCCAACACCTCCAGTACCTCTGTGTTGCACTTTACATCACTGCTTCCATTATTGCCAAATGCATTGTCAACATCTGTTCCATGATACCAGTTTTTGTAAGCATCATTCTAATATGGAATTGCTCCAAAATAAGGGGCATTCGCAAAAAAACACCTTAAGTAAAAGTTGTTTTATTTTCAAAGCCTTATCCATTGATTCCCCACACCTATGCTCCCATCATTTCGAAGCTGACCCAATTACCCCCACTTCCAGTATCCACATTACATTCCGAATTCACCCATTTGATTCTTTCTGTTCTATTTGCTAATGAAATGTTTTATGCAAACAACCTGTATCCTGTCATTTCCCGAGAAAACGAGGTAATGGGGAGGGGGCTGTGATTCACCATATATATATATATATTAGGGTGTCCCTTATATGGGTGAATTTTTTTTTTTTTTTTAATATTGAAACGCATACCCCCTAATTCTTTTCTATATACATAGACTAACTCAAATACAAAATTTTATCTTCCTATGTTAATATTAACCTGTGCCGACAGGGCTTCAAAGTTTATGAGAATCTGTGTTTTTAATGCTTTCTGTCATTCAACTAGATCAGTTTAAATTTTTTTTTATTTTATAAGAATATAAAATAAAACATCAAGTTTAAAGTTAATATAAGGTATTTATTTTTAATAAAAAAAAAGAAAATTAGAAAATTATCATGCAGGATATTTCCTTTTGAGGGTATCTTTTTTGCAATCTGGATACAAATATCTATGCTCTTGCACACAACGTAGCAAGAATTGCTTCTGTTCTTCTTCTGCAGTTATTAGGCCATGAAAATCTTGAATAAGTTTAACGGCTCTTTCAGCTGTGTCATTGACAGCTCTTAAAGAAAGAACCTTCTTTTTTGCCTCCAAATAGCGAACATCTTCTTGCCATGTAGAAACATGTGTCTGGAGGAATTCTTGATCAATTTTCAACCGAGAAAACAAATTGGTACTCTTGACGGACACGAAATCATTTAATGATTTATCTGCAAGAATAAAATAAAGACATATTATTTTCATTTTTAAATCTATCACGTAAAAACAATGTAAGAAATTATGTAAGTATTCCCACTCACCATATAAATAATTAGATAACTGCTCTTTCGATGGAACGTATCTTTTTCCATAATCATACAAACTCTCTCGTTGTAAATTTACTACTATCATTTCTTTAACTTTTTCTTCAACTTCGTCATCAAACAGTGATAAAACGGCAATTTCTTCAGACAAGTACCACAGATGTTGGCTGAACTTGTTCAGAGCCGCTTGAGAGATCGACTTGTCCACTGTTTCGTATTCTTTTAGCATTTTTAAAAAGCACAAATCTTGATTTGGCGCCTTCACTACAACACTGCATTGAAGCCAGGGTTTTACATACATAGTCACGATAAACAAACAAACCTCTTGCAGTGCTCGTTTATCTTTGGTGCTCATTTTGATCTGGGATTGCAGCAAACATATTTTTAAAGAGTAAATAGCTCTAGCCATCCATCTTGCTTGGTGCGTTGCTCCTGGAGGTCTAATTTTAAATTTTCTCTCATCGTCTCCTCCTAAGAAAAAATAGCTAATTCGATGAGTTCCCTGTAAACATCACGAATAAAAGATTTTTTCAATTCTTCATTGTAGAAAGTCAATAATCCTTCAATCATTGTATCAGAAAAAAATAAATGTTGTTTAACAAAGTCGTTGTAGTTTTCAACAGCTGTAGGATTCACATTTTTCCAGTTGTCTCGAAACTTTTTGAATAGTGGAATATCAGGGCTATTAGTGATTTGGTGAATTTTTGTTTCAAAAACACATTTTAAGACTAGTTCATATACATGATGCCGGCAAGCAAATAGAAGCAATTCTCTCCCTAGTTTTTGTTCCAGACGTACACAAGCTCCGTTTAAACGCCCTGTGTTAGATGCCGTTGTATCACAGCACATTATTTGTACCTTGTCATCGAGGTTCCAATCAAAAAGAGCATTTGCCAA
The DNA here is from genome assembly GCA_023159025.1 of Thereuonema tuberculata. Lineage (NCBI taxonomy): Eukaryota > Metazoa > Arthropoda > Chilopoda > Scutigeromorpha > Scutigeridae > Thereuonema > Thereuonema tuberculata. The sequence goes on from JAFIDM010009631.1 coordinate 114,017,669, forward strand.
AACTTTAGCTTGTTCTTGGCCAGAAGAACTCTCCAGTCTTGGTACTGCAAGAAGTTGTTCTTTCTCTGCGAATGAAATAAGGATTGGCAAGCGCTCTTCTTTGGGACTTCTTATGTCTAATCCGGGTAATAATTTTCCATCCCAGTGAAGGGTAACTACTTCAGGTATGTTGTTTTGAAAATCTGATTTTATCGAATCCGCTCTATCTTTTCTACCCTGTGTGCGAATACGTTGAATAGAAGATTTGTTGATTGGAAAATCATCACAGTTAAGACCTAGGGCTTCTACTGCAGCTTGAAGTATAAAAACAGAATCCCTTATGCTTAATTGACATCTATCTAATGCTGCAACTAGCTTAGGCGTGATAAAGTCTTTCCTTCCTCTTTTTGTTATAGTTCCAGAACTGATGGATTGAGATATCGATGGCAAAGGTTCCTCCAGACTTTCATCAGAGCTAGTAGGTTGATCCTGTTGTTCTAGAGGATGAAAAGAGTCTTGAACAGTATGAGGTGTCGACGAACTCGCAGAACACATTTGCTCGAGCCTTTTTTTCTCTTTTAGCTTTCTGTCTTACTCATTCTTCTTTCTCCGTTTACTTTTTGTCTACACCCGCTAAACAACCTGGTCGTCCTGGTTCTCTTTGTCGTTGTAAAAATATTTTGTCTTCCTCTATTTTCATTCGTTCCAAAGCATCAGCGTGTGCTATGTCGAATAAATTATTTAAATTATTTTGAAAATCCTTCTCACGTTGTTTATAATAGTCTTGTTTTTTTTTTGAATTTTTCTGCAACTCTCTCCAAGCTTGATAAAGAATCACAAGTTTTTTCACACAGTTAGGTATAGCTCTAGTAGGTATTCTAGCTTTTTCCCAGAATATAATACACTCTCGAACAACAAGATTTGCGCTTTTACTGATAGTCAATTTAACTTCGCGAATATTAAAAAATAGAACTGCAAGAACTTGGCGATTAGATGGTAACTTTGCACCTTTTATTTGATGATTAATGTTACCAACCAAGAAAATAGGTTTTTTTTTGCTTCGTAATTCTCGTGCCATATTTTTAATGTAAAACAATACGTGTTAATTACTCGACAATCCAAGAGCGAATAACAAAGCCGCGAGCGCGCGCTGCTCCTCGCGCTATGCTCCTCGCGCTGTGCTCCTCGCGCGCAACGTATATGAACGTGTTTCGATGCATGTCGGCACGGGTTGCCGTTATCCAAATAAGCTAAAAATTTATTTCCGAGTGTTTTAGAGGCTAAAGAAAAAAACTAGGACCTATGCGTTAAAAAATAAAAACTTTGAAAAATAAGGGACACCCT
>JAFIDM010009631.1:114019091-114041389 GCA_023159025.1 Thereuonema tuberculata
CACACACACACACTTTAACTTAATGCAAGTGTATTTTTTATCTGCATATGGACTTTTCCAGGCCATTCAGGCACAGCCTTGTGGTCAAAATAGAGGCCTTCCGTGAAGCTGATATGCTCTGAACCTGGGTTCAAATCCAGGATTCAGCATGGACGTAACTTTCCTCTAATGTTTAATTTGTTTCTGTGGGTAAAATGCAAACTACCTCCTATGGCGTACCCTGGCAATGATTCTTTGGCTAAATAGTTCACAATTTTTCTAGCTTGTTGAAGCCAATGGCTTAAGATTCCAAGAGCTCAGATACTGCCGAAGATGAAGACTTTGATCTGCAGCCACACTTTCAGTCCATATCAGCCTAGATCTTCCTTTCTGTATCTTGTCCTCCTTCATTTTTACTAGGTTTTAACATGGTTTGGTTTGCACAGCGAAATCCTTAGCGATTACGATTTTTCTAGGTCAAATTCTGCTAAATCCCTGCAAGTTCTGAGGCTGTTGCTTAGGTTCATTAACAGCTACAATTCTACGATGTGAGATCATTAAGTCTCATGCCAACTACCAATACTTTGCAGGACCAAGGAGTTCTTGTCAGGGCTACTCAGTTAGCTGAAGGTTCTTGATAAAGTGGTACAAACTCATTTTTCATCTTTTTTCCTTAGCTGTTTGCATTGTCCAGAGGTCTAACGAGGAAGGGAGAACAGGGATTGTTTGAAGATCTGTATATTTTTTTCAGTGGCATTTCTTAATATTTATGGGGTTAGTCTAAGTATGTAAATTTATAAGGAGTTCATAATGAAAGTTCTTATTTCAAAACTGGAGAACCAATCAGAGGAATAACTTCATATTTTACATAAGGAAGTCAGTGGCAATGGAATTTTGTTGCGCGATCATTAGACAAACCCGTAAGCACTGCTCACATAGTTCTATGACACTTTTTGCAATGGTACCCCTACAATATCAATGTTCAACAGTTACTGACTCCCAACAGAAGTACACATGAAACATTTGCCCTGCAGTTTCTTGCTTGAACTGAACTGGAAGCTGACTGGCCATGGAACATTTTGTGGACTGACAAAGTTCACTTCCATCTGCATGGTGATGTGAACACGCATAACGCAGAATTTCGGCACCTGCTAACCTATACACCTTGCAACAGTTGCCATTTCATTCACCAAAGGGTCACTATTTGGTCTGGTTTTTACATCTGCATTCATCGTCAGACCTTTCTTTTTTGAATAGCTTGGTCCTGAGGGTCCCATTATCTGCACAGTTACTGGCCAGTTCTATACATCTGTTAGCCAACCAGGTGATTTCCCACACTTCAATGTTTGGATGCAACGGTTTTCATGCAGGATGATGCCTCACATCACATTGCCACCCATCAAGCAGTTGCTTCAGGCTACTTTTACTGATGGCAGAATCATCAGCCGCCATTTTCGTACAAAGTGGACAGCACATTTGCCGGATCTCAACCCCTACGACTTTTGGCTGCAGGGAATCTAAAAAAAAACCTTGTCTATCGCACCTAGCCAACTTAGGGGACCTGAAGACCAGTGAATGCCATATTCATAACAAATATGAGTGACACTACGTGCTGTGGTTGAGCATATGATATTGTGATTTCAGTATACTGTTGATACAGGGGGAAATAAGTCCTCATGTAGCACACATTGAATCATGTGTATCTACTACAGTATTCCAGTGCCACACATTACCCTAGTGGCCACTTTGGCCACTTTCGGGAGTATTTTTCCTCTTTTTTTTTTGCGCCAAACAAAATTCCATTGCCACGGATGTCCTCATGTGAAATACGAAGTCGTTCTTCTGATTGGCTGTCCAGTTACAGCCTTTCAAAATGTGAACTTTAATTATGAACACTTTGTGTGTGTGTGTATATATATATATATCTATAATCATTTCTAAACCCATTAACTTTTTACTGATTCAGTACGTTTTAATTTGTGTGTGTTATGGGATGTCTGAATTTACACCTTTCTTTATCCACAATCTGGGGTCTCCTTTTCCAATTATTTTTCTTACTCCTACTTAGGACTTTTTATTATTATTATTATTATCATATTATTAATTTTATTATTATTATTATTTTCATCCCCCCCCCCCCCAATCCTAATCTTAATTTTTCTTACTTTCCATTTCTCTTGCTTTATGTTTTAGGCAAATACACCAATTCATTTCTCCCTCTTACTTTAAAATTTGCCCATCTTGTTCCACTGCGAAGTTTCATCTGTGAATACAAGTTTATTTCAGGGCCTACATTTCAAGTTTACTAATGATGATGTGCATAAAATCATGTCTTTATTTGAATACAAATAAAGCATAATAATAAAAAATCTATGCATGTTATAATTTTTTTGCTGTCACTTTTGGTATATTCAATGTGGGTCATTCCACATCAGATCACCTGATGAGTTCACCACACCATCACAGATTTTTATGAAAATTTATGTGCATGTAAAGGGTCATAAGATAACACATTCTGCAAAATATGGGATTTTTTGGTTAAATATTTGCCAAGATATGAATTTTTGAAGTTTTTTTATTTTTTTGGTGCCACGCCCCTTTTTTGACGTATTTTCTTGACTATCTCATCTCCTAATCAATCAAATGGAACCAAATTTGTTTTCTCCATGTATTTTTTTTATGCTGAATCCAAAAATTTCAACGAAATTAGTCTAGGACAAATAGTTTTGTAGTAATAGAAAGCATGTAAGCATTTAGGAAAAAATTTAAATGGCCCTGTGGGACAACAATTAGAAATTTGAGATTTTAACCCAAGTCTAAGAAAGGTCTAAAGTAACTGAAAAAAATATAATCAAGATGATGTTTTGCTCCTGAGCTTGGAAAAAAAAAAAAATCGTAAAGTTGGTATACTTTTTGAATTGAAAACTATTAGTCCTAGACTAATTTCGTTGGAATTTTTGGATTCAGCATAAAAAAATACATAGAAAACAAATTTGGTTCAATTTGATTGATTAGGAGACGAGATATTCAAGAAAATACGTCAAAAAAGGGGCGTGGCACCAAAAAAATAAAAAAACTTCAAAAATTCATATCTTGGCAAATATTTAACCAAAAAATCCCATATTTTGCAGAATGTGTTATCTTATGACCCTTTACATGCAAATAAATTTTCATAAAAATCTGATGGTGTGGTGAACTCATCCGGTGATCTGACGTGGAATGACCCATGTACTAAAAACAAAACCCAGCTGATTTACTTCACTTTCCCCCCCCCCCCTACCAAAAAAAAAAAAAATAAAAGACAAAATTTGTTGACTAATATTATACAATATTATTTTATAATAACATTATTTCTTGATTTAACTTCTAGAAAATAGAATAATAATAATAATAAAAATAAATAATAATATTTTATTATTATAATAATAATTTTTCATAATAAATTACCATGCCTCTTACAAACTGACTATTAGAGGATCAGATCTGCAGATACTTCCCCCTCCCATTTTTTTTGTAAAACAAAACTGTGGTATACGAATCCTATTATCAATTATAATTAAGTGTGTGTGCTTGTAATACAGGGTTATTTCAAAATGATTGTTGGGGTTTTAAAAAATCACCACACTTAGTACAAATGAGATACGAAGAAGACACCTTTTGTTAATGGTGTAAGGAAACTCAACAAGTTACAAACATTCAGTAGGTCCATGGTTGCCAGCCAGGAGTCACTGATTGCAAATGGTGGCCAATGGTAGGGAGAAGGCGTTTTGCACTCTTGGATATCATCACAGTTGGCTGGATTATCACTGTCCAACAGCAGTTTCGTACAAAATTTAGGAAGGATTCTCCCTCCAACAATTCCATATATTGTGCAGATAGTATGCACAATTTGTGGAGACGAGATGCCTACATAAGGGAAAAAGCAGTGGGCATCCCTCCGTGTCAGAAAGTGAAAGTGGATCAGATCAGAACAGAACAGCCTTCCTACATAGTCCTATCAAATCAACTGTGAGGCAGCAGGAAACTCAACATCCCGCAACCTACGGTATGGTAGTGTTACAGAAGTGTCTATGAATGAAGCCATATCGCCTAATGCTGCTGCAAGCGTTGACATCTGATGACCACCACCACAGGGAACTTTTCTGTACAGAACTGCAACAATTGATAGAAGCAGATGGTTTTTGTGACAGGCTTGTTTTTGGTGATGAAGCAACGTTTCATTTGTGTGGAAAGTCAACTGACACAATGTTAGAATTTGAGGGATGGACAATCACAATCATTTTGTTCAACATGAGCGTGCATCATACAAGGTCAATGTTTTCTGTGCTGAGCTGTTTCCAAATTTAGGGTATACGGCCCCTATTTTTTGTAGAGCAGACAGTAAAAGGAATGACTTACCTCGATATGGTCACGGAATGGCTCCTACCCCAGCTGAGTGATGACAGTGCTGATTTCATACTATAAGAGAATGGTGCCCCACCCCATTTCCATCGGGACGTCATGGCAGTTTTAAACCAGCACCTAACACAGCGCTGGATTGGGTGCGAGACTGACAGTGATGAGAATCTCCTATCGTGGCCACCCCATGCACCGGACTTAACACCATTTGATTTTTTTCACTCTGGGGCTATGTTAAGGATCATGGTCTTTGTCCCCGCTCTACCTATGACCATCCTGGAACTGAAGGTGTATATTGAGACCACCCACAGTGGTTCAAATTGCTGATTTAGCAGATCAAAAGTCATTTTTTTTACTTCTGAAAAAATGGACGCTTCAACTGTAATAATATTATAAACATATTGCTTCATCATTTTTCAGACTTTAATGGCCAAGTGCACCAAACTTCAATTAACTTTGATGGCTGCATTGTGGACGTACCTAAAATTAGTGGAGGGTGCAGCTTCAGAAAAATTTTAGCCTTGATAAATTTCTTTTTATACATGTTTGTTTCCTTTGACACAATTTTAAAACAAAGGCTAAAATTTTTTTGGAGCACCTCCCACTAATTTTAGCATCGTCCACAATGCAGCCATCAAAGTTAATTGAAGTTTGGTGCACTTGGCCATAAATAACTGAAATTTAAGACATGACAAAGTTACAGACCTGTAGAGTAGGATGTCATCATCTCCCCCATTCCTTTGGGCACAAGACGGCTTATGATACTGCGAAGGAAAGTAGAACTTGTGACTCAATGTAAACAAAAGGAAGCTTGATTCAAACGAGATTACCTTTACTTGAAGGTTTGTAAAACCTTTTGGCATAATACTTGTGTAAATATTCAGAATTGTCTATTATTGGTATGAAGTTGTACAATTTAAAACAAAATTACTTAAATTTTCATATTTTCCAAATTTTCAGTGACTGATAAAAAAAAAACAAACAAACATTCAGATAATAAGCTAAAATCTTCTCTACAATGTACATACATGCATAACTTAAATGGCCTTAGAAGCAGATCTTGTGCCTAATTGTGCCTTTTTTCTATATTTGGCTTTCATTAGAAGATAGTTTTAAGAACCGAAAAGCCTTGTAGCAGACTCTTCATAGGTGTTCAAATAGATCCGAAGCAAATATATTTAATAAGATTAATACCAAATGATTAAATGAAGTTATCTTATCATAAGTTAAATAAAATGTTATTTTTAGTTTTCATCTGAAAAAGAAACAGCTAAGGATGACTCAGATGTATTTATCATATCTTTGGTCCCGTAACAGTTACGTTGTAAACGACATCTTATGGCATAATTCCAGGCCATCCTCTACCAGATATTGTAGGCCTATAAAATTACTTGAAAAGGAGACCAAAGAAATGACTAAAAGAAGTTAAAAATATAGAGAAACAGTAAGTGAACTCACTCCCAAGGAAACCGACATCAAATCAGAATTTTTATTAACAATGGTTGACGGCAAAGTATATAATGCTATAACTGACACTTCTTCCCAAGATGTTACATTTGTGGTGCAACTCCTAAACAACCGGAAGAAGTACTTCCAATGAAGGCAATATAGCCCGCAGTTTTTCTCAAAACCCTGAACTCTCAGCATCAATTACTGGCGTTGACCAAGAATTAATCCATAGATTTGGAACTATTCAAAGAACACTGTCTTGTGACTATCCTATAAATGCCAAAAAGTTTGATCTTTATGCACAAGAGACAAAAAAAAAATTTACTCAAGTTATATTCCTGGTTTTTACATGTCTGTCACTGTGCATAAGATTCTTATTCATGGTGCATGAGTTATTGAATATGCACTATTACCAACTGGAATGCTTTCAGAAGAAGCCCAAGAGATACGAAACAAACATCTAAGAAAATTTTGTGAAAGCCATGCTTGAAAATGTTCGAGAATCGAAACCTGCTCCTGGTCATCTCAAATCCTTTCATCATAAGTATTTATTCTTTGCCTCAGAAAAATAAAGCAAGTCTATCTTTGAAAATTCAACAGCTTCTGAAAGAACCAGTTATACCAAAACCAAAAGAAGACGAAAAGGTAGAGGCAGAGCCTGATGAAGATGAAAATGATGATTAAGACCCCGTTGTTCCTACTTATGATGATGATGATGATGACAATGACAGTGATGCTAATAGTGACTAGAAATAATAATTTTAGTGATTTCAACTTTAATTATAAAATTAATGAGTTTAATTTAAAGTTTTAAGTGATGTTTAGGGAATTACAAATTTATTTCTCAAATTTAATTTATTAGATTTTTTTTAATAAATAGCAAAAAATAACTTAATTAACATACATTTTATAATAATTTTGTGTTAATTTCACTTATTTAACCACTTATTTAACCGTTTCTTTGGTTTATGCATCAAAAATAAATAGTTTAAAAGAAAATAAAATTTTGTCCCACTAGATTCACATTTTGAAACACTGTGCCACCACTGGAAACATCACTACTGATTCGCTGGAGCGTGGGGTCGGAACTGGACTATTGCATCAATGTCTGCAGTGTGACACATGGCACCCACCCTGAGCATTTATAATGTATCTCTGTAACTTGAGTTTTCTTACATAAACAAGGTGTAGTCTTCGTATCTCACATGTATTATATGTGGGGATTTTTTAAAACCCCGACAATCATTTCGAATAATCTTGTATAATGTGCAGTGCTACTTTTAAAAAATGCCAGAAAGGATGTTCTATAGTTCAGTAAATGTGTCCAAATTATGTTCCATAGTTCCTTAAATGTGTCTACATAATTTGGTACGAGCTGTAAAATTTACAAGGTTCCAGACTGAAACAAAAGAATCCAAAATTAGAATCAAGATGAAACAATTCTTTATAAAAAAAAACCACAGAATATCTGTTATAATGGAGAAAACACTTGAAGATGGCCAAAACGTTGTCTTAAATTATTCACATGGAAGAGAGTGAGAGCGTAGATATTTTTGAAAGGATCAATGTTCCTGGGAAAGTCATTTTTAGAGACCGTCTACACAAGCGATAAAGCCCAGGTAAACAGTTTTAAGGAAATGAAATGATCCTGGGTTTGCTACATCCACCTTTCCCTTCTACCCCTTATTTTTTAATTTTTTGTAAGACATATATCTTCAGAAATATATTTTTTTTGATCTTCTTTATATTCCTAAACATTTGGTTTAAACATTCCACAGCTTAATGCATCCCTCCTTTGTCCCTTTCAACAGGTGTCTTTCAGATGTTTTGGAATTCTCCCTCGCCAAACCTCATCATAAGGCATCCATTCTACTCAACATTTTGTTTCCCATTTCGGCCTTTAGGTTGCTTTATTACTTTTCACCGTTATCTTGCTTTCTTTATTGCCATCCTCCTTTTATTTCCCATGCCTTTCGACAGTGGACACAGATGTGTCAACAGATGTGCTCATAGACAGGTAGACACCATCTGCTCCCGACCGTGCTGCTCACCATGGTGACATCATTCAAGGTGGACAGTGCAGATTTGTGGAAAACAACAATGTGTTTAGGGAGAGTCCAAGAAGGGCAGGCTGCCGGATACTTATCTGCTCTTCAAGCACTGCTTCATTTAGGGAAAAAAATGACAGCTACTGGGCCTCAACCGAAGCCTGGTTTGGCCTGACCCTGTTGATAATTGTTGAAAATTGTCTGTGTAAAGATCATGCTGCTGTAACATAGGTACAGAACACTGCTGCAGATACCATTCACAACATCTGACATGTGGAAAGAAATCTGATAGTGAGAGAGTCATGCACGTGCTGCACGTATGGGTAGAGAAGTTGTTCCAGAAAAATTCTGTATAAAGTTTGAAGTGACATGCTTACAGCTGCAGCTATCTGTCTAGTAGATGTTCCTGGATCATCTACGAACAACTCAAGTACTTGCTCTTCTGCAACAGACATCTACATATGCCTGTTCCGGCCCCCCTATTAAAGATAACAGCTCCAACTGATCCTGTATCTGCAAGATGATGACGATGGCAGCAAATGTATGCTTGGTTGGACATTGTAATTGCAGATAGGTTTCCCAGAAAAGATGCTGGACGTCTGTGCCGTTTCCATTTCCTCTTCCATAAGCTTAATGGGTGTCTGACAACTCCATATTAAGAATTCCAGTTCATGGCGACATTGGTAGTATTTTTTGTTCCTGTTACAAATGGTGAGAACACGTTGTTGAATAACAACTACTGAATAACCTGCAATATCCCTGACCTGGAATGGTGTGACCTAGGACATTTGCAAACGTTCACACATCTAAGAGCTATCTCTGGCATGCTTGAGTGCGTCCGCCAATCCTCACAATGATCGTGTTGCTGCTGGTGGAGACCATTTCAAACACGTCATCTAACAGTGGCTACACCATAGCTTAAGTATATGTTAATCATTCTGTAACATCTGAATAAAGCATTTCTGCATGGTGTTTTTTTCGTTATTTTGCTATGTTGAATCAGACCTTCAAGTTTGGCCAACCATTTCAGGGACCACCCTGTGTATGTGTGTGTGTATAATTACAGTATATATTTATGTAAATGCATATACATACAGGATGTTTCTGAATTTATGTTACAGAAGAATATGATAGATAGAGCTATGAAAATAAACATTTTCATTAAGTAATGCGTGTCCTAGTTTTGTACCGATACAGTGCTACAGTCATTTTAGTGTTGTGCCTGTTGGTTCATGGCCTCCACGATCGCCGGATCTTAATCCGATTGACTTCTTCTGTTGGGATCATGTAAAGAGCCTTGTGTACACCACACTTGTCAATACAGTCGATGAACTGCATCAATGAATTGTCGAAGCCTGCAACACCATCCTTTCTAATTGGCATTTTTGAAAAAGTGCAGCAGTCACTGCTCTGCTGATGCCACTATTGTGTAGAATAGTGAGGAGTGTCACTTTGAACATCTTCTCTAATACACAACACTCCAAATAGGCAGGTGGCAATGACCCTTCCACGAATGATTGTCTACCAGCCGCAACACTAAATCAACTGTAGCGCCATATCATTGCAAGATACATATTACTTAATGAAAACTGTTGTTTTCATATCCTCTTATCTTAACATATTTTTCTGTAACAATTTCGGAAACACCATATATTTTTTCTCCTTAATGAGAACCAATACTTGCTTCAAGTTGATCATTTAACTATCAGATGACTAACAAAGTTTAAATGCCACTTTAAACCAAATAAAAATTTGGAATTAACTTTAAATGTTAATTTACAATTTATTTTATTTTTACAAATATAAAAAATAACAGTAATTAAAAACAACCAAAAAGAAAAAAATCTGGAAAGTTGAAATAGCTAGAAGGGACTGTAAGAATAAGGAATGAAAATATACAAAAAAAAAAAAAAAAAAATAAATTAGGTAGTAAAATGTTTCTTCATTACAACTGTAGCCATAAGACTGACAGAGTTGATCCTTGCATCTTTTTTATATTCATTTGTATTCATCCCTTATAAGAAAAAAATTGGGGGCATCCATTTGGTTGCAGTGCCAAGCATCTAACTATTACTCAATTCTTAAGTTGTATATTAAAGAGAAATTTAGTATGGGAAGAGAAAGGGGCGAGAGCTGTGATCCAAAGATGGGAATATGATTCAAAGCAAAAAGAAATGGGGCATAAATAAGACTTAAAAGTTGAACTAACAGATAAGTAATAAAATATGGAGATAGCTATCTGCCATTTTAACCCTTTGAGGATGGTCGTGGCTTATAGACAGTATATATTCTGCTCTAGAGGCCAGGCATTGCTTATTGACTCAAACTGGAGAGGAGAGGATGGGTATAATATAAGCTTGAATTTTTTTTTTTTTATTTTTCCTATTTTTTTTTTTTGGGGGGGGGGGCCGGGCCCGTGCAGAAAGACACGCTTGAAATACATGTCCTGAAAGGGTTAAAGAACAACAACAATAATAATAAATATTATTTATTATTATTAAGCATTTTTTTTTTCTTTCCACTCAACAATAAGTGCAGAAATACCATTCAGTGTTAGCTTAATCGAAACCCAGAGTTTAGTTATTGAAAAGAACCCCAATGCAAAAATTTTTGAGACAATTGGGGCTTTGTAATCAATTTAATACAAGCATACCTCTGTTTTCGTTCAATCAGAAGAAACATAATTTGAGTTTTCACCATAAGGACAGCAATGTAAGACATTTCAAAACATTAGCTCACAAACAATTTCAGTTAATCAAGCTAGAGCAACAATGAAATTTCAAATGAAAAATCAATAGCACAATACAAATTAATAATAATAAAACAATGAATAATCAACAAATGAAAATAATTAAGAGCCTGTTGAAGGTAAAAAACAAAACAAAATTAGAGGAAATGTTTTGAAAACTTCATATTCAACTTGGGATTACAAATAGAAAATAGTCTTTAAAGATGGATCAGCAGTGAGCCGATACTGAATTAACTTCAGAATAAAATTAAACAGATAACACTTAAAAACAAAAGAAAAATTTTATGTTGTTGATGAGAAGGAAAATCTGATGAAGCACTAAAATTTATTTACTGAAACACAAAGAAAATCATGTATGAGAGTATGCAAATGCACAATAATTAATAGTAATTTTTAGATGCAAGTAAATAACCAACATGAGAACCTACTAGTTCAGAATATAAATTAACATGCAAGAAACTGACTCCATTAGCCTTAGCCATAGCCATTTATCAGCATGCGAGAAATGAAACCTATATCAATCTTATTTTACAACCAACCTATAGAGTCTGGTACATTACTGTCCATCTTTGTAAAATGTAATTTCATTTTGCTCCTAGAAGAATTTGACCTTTTGTCACCTATATCCTTCTTCCAGGATTCTAAATACATAAAAGATTATATCTTTTACTATAAATTTTGATTAGATAGAAGTTTGATTTAATCAAATTGAACATCTGAATGAAGAATATTTAAAATTTACTTACTAATCAGTGTGTATATTTTCTGTTCACAAATAAATTAAAATAAATCATCATATAAACAAATGTAAATTCTGAATGTAAAAATAATTTACAAATATTAAGAATTTCCTAAAAACTGAGAAAGTACATACCTTACAATAAGTATCAAATGCCACTGAAATAATAATAATAATAATAATAATAATAATGCTAAATATATATAATAATAAATATGGTATAGGACAACAATAATGGGAGCAAGAACTTTCTAATTAAATCTCCACTGATTCATATAATCATGGAGGATCACTAAAAAATTTATAATAAACTGTTTTTTAAAGAAAATGAAATTTTTAATCAAAATGGCCTTTTAAAACCTTGTTCTACCACACAATTTTGAAATTCACAAACAAAAAATTCAAACATGAGGACAACGGTTTACGGATTGGAAATTTCTCAAATTGATTTTGTTGCAACTTTTAAGGTTCTTCTTTTTAAAAAAAATTCTTTGATTCTTTGGATTTATTATTTTTCCACTGAAATTCAACTTTTTCTTAAAAGAAATAAGCGGTTTGGTACAGTCCTTACAATACAGTAACTCCATACAATTACAAACAAAGGGACAGGGACTGGCCAGACGAAAGGAACACAGCTAGATCAGCAGAATGCGGTTAATTCAGGATAAAATGGGAAAGTAAGCTGGATGGACAATTAATTATTTTTTAAAATACTTCATATGATTGGGTTTATACAGGTCTCTTATAATTAAAGGATCCTATCTTGAGCCTGCTGGAGTGAGGTCAAAGCCTCAAAATGAAGCGAGATCTGAAAAGCAAACAACACTTCAAGTGATGGGCAAAACATTTATTATAGAACTTATTTCGTAGTGAAGAAATAAGTTTCATCTGACACAAAAATAAGTAAAAAATATAAACATAATTATAATTAAAAATTAAAACCACACATACATGATCTGGAGCTTTTGAGCTTCCTTTGCGGAGCTCACTGTCAACAAATTTACAAAGGTATTCCCTATATATTTACATATGAAAAGCTAATAAAGGTGTACAGATATGAAAATAATTACGAAAGTTTCATTCTATTGGAGTGTTCTTCTTGTAGCTGACCTGGTTCAATTGCAGTGTGTCTTCTCCAAACCTCTTGGTGATGGTGTCATTGACCTCTTTTCTAAAGCATAGACGCTGGGCTGTTATTGCAGGAGTGGTAGTATACTTTCCTGAGCTTCCTGAGCTATGTGTTGTCTCATTTCTCCAGGATCACATTAAATCATGTTCTACTTGTAAAGCTGCCTTAGGAGAATGCCAGCTATACTGCGGTATCCTAACACAATATCGATATCAGATGAACATTCGAAAAGGACCCATGACTGTTTGTGCTGTCCGTAGAGTGATTGTAAAATTTGAAATGATAGGATATCTTGGTGTTCAACCAGGTTGAGGAAGGAAACCGGTGACTACTATCTACATTAAAAATATGTCAATGCTGTTGTAGCATTACAAATGAAAGCTCAGGAGGATGCCTCAGTGATCTTGCAGTCACGTGAAGTTGGCTTGCCAAAGTGTTAAGATAATATCCATACAACCTGCAGATGGTCCACCAGTTATAGAATGATACTTGGCAGCTGCACACTTCAGTTTCTAGCACAAATGGTAGTTGACAGCAATTGGCTGTGGAACATCCATTGGAGAGATGACACTTCTGTTTAAATGACCAATTGAATTCCTGCAGTTGTGCAAAGGAATGCTCTGACAATGATGGTTTGGTATGGATTCCTAGGTATACACTCATCATTGGATTGTATTTTTTTGAAGAGACCACACAGGCTGGATCTTGTATCTGTACTGTCAATGGAAGGTGATATTATGACATTTTAGCAAATTTTGTCGTCCCAGAGCTGTAACAATATGGGTATCTTTTAGAATATCACTTTCATGAAAGATGGTGTGCCATCTCATACCATATATCTATGCAAAGACTGCTCCAACAACACTTCAGAGAAAAATGCATCATCAGTTGCTGTTTCCAGACATCTTCACCATCCCAATCACTAGACTTCACCCTGTGTGACATCTGGTTTTTGAGCCTTTTTAAAAAGCCAGGTGTTTTTGGAAAAGTGTCACACCCTGGCAGATCTGAAGAACATCATTAGACATCATGTGTTGATATTAAACTGATTATGTTATATTTGACTGTTTTTCAAATGGAAACTGTAACTGTTAATAAAGGAGAACACACTGAACAATTGTTGTAATCTTTTGGTTATGTACTTGATGTTTGATAGTGCTCCTGATTTTGAGCAGGCTTGGAAAGCACACTTTCCAAATTTCACTTCATTAAGAGCCTTAGATGGAGCAGACTGTAGGCAGGAATACTTTAAATAAAACAATCCTGTATCAGAAAAAAAATTGACAAGTCCATGTGATGAGGATAAATCTAGGTATTAGAAATGCATCTGCCCATTGCCATTTCAGAAGACAGCCTATATAATCAAACACCAGAAAGACATGGGTTATATAAGCATACATGAAACACAAAGAGAAGAATGCAGAACACCTGTTTGATTCCATGCTGGATCAAAGAAATGGTTCAACAGAAGTTCACAGGAATGCAGAAAGAAATGAGGAACTCGTCCAATTCAAATCAACAACTGGA
Source organism: Thereuonema tuberculata (assembly GCA_023159025.1). Taxonomy (NCBI): domain Eukaryota; kingdom Metazoa; phylum Arthropoda; class Chilopoda; order Scutigeromorpha; family Scutigeridae; genus Thereuonema; species Thereuonema tuberculata. The sequence goes on from JAFIDM010009631.1 coordinate 114,033,110, forward strand.
TGAAATGCTGATGCAGATGATGTTTGAACAACTGATTGTGGAAACAGCCAGGGACTGAGACTAAAAATAGAAAAGTAGGAACTTGGATCAGTACAGTAGAAAAATTATATGCATTTGTATGTCATACGTGATGCCTCTTAAGCTAAGCTAACTATTAAGGTTCCATGGACCAGGATTTTGGACTAGTATAGAAATCCTAATCAGAGATGTTAACATGAAAAATGATGGTTGTTGTTACAGGGTCTCCTTTTTCTTGCAGGAGATGGGAGGGGGGGGGGGGGGACTCCAATCATGATGATATAAACAAATGAGAGGAGGATTTATAGGATTATTTTTTTGGTTGCAGAAGACGACATGATGTTTCAGGAAGAGGAATCCATTTTTAAATTAGTAGGCCCTTGATGAGATGTGTGCCTTTTCATATATCCTTATGGAGATAATGGAAAATATTTAGAGAAAATATATGTTTTATCAAACAGAATGAGTAAGGTTTTTGAATTTAAATATATAAATAATTAATAAACATTATAGAAAAAAATAACCACAATTTATGTTTCAGATATTTTTGTCTTTCATTAGACTTAAGAATAATTAGTATTACAACTATTTAATAGGATGAAAATGCTACACAGCAGCTCCAATGATTAAATGTTATTATTTTATAGCCACAAGTTTTTGATTCATTGATGTTGATGCTCCTTCCATGATCTCGACAGTAATTGCCATCAAAATTCATCTTTGGCAATCAACTTTCAAAGGCTTTTTTAATCCTTTTTTTTTTTTTTTTTAATAAATCACTGCATAGTTGAAAAATACAAACCACAGTAACCACAATATTAAATTAAAAATAAAAATTTTAGCATTTGAAAGGCTTATTAGTTTTTTTGTTTTTTTTTTAAGAAGTAGTCTTGGAGAAAAGGATATGTACTTCTGCAGGCCACTTCTCTGTGCCAAGCAGAACTGCCTCGATGGTAATGCTCTAAAAACACTATTTTTTTTTGGGGGGGGGGGGGGGGGGGGAAAAAAAAAAAACATATTAATTGTTTCAAAGGAATGTCTTATTACTACTAAATGAATGACTAAGGTTCACATTCATTTAGTAGTAAAGTAAAAGAAATAATGAAGACAGCTATAATGGATCACCAGACAAGATAAGTAGTTGAACAAATGCCAAGTGTCTTTACTTAGCATAAACAACTGAGTTTTCTGAAGAAAGCATATGCTTTGTTTCCATATTTTATTGTTTTTATTTTCTTAACTTTAGCTTCTGTGCTAAAAGGAAAAGAATTCACTGTAAAGGGTGAAACATCATCTTCAGACTTTCCATTTGATCTTATTTATGTTAAGCAGCAACACAGCAAAACTATAGCAATCCGTGTCATTCTAGGGAAAAGGTGTTTTAGAGAAACGTTTCACAGTTTAGGAAGCAGCTCTTTTAATTTGGGAGACTTATGGAGAAAAACCTCTCTTTTAAAACACAAATTAAGGTTCTATTCAATGGGAGAAACATTATGAAGACAAATGATAATTTAACTATTCAAATAAAATCTGATAGCAATATGTGAAATGTTAAACTTATATTCCAAAAATAGTACAGACATTTGTACCAATCATTAATATGTAAATGATGCCATATATTTTTTTTTGTCTATGTTATCATTTTGCTAAGTAAAAACAATTGATTAAAAAGAAACTACAACATAGTCAGAAAACATAAGACAGAACTTAACAAAATAAATATACCAAAGCAAAAAGATAAAAATAAAAAGCAGCTGCATATTCAGAATAGATCATCAAAAGAAAAAAACTGAGGACAAAGTATTCTTAATAAGGAAAAAAAAAAAAATAAATAAAGAAAACAAGTTATAAAAGTATCAGGTAGTTCATAAAATTTTGATGAAACCACCAAATTGAAAAATCTTAAAACAGATGAAATACTGAAGATGAAAGATAGAGCGCCATTTAAAAGCAAAGAATTATTAATAGGAATGCTATGTTTAAAAAGAGGGTTTAAAAAACAAAACTGGCAATGATGTTTGATTAATAGATTTATATTTAACTTTATTATGAATTATTAAAATACTACTGCTAGTAGCACTCATTGGGTGGGGGAAGTCTTGAAGAAATAGGTACTGGTGAGTTAGTCCGGTTCAAATTGGAAGCCTGGTTTAATATGAAGACTTATCAAAAGAGTATCATCTCATCAAAGTTCGAAACCTTCTATCTTTACAAGAGGACAGAAGAAAACTAAGCTTGTCCATTATTGCCATGCAAAATTCTTTAGACAGCAATGACTAATGGTATAAAAGTCGCAATAAACTACTGAGTTTGGTTACAGTGGAAGGGTTGAAGTATTTGGCAGGAAAATATACAAGTTCATTACCATATCTGTGCTTTTCACAGATTCATTTTTTTTTTTTTATTATTATTATTTTAGGTAAAGTTAATTGGTTATTTTAAAGAAAATGAAATAAAATTTGAAAATGTTTTAGGAAGTTTGCTAAAAGGTGGGAACAGCATTTGTGAAAGTGGTGACTGCAATGAAGTAGCATATGGAAAGTATTTATTCTACTCATATGCACAGTTACTGAACCTTATAACAGACAGACATCAAAAATAACATTTTAAAATTGTCTATAATGTTTCAATTTTTTGCTTTTTAATTACATTATCAGTTAAGAAATCTTCTTGATAAAAAAAAATAAACATGAGATAAAAATATTCAAGGAATTACCTACATTCATTAGATAACAAATTACATAATATTTGTAAGAGTTCACAAAGTCTCTTAAGAAATTTTAATTTATCTAATAAAAATTGGAATTGTCCGGAGTGTTTTAATCCAGTGTTTATTATTTTTATCAATACAAATTAAGTTTTAATCAATAAAAATATTAACTTTAAATTTTATGCAAATTTAACAATCACATTCATCACACACATTTTTAACTATCTTTACTCCACTGAACCATGAGATTTTCTTTCAATTCCATCATAAATTCCACAACCACTTTCAATTTTTTTGAATAACTTCCACAACCATTCAAATTGTTTTATTGGATCACTATCGGTTTTAACTCACTCAAGTTTCCTTTCATATACACACTTTAATTTAAAAGAAAGAAATGCCTTCAAATTTTATTCTTCTCATTCACCTTAATGTTCATGAAAATAAAAATAAAGTAATTCTGAAACCAACAGAAAACAGCACAACGATAATAAAAATTAATAATAAAAGTAATAATAACTAGTTCGATGGAATTTTAAATTCTAAAGTTTTTAATGTGTATATAAAATTTTTTTAGCCATGTGCATAGGCTTTGTGTTGGTTTTTTAATAATTGATAATAAAAAGTAAACTTTAAAAAATTATAGAAATTACACATCAAATAGTGTCAAACATTCATGAAATAGAAAAAAAATATAAAAAATTACTTTGATTACTGCTTCTTTTACGTTTTCCAAAGGTTGATTTTGATGCCCTATGACTCTCAATGAACACATTGGGATCTTCATTATCAATGTGAAATCCAACATTGACTTGACTATGTTCTTCTTTAATTGAATTATCTAAAGAATATTTTAGAAATAAGATAAAATGAATATTTCAGAAATAAGATAAAGTAAATAAACTAATAAGAAGAAAAAAAACAAAAAAAACCAAACCACACACTTTTTCATTGTGCCTTAATGAGGAAATTTAGGAGTTCTAGAAGAACTTCCATTACCATATATCAAAAAATAGTCAAAATGTTCATCACAGCAACACCAATTCCTAAGAGCTTTCTAAGGATGTTTATTCCTAGAACAACCAAGTCACAATACAGAGGAAAACCTTGATTAACTGAGCTAGCTGGGACTGCAGCCACCTTGGATACTGAGAAACGTAGATAATTGAAATAATCTTATCTATGTAACTGGTCAATTGTTTTCAAAACACACAAAGACTGTACTCTTCCTTTTAAATGGTTAAAAATAAGGTTTAACAACAAAAGAGAAAGAACAGAAAAAAATTACAGAAGAATACTATATCTAACAAAGGATATATTGCTATTTCTTTTCCTGTCCCTAATAGTTGTCTCCTTTACTCCAAACTTTATTGCATTTTTTTTTATTTTTTTTAGTGAGTACACCATTGTTCATTCTTATTATTGCTTCTACTTTCCTTTTAATGGTATCAGAGTAGTGGCATTCTGTTGTCTTCTGCTATGAAACCAGATTCGACCTAGGAATGAGTGATGATCATGTACTTCTCTGATGAAGATATCTGCTGAGCAGCTACTATCTCCATCATGAATATGCCAATCACACACTGGGTCTATCAAAGCATAGGTGCCATTGATTCATGTATGGTGTTCGTAGAGGGATCACATACAATGTATCTAGCTGGTTCAGCTCCCATTTCAGCATGAAATCAGCTGTGTTAGAATAATTAGAAGAATGTCAAAATTTCATCCTTCAATTGTGTGTGAAACAATGTGTAATAAAGACTATGGTTCAACTCTGGCATGACCACAGGACCTCTTTCAGATTGAACATGTATGGGACAGGATTAAATGGTATGCCTCCCACATCAAGCCACTGAATCCCAACTAATTGTCTCTAGGTGGCAAGGGCATGGAATGACCCATATCATATGTATGATCATTTGCATATTAGATGCAGGCCTGTATTGCAGCATTAGGAGGTTACACCCATATTTTTTTAAATAATTATTTTTTAGTTTGATAGCTTCAGTTTTTTATGGGTTGTTAATAATTTCGACTTGAAATACCAGTATGTTAAGGTTACAACTACAGTTAATTGCTGCTGTTACATGAACTCATAAATATGATAAGCTCCAAAGAACTTCAAACTTGTACCTTTCACTCATTTACTGAAGAATCTGCTACAAAAGCTTGTTTAGAATGCAGTCTAGTTCTACAAGACATTAAAATCATTCACAAAAGTGGTGTCAAGAGTTCATGAAGAGAACATATCATGAGAGTTCTCCTCAAAGAGTAATACAGAAGTAATCTTTCATACAGCCAGTTTTTGAAAAAGATTGGGAGTGACGTCAGACATAGGAATCTCTATTCTGTGGTGGCGAGATGGTCTAAGCATCTGTCTTTCATGCCAAGGTTCGCTGGATCGATTCTCCTACCTGCCTATTTTGTTTTTATTATTGCTCCCTCTCCAGTTTTTAGTTTTTGTTTTGTAATTAATCCTGTTTAAATTATACATTTGAATTTTATTCTTGCCAGTCAAATCACAGGGCCATGTAAAGAATGACCCTTATGATTAATTTTAAAGTACATTTGAGTAAACACGTGTGAGCTAGTGGAGGCAGCCATGATGTCAAGTAGTTCGACAACTTAATAACCAATAGCATGATTTATTTTTACTAGTTTGAAAATTTCCACACAATTTAAAATAATTTTAAACACTATTAAATATCAGTACAACTTAAAGTAATTTCACATCATCCAAAACCTTTTGCTGGCAGAACAATATTTAACGAAAGGTGGAACTATGTTTCTGGGTGACTGATATTGTGTAACTTGTTTCAATGACGTCACTCCTTATCTTTTTCTAAAACTGACTTTAGTTTATGAAAGTATGACATTGCAAAGATAACTAAGAATGAATCATACAAAGAGCTTCTACGATTAAGTCTAAACTATCTGAAAGTTAAGGAATATTAAGAGGTATTATCTATTTTGTATATAAAACTAAAAATGCTTGATGGCATTTAGAAGTATTTTAAGGAGAAAGACTACATGTATTTTTCCAAAAGCAAATAGGAAAATAACATTTTATACAATGCTGTACAAATACAGCACATAGAAGAGAGAACAGAAATTTTGCTTATTACTGTAAGTATTACATTCACATTTTTTCAACAGTTCTGTTCATTCTTCAAGATTTATTGGTTGGATTTCATATGTATATTTTACTGCTTCTTCCCTGCAAACTATAAAATGTTTTGCTCTATTAAATTTTTAGGAGAAAGTTTTACCAGTTTCAATCACTTTCAGCTTTATTTTTTTTTTCTCTCCTTACCATCAGCTAGAATATGGCTAGGCCTAATGTCTGCATTTAATTGCATGCTCTACTGAACAACCACTAGAAGACAAATGTATAAACATCCTATTTTTTTGGCTGAGAAACTTCTAGTTGCTACTTTCTCTACTAGGACCACTTTGGATATAAATATTCAGAAATTTGTGAATTCTTCACTTTCCTGCAAGCAACCAATGACAGATAATCAGACTGAATCATTGGACAACAATGAAAGTTACCCCCCCCCCTTTCTCCACTAACTACAGCCAAAAATTGTCTAACACCACTCTTATTAAGTTGCAATTAACCTTGCTACCTCCTACAGTGATATATTGGACACATTTTATTGCTTTTTATAAATTCTGTAATGGCAGTTTTGGTCTTTTTAATAATTTTTCCTCATTCTATCAATTCATAATGGAAGTTTGAAACACTCAAACAGTTATGTGAAACTTAATTCTAATTTTCTAACATTTTTGGAAAGTATGCTTTAATAACATTTCCATCTTTAATGAATAAATGAAATAATTTGAAGAGCTTCTGACAAGAAATAATGACAATCAATTGAGCTTATGATGATAGAGGAATTCATAATTGCTATCAAGGTAAAAGAATTTATGTAAAAGATGAAATATAAAATGAGCAATATAACTATAACCTTGAAAAATTTATAAATTCAGCTAAAGCATCAGGTGGCAATAATGATGCTCCTATAACTGAGGGGTCCAGTATAAAACGGACACATGCCACCTTCATATGAATTTTTGGCTACCATCAAGAAGATTCTACCATCTAGTATCTATTTCACTAATGTCTAACATAGTGGCATGTAGCTATTTCTTAATAGAAGCATTTTAAAAATCTCAACACTGGATGCAAAAAAATACTTAATGGAAAAGAAACCCAGGCTACATTATTAACAAATGGCTAGATTCAATTGTTCTGATTTATTTACATTGTATTCAAGATGGAGGCAATGCATTAGTGACATTAAAAGAAATAAATACAAAATTAAAAAAAAATGTAATAATAATAAATGGAAGGATAGTTAAAGAAAATATTGCAAATGCCTGAAATAAATATGTATGTCAAAATAATGTATTGGAAGATTGAAATCCTTGCTGCAAAATAAGCTCTCTACATTTTCTACATTACAACAGAAAGAAGAAACATTTGCAAAATTCTGTCTGTTAGGAAATTATAACAAGCAAATACAAGGGGGCAATTGAAAAGTAATTAAGTAATTTTTTGTCAAAGTAAAGGGCAAAGCATCAATGCTGTAGCATATTGTGAAACAATGAATCTACTGAGAGCTGCCATTCGCCGGAAAAGCCTACAGAGGGCGATGTCCAATGTGTTGTTGCTGCATGACAATGCTCATCTGCATGTTGCTGCAGCCACATCCACCAAACTCCACTCCTGCCAATGGGAAGTTCTCAAACATAATGCCTACAGTCCTGACTTGGCACCAAGTGATTACCACCTTTCAGCTCAATGATGAAGCATTTTGCCTGCACCTACTTCAAAAGTGATGAAGATACACAGAAAATTGTTTGTCAATTGCTTCACACCTGACCGAAAGACTTATTCTCCAGCATACACAAATTAATCTCACATTATGCCAAGTGCCTCAATGGAAATTATGTAGAAAAGTGGTCAATTACATACCCTTTCATATATATATATATATATATATATATTTGTGTAATGTTAAATTTTTAAATTTAATTAAACTTAAGTTTTCATGAAAAGAATTTACTTAAATTACTTTTTGATAGCCTCTCATACATGTTTCTTTGGACTTGTATGACTGTAAAAAAGTTAAAAAAAAAAGAAAGTTGCAACACTCAGCCAAAGAAAAGTTTTATTAAGATCCTTTTTTTTAAGATACCAGTATTAGTGAAACTGAAATTTTCAGAAATACATTGTTACCAATCCATTGTATAGTATTTCAGTAAAGTGTTTAAGAATTTATACAGCTTACAGCAATCATCTATTTTATCTTTATCAATCCTTAAAATATACAGTAGAGTCCTGTTAATCCGGACGGGATTAAAAAAAGAGAATTTTTTGAAAGAGAAAAAAACTCCCAGAAAAAGCTATGTTTGTTCATAGACAATGCACTGTGCCACCCTCCTGAAGAAGGATTGCGAAAGGGGGACATTTTTGTGAAATTCTGCCCCTGAACGTCGCTGCTTTGATTCAACCAATGGACCTACATTTGATAATCCTACATCAG
>JAFIDM010009631.1:114051600-114079126 GCA_023159025.1 Thereuonema tuberculata
ATATATAGTGGAGCACCATTTATACGTTTCTCGTTTATACGTTTTTATCATTTATACGTTTTTTTGAATGGTCCCGGCAAAATCCAATGCTTATTAACGTCAAATAATTTCATTTATATGTTTTCCTGAAATCGCAAATTTCATTTATACGTTTTTTCAAGAACTCAAGAAGAGAGAAAATGCGCATTTCAAACTCAGATTCCCATTTGCCGATTGTCCAGTCTTAGAAAAAGCACGCAGTCTTCGAAAATTGCACTGAAAAACCTCTGCCAAGTTTTCAATAAGCTTTGGCGGGTTTTAACACCATGATGAATACCTCATTAGCAGTGATTTAAATGATAAAGTTAAGATGGCACTTTTAACCATGCACAATGAACTTTTTCCTGTGCATTCAAAAAAGCCCTACAACCTAAAATAACAAAATATTTTGTAAATGCTGAATGAATATGAATAGTAGTACTAGTTGTACATTAAATCCGGAATAAAAAGTTTTGTATTACATACCTCTTCTATTTCATTTTCATGTAATATTTTAATTTACCTCTGACTTTTTATTGTTGTTTATTACGAAATTGTTCGTAACTTTTGTGAATTTCGTTTATACGTTTTTTCATTTATATGTTTTTTTTTCTCAGTCCCTTGAAAAACGTATAAACGGTGCTCCACTGTATATATATATATATTTTCATTACCGTTGGATTTGATTCACAGACCTCACTTTAGGCTTGAGTTGAATATAGCTGATAATCCAAAATAACAGGAAAAAATAAAAAAAAAAAAAAAAAGACATGGAAAATTTATTAATATACATTACTAGCTGTTGTAGCTAGCACTGCTTGGGAAAGTTTAAAGTTTTGTCCTGTATTCTGCTTAACCACTCCATCCTGTACTCAAGTTATCAGAAAAAGCCTTGTGATAGGTTTTTTTGAATTGGTCCATTACCATGATTGGGAGAAGAGTAAAAAACATCACCTAAAACTTCAAAAAGTTTATCTGTATTATTCCAATAAGATACTAGGCAATTCATGTGAAAATAGGGTTCTAATAGTTCTAGTGTAGGAATTGGACAGGCTTCAGACAACTATGAATTCATATACAGTAAACTCCTAATTATCCGCGGAATTGGGTGGCGTGGCAACTACGGATAAGCTAATTCCGCGGATAATCCGAAATAGGACGAAAATCAACACAAAAATGCTTTTAATATGTTTTACTTACGTTAAAATGGCAATACATACAGTTACAGTATATAAATTATAAACAATTATTTTATTTTAAATTATTATTTATTTTTAAATTTTATTATTACAGGAAGGTTATCCCGTAATTTAGTGTAATCTGCCGGCCTGAGCTCCACACACATGGTCGTTCTTTAAATTGTTTGTTTATTATTGTCTTCACTTTGTTAGCCTCTTTTATTGTTTACCTTAGAATAATTTAATTTCATTTCATTTTTTTTTTTTAATTCCGTAATTTTATTGTACAGTAAAAAAAAAAAAAAAAAAAATGGAAACAGGAGAGGTCCGCGGATAATCTGCAAAGCGGATAAACTGCCCGTGGATAATCGGGAGTTTACTGTATATATATAACCTGGAATTTTGACAGCTATTAGCATTACAGTTGACATCCAATAGATTCTTCTTAAAGAATTTAAAGTCTGCTCATTCCAAGTCATGTTGTTTAGAAAGTCCAGCATTTTTGTTTTTGATAAATTATTTCCATGTGGCAGCAGTAGTAATTTGATGATTACCGCATTCCTTGAATGTATAGTCATTTCTCAAGGTGATCTCCCATTACTACCTTAATAGGTCCTTAAACTACTATTGATAATTGATAAGGCCGTTGAAACATGCATTACTGATCCAATCAATGTTATTTACTGAGGTCTTCATATTTTATTGTTCTTGCCATTTAAAAACTTGAAAAAGAGACCATTGAGTAATATATTAGAGAGGAGTGCTTGATGATGTCAAGACTCTGCTATTTATCTCACTTGTCATGTCATATTTGCAAAACCAATTTCACAGAAAAAAAAACAATCAACTTATATGGGAAGCCATTAAGGAGAAATTAGGCGTAGTTAATAGTTATTTGTGAGGAAGGCAGACTGATAATTTTTGAAAATCTGAAATTACTTTTCAATTTCTTCAATGAATCTCTCCTGGGTTAAGAATAATTGGAATGTTCTGGTTTAAATAAGTATATATATATATATATATCTTTCTTTTTAAGGTTATGTAAATCCTAGAATAACAATGATTCTTTTGATTTGGGTGGATTTTCTAGTTTTAATTTGTTTCTAACCAGATGCATATTTATATCTAAATTACTGTTTTATTTTGTGTTTTTTTTTTGTTTTTGTTTTTTTATATGAGTTTGATGTTTTGGTTTATATTGTTTATGTATTTCATGGGTCTGGTTTTCTTTCATTATTACGAATGAAAAGGTAAAAAGATAGAACATGCTTAATGTAAGGCGAATATTTTATTGCAATTTCTAAGTACTATGCACACTTCAACATCAGGAAGCAGATGACAAACTGTTCCACAAACAGATCCTAATAAATTAATTAGGAGTTAGTTATCCCTATATCCAACTCCTATCCTGATACATTAAACACGCTGATAAAGTCTTGCACAGGCCTTACTGAACACATTCCTCACCGAAGACTTCACATGCTCTTGCATGGTTTCACATTAGCAAATAGGACATCCTTTTAATTTCAGTGCTATTATATCTATCGTAATACCTCCCCCACTGTCTCTTTCCAAAACCACCTACATAATCTCAAAATCCATTGTTGGTGGGCAGAATGCTTATTATTAATTTTCAGCTTTCCTTACTGTATCCATGTTGTATCATCCTTCATCTTTTGTGCCAAAAACTTTCCCTGATAATAGTGTGTAGAAATTGATTACTGTTGGAAAATATTTCACTTTCAACACTCCAGTAAGTGTTTTATTACAAATGAAATATCTACATTTCTGAAAGAGATTTGCAATTTTGGTTGTAGTTTTCTATTACTAAGTTATCTAATTACAAAAACTACTCAACTAAAAGCTCAGCTAGCTACTATGCATCTTTTTAATTTTGTTTTATAGATTTAGTTTACTTAATACATTTTGAAAACCAAATTTTATCAAAGTATAAAAAATCCTTAAATGAATATTTTTGTTCTCATGAAAATTATCATTATTTTCAGTACAGTTTCAAAGTTATTGGTCACTTAATTTTGTGGAATAATTATACAACTATTGAAGATGCTGGGTCACATATATGAATATAGCTAGCTGTGAAAGAATGAAGGAAATGTTTTGGATTAAATTTTTAATAATGAGCAATGAGCATACACCAGCAAAATGATAACAAATAAGCAATTTAAGTTTCCTTTCAATTATTAATTAAGCTGAAGTGTTTTATCATTTGTTTGATTCAATTTTATGTTGTTTTTTTTTATCAATCAATAATGGGAAAAAAGTATAATAAAATATCAACAAAAGCTCATTGCAGTTACTGAGTTATTCTTCAACTTACCATCACTTAGAACACCTTTGAAGTTAAATGGTGGAAGATCTTTTTGATTTCTGTCTAAAATCTGCAGAATATGAGAATGTGGGTCTCTACAAATTTGGAAACATAGAGAAATGAAGTACAAAATATAATAAAAACATTAAAACAAAGAAAGGTCTTAAACATCACTAGTTTTAATAAATTAGAATACTAAAATTCATAATTTAGTCTGCAAGTTAGAAAAAAAAAATGAATGTTTTTCTTTTTTTTAACTTTTTATACTAAGATTTACCTTTCTGATTTCTTAAAACTGGTTTTCTTGAAACTGGTTTTAGAAATATCAGCATCTGTAAAAGAAAACACAATATGAATTAACACTAAAAATGACTGATTATTACTTACTTACTTACTTTATTTTATACATTAACTTTAATACAAAGATTAAAGTTAAAACCTTAAAAATGCCACAATAATTATACGACACAAATTACAAAAATATTTATTTATATATAAAAAAAAAAAATAAACATTCCTCCCTTTGTTTTAGGAAAATATTATGAATAATAAATATTACAAATTTAGAATTGCCATTAAAATTTTAAAATACTCAATTAGCAGCGCACAAATCATGAGAATAACAGCATATGTTGAAATTCCAAATAAGTCATTATGTTGTCAAAATAAAATATAAAAAAAAAAGTTTCCATTCAAGTATCATAATGAATAGTATCCTTTTTTTTTTTTAAATAAAACATAAAATGACCTAATGATATAGGATATTCAAAGAAGAATAAATTGGAAGGAGGAGGCCAAGTTAATTAAACTTTGCTAGCTTCAGTATAGCCGATATAGCTTTTTAATAAATGAATGTCTGCTAAAAATAATTTCACTAAATTTTATAAATGTTTTAAAAAAAGCATTATAAATATGACTGCTTCCACAGAAATTAATATAATTATTTTTACCATGAGATTCAGGAACATGTTTTGTTGTTGGTAAACTCTCCTTTAAAGTGACGGGAGGTTCAATGATACTATCCCAATCACTTCCAGAGTCTTCCTCAATAGTTTGTTTCAAATTTCGATGCTGAAAGAAAATAATCCTCAAAGCAGTTATAATAATCATACTTGAAAGTTAACTTTCAAAAATTTTTAGATTAAGAGCAGAAACAGTTTTTTCTTTCTTTGTAAATAATTTAAGAAACATTTCAAAACTATAATTTAACTGAATTTTTTCCACAATAGCTCTACAAATATCTAATTTTCTAATTACATCAACAGTTCATACCTTCTTTATTATTTTTTTTCTTAGACTAAACCAAAAGTACTGCTAATATAGGGTGACCAGATGTCCCATATTTTATGGGATTATCCTGTTTTTTGAGTTTGTGTCCCATGGTCTTGATAAATTAAATACAGGATGCATAACTGTCCCGTATTTTAAAGCAATTTCAAAATAACTATTTATCCACATTTCTTACTTTTATTTTCAGCCATTGAGAATGCGAGAAACATTGAAGAGATAAACATATTTTTGCTTGAACAATCTGCACTGAGCGATTAAGCAGTGCAAAACTGAATCATTCGTTAAGCCTTTCTGCCCTGTAAAGTTGTGAACAAGTTTCCAATAATGGATATTATGCTCGTATTTATACTTTAGATCAGTTCGTTACTACGTGCAAGAAAGTCTTGTCTTATTCATGCACCTGCTATAAGTTTCATATTAAAAGCTTTAGTGTCCATTACACTCAATTAAGAGTTTGGTTATTTTGTCTGCTACATTAAAGTGTTTCATGTTTTTATTTTTAATAATCATGTCACCCTATATTAATACTTGGTTTCTTAAAACTTGATAATATGCACAAAATTAATCACTTGACTTTGCCAATTTACGATGAAAGTTTCAAGTAATCAAAAATCATGAAAAGATAAACAATTATTTTGATTTTACAAATTATATGTCAAAAGCATTCAGATAATTAAACTTTTTATTCCTGCTCATGAATTCTCAAAATATTATAAAATGTCAGTTCCTCTACTCTCAGTATCAATATGTATTTAATTTAAGAATGGAGTTTTCAAGAAGTACAGAGCCTACTAAGCAAATCCATACTATTTTTAAACTTTTTTTTTTTTTTTTAATCAAGATTTCCTTCAGTAAAAAAATATTACATGGCAAGACATTATCTGACTCCTAAAGATGCAGTCTTTCTCATTTATTCATCAGAAAATAAATGTTTTAGCTTAAGTTGGTTAATGCAGCTTAACATGGTAGCAGATAAAAAGATGAAAAACAATGACTGATTAAATAATCCACAATCTATTTCACTTTTTCTTTATAAGTTTATATCCTAAATGCATATCTTATACACAAACATAAAATACGAATTGTCATAGAAACATATTTTTTTATTAACACTGTTTGGCTTATTATCTTATTTCTTTCCTTTAATTGAAATAAATACTCAAAAATTTTAAAGATTCAATAGGAATTATTTTTCTTCCCTAACACCATTCTTCTTTTTTAAGTTTGGCACCCAAAATATATATCATTAAGGTGACTAAAGTCCGCCAAACCAAAGAACGACCGTGACCACCAGATGTTGCAATAGTAGAATTTGAATAGATTGTATATGTCAGTGTTTATGGCGGGAAAGTTTATGGCTTCTGATTGGCGACTCTCAAGCGAGGCAAACCTTTGTCAATAGTTTCTCTTAAGTCCTGGAATGATTAAGAGATCATAGGTGCATTTCAAGGTCACAGTCGTTGTTTCGTTTGGCCGATAGTAAATATCTCCATGCCCTTTTTTTTAATTCTCTTGTTCTACAACTTATATGGCTATTATGATAAAACTGTGAAACTTTGTAAAGTTAAATCATTTTAAATTTTAAAATGCATCTTGATTTATAATGCTAATAATAATAATAATTCTGAAAATTGGACAAAAATTTTTAACTTTTTTAATTTAGAAAACTACACAAAATTTCAGCAATTGAAAATTATGAGGCAATTCAGGATTTTTTATTCCCGATTTTTTTACTGCTTTTATTACAATTTAATAATCTCTCTAGTCAGTAGGGGAGATTAAACCACTATCCCCAAATGAGAAAAGAAGTAGAGGCTGCACTCGCGAAGGCCAAAATGGGCCTTAACCAAAAAGTTACATCCTACTATCTACAATATGAAGACTTGGATCCAAACTGAAATAGGAGATTTAAGTCCGATGTACAAAAAGATGACAACTCCAGACATACATATAGAAATATTAAAGGCATATATACAGTGATGCGATATCGACGGGCCTGACAGAGCTTCAAAAGAGATGACCCAGATACCCAATGTTGAAAACCTTCCCGGATTGGCCAGTTAAGCTGCACTGTGATTGGCTGAACTGGAAGGGCATTCGACCAGCTGATTGGCTCTCCTCTTCCAAACACGGACGTGATAGAGCTTCGAGAGAAGACGACCTCATCTGCCAGAATCCGACCCTTCAGGCGTTTTACAACTCTGACCTGTTTTTGGAATCCAACAACCATGTACATAAACTGTAAATGTAAATAGTGTGTGCACCTTATGCCGGAACTCTGACGTTGTCTCCATTATTCTGACCACGCATCAACAGTTTCATATTGTTAAATCACTCCATACAGGAAGAAGAGTCATCCAACTTGAAAAAAAGCTTGAGGGTGTTGGGGTGTATCATCATACAACAGGAAAAAATCATAGATTTAAAAAGTGAAAATATACTCATCAAAAATGGCACAAACTCAGTCCAAACCTACAACCGGCTTTATAATTCATAAATCATATAAAGACAATAATATCATATACCATTCACAATGAATATGTGAAATAATCATCTCACTAAAAAAAATAAACTCAAGATATACCTTACAAATCATTCAAATATATGCACACACATCCTCTTATACTGATGAAGTAGTAGAGGAGTTCTATGAAGATATAAATAAAATACTTAATCCAAGCCAATTATCACCACCAAATAATAATGGGTGACTTTAAATGTGATATCAGCACAAAAACTGAATTCTGATTAGACATGTATATGGGAAACCATGGAGTTGGCAACAGAAATAAGAGGAGAGATGCTTTTGTTGAATTTTCAGAATCACGAAACCTTAAATCATTAATACTTTTTTCAAAATAAAGAGAAAAAAGAAAATGGACACGGAAACATCCAAACAACATATAAAAATGAAATAGATTATAACAAATTCCCTTGATTCAATTATAGACACAGGAATTTTAAACTCTGTAAAAATGGTCATGGTCACTTATCTCCGAGATACAAATTTAGACATAATAAAAAGCAAGAAAGATTAAGCTAATTAAAAAGAATAATAAAAGAATAATCAATAAAATCCTGAGAGGCAGAAGAAACGAATGACAAGAATCCTTAAAAAAGTAACTATCCCACTATTACCCAAACAGTAATATAGATTACTGTTTTAATTACCCAAACAAATACAACATTTCAGTTACAGAACTAATCAGAAATGCAGCAATACAGGCTGTAGACATACATCAAAAATGGAAACATTAGTCAAATTACTCAAAATTAAAGAAGGAAACAGATGAAACAAAACATAGGAAATTTCAATAGAGTATATAGAACTCAATAAAACAATAAATAAAAATAGGGAAGACATTAGGACAAATAATCAAAAACAGATAGTCATAGAAAACTCCTCTACCATTAAAAATGTTAAAGGAAACATAACATAGGAAAACATCAAATATATATTATATATCTTTATATAAATATATACAGGACGATTCCAAGAGGTGGGTCTAAAATTTAGCCTTAGGTTCTACTCATGAAACCAAACAAAAGTTTTGTTCCTATAAACATGGGTCCAGAAATGAATAGTTTTCGAGAAAAGAATATTGTATCATTATTCTATATTGGTGTGTTTGCTTTTGTTTTGTGTTGTTGGCCCAGTATGATGTGAGAAAACATATTGCAAAATATTCATAAAAGGAACCACAAATAAGCAAAATAGGGAACAAATGATTTAATAAACTGTGTTGTAAACCAAAAACAAACAATTCATGGATCCAGAAATGAATAGTTTTCGTACAAATCGAAGTTTGCAGTAATCATTGTATTGTTATAAGAGTCAACACAAATATTGGAAACGACTTGGAATCCGTCATAATAAGTATACGAATTGTCCTCCGTTGGCTTATACACATGCTCTCAGTGATGAACAAATTCTTTCACAAATCCCGGGATTTTGCCGAATGTCCTAAAAGCAATTGGTTATTCGTTCTCGCAACTCGTCCCGACTTAAGTCGAGGAAAAAAATCGCCAGACCCAAATAAAAATGGTATCAGGCGAACATAAAAAGACAAGACAAGACAACACATAACATAACATAAAATAAAATAAAGATGACAATGCAGAAAATAAAAAAAAAAAAGAATAATTCTATACTAATTTTCGTGCAAAACGTAGTTTGCAGTAAACATTGTATTGTTATAAAAGTCAACACAAATAATGGAAACGACTTGGAATTCATCGTAATAAATGCCAACAAAACAAAATAAGAAACACACACACCTACATTGACTAATGATATTTTTCTCGAAAACTATTCATTTTCAGACCCATGTTTATAGGAGCTTTTTTGTTTGTTTTCATAAATAGAACCTATATTTATATAAAGATATAAATATATATTTGATGTAGATATCTAATATAATAAATATTTGATGTTTTCCTATGTTGTTTCCTTTAACATTTTCAATGGTAGAGGAGTTTTCTATGACTATCTGTTTTTGATTATTTGTCCTAGTGTCTTCACTATTTTGGCCAAAATGTTAGTTTGGTTTTTAAGTAAAAATAAAAGACATTTTTCATTATCGCCAATAATTTCATTGAACTAAGTCTTCAACGGATTGTTCCACTACCTTCTGCCATTTTTCAGGCAACTTCATAATTGCATCTTCCCAACACTTTTATCTTTTTGAGCAAAAAAAAAAATGTTCCAGGTGCCTATAGAGTCTACCAGGGAAGTGAAGTTTTTCCATTTGCAAAGACCGAAATAAATGGAAATCCGAAGATGCAATATCTGGTGAATACGGAGGATGAACAGAACTTCTCAGTCAAGCTGTAACAGTTTTGCCTGGTCATCAAAGAAACATGTAGTCTTGCATGCTTAGTTTCTTCCATTTTCAATATTATACTGGCTACACAAAATTCACCAACTGTGACCAGTTTTTGTTTTAAATGCATGCCGTCACAAAACAATCTAACAAAATGGTGTCAAATGACATTTAAGACACCTAAGCACTACTAGAGCCAACGTACGTAAAAAAAACTGAACGAACTTTTTGACCAACCCATTATATATATATATATATATATATATATATATATATATATATATATATGCTCTGTAAATTTTATTCAATGAATGTTTAAAATTGGAAAAGTCCCTAAAGAATGGAAAAATAGAAACATTATTTTAGGACATAAAAAAGGAGACAGAAAAGATCTCAAAAACTACAGATCCATAACTCTTCTTCAAACATATACAAACTATTCATGGAAATAATTACAAATAGAATTACCCAGATTCTAGATGAAAATCTAACTTGAGACCAAGCAGGTTTCAGGTCTAATTAAATAAATTCAAGGATTGAGGTGGCCTGGAGATCAAGGAGACAGAACATCAGATTACTGAAAAGCAATATCCCATTATGCCTGAAGTGAAAACTGTTTAACTAGTGTATTCTCCCAACACTTATATATGGATCCTAGTCATGGACTCTTGACAAAAAACTTAACCAGAAAACTAGAAATGACACAAAGGATGGAAAGACTGATGATAACTGATGATAACTCTGCATGATAACTCTGCATGATAAAAAGAGGAACACCTGGATCAGAAAACAGACTGGAGTACTTAATATAACCCAGTACATCGAAAAGTAAATGGATCTGGGCTGGATACCTGGCAAGAAGAAAAGATAACAGATGGTCTAAAAAAAGTAGTCTAAAAAAAAAATCTTAAAAGTTGAAAATCTTAAACCTCTGGCATCAATTTTATTTTTTATTTACTGAGAAAAAAAATATTTTTTTTTATTTAAACAAATTTTAATTAGTTTATTATATTTTAACTGATTACCAATTATACCGGGTGGGCATAAAATAACCTGAAGTGTTCAGAGCCCTCTAGCGAGAAATGTATTGGAAGAATCGTAACAACATTTGGTGAACATACAGAGTGGAACATGTGGTTTCGATTTCTAACAAAAAAAAAAAAATTAGTACATAACAATATAAACAATGTTTATTGGTAATTACATAAGGTTCCATATGACTACCATTGTGATGTTCCACAAGCTGCATGCGGTGCACTTCCTGGTAGCTCGCAACATATCGGAATGGATTTGTCGCACCTGTAATGTAATTCGATCTTTCAATGTCAGGATATCGGGGACATGTCCTTGATACACAATGCTTTTAAGAAATCCCCACAGCCAAAAGTGACAAGGACTGAGATTAGGCGACCTTGGTGGCCATGCTGTGGGAAATGCATGACTAATGATTC
This sequence comes from Thereuonema tuberculata, assembly GCA_023159025.1. Classification (NCBI taxonomy): domain Eukaryota; kingdom Metazoa; phylum Arthropoda; class Chilopoda; order Scutigeromorpha; family Scutigeridae; genus Thereuonema; species Thereuonema tuberculata. The sequence continues at coordinate 114,062,690 of JAFIDM010009631.1, forward strand.
TGGTGTCAGAGAAATGTTGCTGCAACACACACTGTACGTGACATCCGATGTGGGGTGGCACGCCATCCTGCATGAAGATGGTCGAATCGAGACATTCTCTTTGCTGCAGTTGTGGAACCACAAAGTTCTTTAGCATATCGGAATACAGTGCAGCAATGATGGAACATGTCACTGGTCCACTTCGGTGAGTTTCCTCATAAAAATAAGGACCGATGATAAACGATGACGTAAAGCCACACCAGACAGACTTTCAGCGAGTGGATAGGCCTCTGCAGACCCACATGTGGATTAATCGCAGCTCAAAAATGGCAGTTGTGTGTGTTAATATTTCCATTCAAATAAAAGTGCGCTTCATCACTCCATAAAATCTGCCAAGGCCATGCTTCATCCACTTCCATGCGTGCTAATAATCTTAATGCAAACTCAATGCGGGTGGTCGCATCGATAGGCGCAATTCTTGAATAGGACAGATTTTACAGGGGTAAAACTTCAACATCTGATGCAGGATTTTTGCACCATTGAGTATGGGATATCAGTTTGCCGGGATAATGCCCTTGCACTGCTGGTACCCTGCACATTCATCATCTCCTGTTCCACAACAGCAGTTGCAACTACTTAAACAGGTTGGCGACTGATAGCTTTGAATCCCCGGCCTGGTTGCACTGCTAGAGTTCCAGTAGTTTCAAAGCACTGAAACATTTTTCGTAGATTTGTTATGCTCATCGGTCCTCTTCGTAGCGTCTTCAACCACCGAAATTTCTGAAGGACAGCACTGGCATTCTCGTCCCACTGATAATACAGCTTCACTAACAAAGCACGGTCACGTAAGGTAAGAGCCATTGAAAAGCAGTTCGTCACCATGTGATGCGAATTCTCCTAGCCTGCCTTTTTTTTTTTTATCATGATCGCTCTACACGTAACGTGGTTATGTAAATTAGTGCGTTTACAGCGCCACATTTTCCGCTGTTGACAACTTTTGTTATAAATTTGTTTTTTTTTAGAAATCGAAACCGCACATTCCACTATGTCCACCGAATGTTATGATTCGTCCAATATATTCCTCGCTAGAGGGTTCTGAACACCTCACGTTATTTTATGCCCACCCGGTATTTTTATCGGTAGAATGTTCTGTAAAATCTGATAACTTTATTTCTAACCTACAAATCTGGAATTATTATAATTATTAAAATTATAAATCAAAAACCATTTTTAAAATTGAAACTATAATGCTTTCATATTTATTATGAAATATTTTACAACATTAATTTTCAAAATATAATAAGTTACTTTTCAAAAAAACAAACTTGAATTTTAAATAAAAAAAAAAAAAAAAAAAAAAAGCCTTAAAAATCTAAGTGATGCCCAATACTAGTATATAAGCACTGTTAATAATTAAGAAAGCCATAGAATGTTGTTAATATCTTGAAGAATTTTGACTTTGGATCAATTTTGAGACAGTATGCACTGCAATATATTTTTAAGAATAATGATGGGACATGGGGGGGGGGTAGTCCAACAAATTTAACATCCTGTAACTATTAGCAGATATTTGTTGTAGCACTAGCTCTTCCTGTACTGAATTTTTGAGATATTAGGCTTGCATATATAACTTAAATGGATGTATGACTGCAATTCACCTTTAACCTTTAGATTACCTATGCTTGCATTTGGGCTGCTAAGATGGCTCATTTTGTCAACCGTTTCAGATCAAACATTCAAAAAGTCATATTGCTCAATCTGTGGAGGCACTTCTCTGATTGAAGGCTCTGGATTTGATACCCTTTAGGCGTCAACGATTTCAAGGCCAGTTTCTCTTCAGACAAACCTACAGTTCACTTAACCCTCTGCAAACCAGGAATCAGATTTCCAAGGAGTTAAGAAACCTCTACCTTCGATGACATCTTTATAAGAATGTGAATTGGAGGCTTTATATTTTATTGACAAGACTAACAAAATTTCTAACAGCAACCTTTGAAATATAGGACCGTAATCCCTTATCCAAATAGATTACATCTATGTGCAACATGACTTAAGCAGATGAAAAACATCTGTTGCATAGATTGTTCTATTTTGTTCAACGATTTGAATTAGCAGTTAACAAAATTTGAAAACTCGTGTTTCCTGTGCATATGCTTATACTGCCATATTACTGAAAACATAATTTATTAAGCCTAGTACACACCAAGGGACAAAGTCGCAGAACACGTGTCTCGGGACAGTCGCGATACATTGTCCCTCGACAGTCTCTATACAATGTCGCGTGTCCACATCTAAACAGCCAGTTGCACTACAGATATCAGTATGCAATGTCCCAACAGATTGCTCTCTGTGCGTTGAATTTGTGTTTAAATAATTTAATGTTGTTAAAAAGGGAAAATCGTAAACCTAAACAGTACTGGAGGAGAACTCTCTTTTCGGGAGGCATTACTGTTGCTATGAATCTTCTCGAAAAATTAAAACTGGAAGATGGCATGGGTTTCAGAAATATTTGGGCCAAATTCTCCATAGCATCCCTCCTTTTATTTCTGTTTTTATAATCTAGACTTGTGATATCCCAAAGACATGGGAGGGCTTGAAAATCTTCGATTATTTTCAATGTTGTTTCCATGGCGGACAAGTAGAAACTGACTCAGAAGTCTCGGAACATGTACAGATTACAAAATGTCGCGCAACATTGTCTCATGTTTCCCTTTTCGATGGGGAACATGAGACTTGCGACTTTTGTATCGCGATAGTCCCGGAACACGGGAAAACTATCGCAACAGTCGCGGAACAGCCTGCGACTTTGTCCCTTGGTGTATACTAGGCTTTAGACAAGTTGTATAAGGAAAGCAAATTGTGTAATTCCTTTTTTTGTTGTTTTTTTGAATTTCCTATAATTTGTTAAAATGTCAAGTAGAGCTGGAGATATCCTTATTGGCAACAGCAAGAAGAAAAGGAAGCTCTCTCTTTATTGATAGTGTAAATACTTTCCTTACAATTAAACTATGCTTTAATATTTGTGGTCTGTATTTACTGCCAAGACACTACTAGGGAGTTACTGTAATAAATATAAATATGTGGTGCTACCATTTTAAAATCCAAATACCATATATGGTTCTAAGGGTTTCGGAACAGAGATTGTGGATCTGTAACATCAAATATGTATTACAAAATTTAGACAAGTTGGAATCTAACCACCACTGAATGACATTCTGAAAATATAGGGTTCTTTTTTTAAAGAATTCAACCACTATCATAACAAACTACTACGAAATTCTCATAATTAGTTTCCACTAGATTGCAAGTTTCCTTGCTTTGCTCATTCTGATATTTTAGTTATTTTTATTAAACTGAACTTTGTCAAAAACATTATTGCCTCTATTTTAAGTCTGTTTGGAAGAGTTTTATATCTGTACAGCAATATTATTCTAATGAATAGAATTATCTATATAGTATTATTATTGCACTAAACTTAAAAATTTAATATTAACTTATTTGCTAATTTGAGTTAAAAAAAATGATTAAAAAACATTTTTGATATAGAACTCAACAGATCAGTAGATAAATATAAAACTGTGCTCACGTTAAAAAAATAATATAGTATGGTACCTCTTCATCTATAATAATTATTTTTTTAAACTGAGGCTAGTTTATATCTGACTATATTTTTACTTAGTATAATGGATTTTTCATTTACTTTTACAAAATTACTGATTTAAGTTATTAAAGAAATCATTACAATTTTAGCATCAACATAAAATTATAAGCTATTAGCTGTTTTTTCCAGATTCTTCGTATGTATGTCAAGCTCCACAAGGTAAATAACTGAAGACATGATGCATTTCTTTTTAATCAAAATATTTTTCCTTAGAGTGAATTCTTAGGCAGAATATTTTATCATAGGCTAGACCAGGGATGCACAACCTTATGAAGTCTGAGGGCCAATATTCTTATAAAAGTTCTGATGGAGGACCACAACATCCCCCCCCCCCCAATATATATCTTACTAATTAATGATTTTTATAATGTAATTTATAATAATAATTATTAATAATGTAATTTACATAAAATTTCAAACTGTCAAATAACAATATGGCACAATGTAATGAGAAACTTGGCATTGCTTAAGTTATATTAACTTCTCAATGTCAGGTTCAATGTCCGATAATTGCAATGCCAAATGTTTGTAAGTTGTGATTATTCTTTGGATTTCACTTGTTTTATCACCGAAGCTTGAGTAGCTTGTCTCAGAGCAGCCTGCTGGTGGGAAAACATGGAAGATAGTGGTGTGCTTAGTGCAGAGCAAGAGGAGTATAAAGGAGAGAGTAACTAACTGATGTTGATGGCTCTAGTTGTGGGTTAAACTTTAGAATACAGTACCAAGGATACATTGCCGGCTGCCTTGTTACCACTTCTCCACAAGGGAGAAAAATATTTGACTTAGTATGAGCTCAAGCTGTTGGTAAAGCACGTGAGTGAAGGGTGTGCGCCGATTAGCTGTAGGTTAGGTAAATTAAGGTAATATGCACTCCAGGATATTTATATTGGAAACATTTTGAAGGTACTATATCCTGCAGACAGTTACTTAACCGCCATTTTGGAAATAGTTCAACATCGGTGGATACTGTATTTTGACCTTTAACCTAGTTTTATGCGAACATTCGAATAATGAAGTCCGAGACAGTTGCTATTGCAAGTTGGACATTTTTTATTATATCTGTTTGCAGCACTGTATAGGCTCAAATTTTCTTTAAATTTGACACTATCAGGCTGCAGCTAATGTACCGGTGGGCCATGGGTTGTGCACTCCCGGGCTCGACGATCTTAATTCTGCTCTGTTATATTTGTGCCATTGCCTGATGATTAAGACTTAACACTGAAACTATCAAATTTTATTCATCTTAATTAATTCAGTAAATATACTTATCCTTATTCCCTCTTATTTATTATTAATAAACCGACCCATAAAATAAAATGACCAAAAGAAACAAAGAAAAAGATTAAATACAAAATTAATTAAAATGCATGAAAATGGCAGATTCAAAATACAACAGGGCAGATTTGCAAAAAAGAAAAAATAAACAAAACAGAAGTGAGTGCTCAGCTGATACAAGAATGATTCACATCCTATCCCAATTCAGTGAGCAGAGAAAATAGAAAAAAAAAAATAGTTTGCCTTTTCATAATTCTAGTTACAATTTTTAATGCAGAATAGAATTACTTTAAAAATTGTAAATAGAATTGTAATAATAAATTGTAAATAGTAAAGGCAAATCATTCTTCTATCAGCTGAGCACTCATTTCTGGGTTTATTTATTTATTTATTTATTTATTTTTTTAATTCCCCCACCCCACCTTTTTTTTTTAATTTCCTAAATTCATGTATACAGGTGACAGGGAAAAAATAATAAAAAGTTCAGAATCACGTGTACAGTTTCCGGAATTTAATTAGGGTATCCAAACACCTAATTAAGTTCATTTCTAAAGTAATGTGGCAAAAAGTTCTTTTTTTTTATTATTATTTGGAATAACCATGTAATTACCTTAAGCTAATACTTAATTTACTATGCTAATAGGCTTAATTGCGATATTCCATAACTAATAGCAATTAGGGGGCAAAAATTGTGAAAACGAATAACAATTTGATGTGGATAACCGTACCATTTATAACAGTTCAACAACTTTCATGAAATTGAATCAACTTATTTATAGTTTCCATTCTTCACAAAATTAAGCGACGTTCTTTAATAAAAATGAAGTAATGTTCTTTTCTAATAAAAATGAAAAGGGACGATTTTTCCAAATGAAAAAAAAGAGAATGATTTTTCCGTTAGGTAATTTACAAATCATAAAACGACTTTAACGTAACTAAAGCATTTACAAATTTAATGTCATACCATAAGACTGTCGAAGTATGGCGAATTCGAATTAATAAAATTAATTCCAAGTTTGCAGGTAATGACGATTAAAACACCTTTGTATTGTTTTTATCTCTATTCCAAATCCAAGTAGTAAAATTCCTTTAGTACATCTGCTAAATGGAACAATCTTTCTTTATTTTTAATATTTCAACTTGAGACCAGTTGACAGCAGACGCATGTTAATGATAATAACAATGACTAATAGAACACAGTAGTACCGCATAAAAGAAAAAACGTTTTATTAAGTTTAGTTTCGAAGCTTCCTGAACTTCTACTAAATTTATAAAAATTATAAATTAAATTACTGTATATTAAAGTTCCTAGTAATTTAAAGTTAATATTGACCAATCATCAAATGAAGATCAAACTGAATATGGCCACTTCCACCGGGAGGCTTGTATCATAACTGAGAGTTCAGAATCATTATTACTAATAATTATCGATGTAATGAGCCGAAATAATTTTATAAAGCTCAGGAATTGATGATGTTTTATAAAGCGGTGATATCAATCAGAATGTTAAAATTACAGTTTGATCTAACCAATTATATTTTGATTGGGTGCTGATGTTAAAAACCTGTTTAATCTCAATGTTCTGACTAAATACCAAATTTCAACAAACAGTTTATTAGATCGGGGGGGACATTCGTTTATATTCACATGATGAATTGTCAGAGTATTAAGAGACTTTATTCTGGAAAAAAACCCAGAATCTAGAAATCTTTCCTAGATGAATCAGATTTCCAACAATGTCACGATACGTTTATCAAAGGTAAGTTAAATTTGATTTGTGGAGTAATCTTAATGGACTTTTGACAAGTGAAAAGGCTTGTGATCAGTTCCCTACTACCAATTATGTAATTAATTAATTCCAGCTGAATTATCTACGGCAGATGATCTATGTTATGTCGTACTCCTAAACACTGTTTGGTTTAATTTTCCTAGATTTGGAATTGTATGTATATAGTTTAATTTTATATGAATTAAAATGCGGAAAGAACGAAAGAATGAAGTATTAATAAGTAATCATAGAATACTTTGTACGAACCTAATGTTGACTTAATGAAATATATAGGAACAGTGTTTAGGACCAAGATTTACAATTCGGCAGCGAACCTCTCTGCTTGTTGATGGGGAATAAGCTGAATATGTTAGTGAACTATTGCATTTGCTGACACAGGATATGATAACTTATTATTTAAAGCTTCTCAGAATCAACATCTGTCACTTTTCAATCCTGAACTAATAAAATATCATAATATAAAATACCAGAAATTATAAATGATATGCGCAAACAAATGTAATTAATAAAATCGAATTTTAAAAAAAAAAAAAAAAAAAAACATTATGCAAATTGTGGGAAAAATATTTCTCTGATTGAATAAATAGAACATGAAATGACTAAATAAAAATTTTACTCAACATACTATTTTTATCATAAAAGTATAAAAATATTCATATATTAAATAGATGTAAATTCAGTACTTAAATATGTAAATTTTTGAATTACCAATAGCAGAGTTCTCAAATTCAGTAATGATAAAGTGCATTTCAATTCAGATTTCAGCATATCCACCGAGTCCCATTTAAAATGTCTGTATAGATAAAATAATAGAAGCAGTTTTTTATTTATTATTTTTTTTATAAAGTAAATTGAATAAATGTTTTACTGATGCTTAAATTGACATGAATAATGTTATAGAATTACTGAATATGGTAATTGCGAAATTAGTATCTTTTTGCTGGTTTTTTTTTATTATTATTTAATGATAGAGATTTTTTATGCCTCTTGGAAAAATTCCTGTTACCATTAGCACATTTCCTAATTGCAGTCAGCTATTGCAGTTCTAAACATGTTATAGTATTAAGTAGTATATTTATTTTGTTATTAATATTGAAACATTAATATTTTGTTTTTACTTGTAAGTATAAAGTTTCTTGTTCTAGAATTGTAATTTTGAAACTTAATTAAAAAGTGAAATTCTTTTGTTTTTGTTCATGTTCCCATAATTCGGTTTCAAAGATTTATTATTATTATTTAGATTTTATTAAATCAAAATTATTATTCTGTAATTTCTGAATTCACTCCCTGACATTACTTTCAGATATTATAATCAGACAAAAGCTATTATCTGTCTGATTCTGGCCTAAATGCTAAAATAGAATATTATAGATTGTATAAATAAAATTACTTCTACTTTCTCTATTTTATGGATTTTTTTTTTCTCTTAAAAAATATAAACAAACCAAACCACACACACACAAAGCAGATAAATGCATGTTGAATGGTTTATTTGAAATTTATAATGAACTGGTTGTTTATTATCTTTGTTTGTGCAAATATTAAACTAATATATCTTTATCTGCCAGGAAGAAATTTGTGATAGTTATTAATCAAGTCACTTGATAGGCCTATAAGGATATTGATTATTTATAAATATGGGAAATTCAGAAATAAAGTGGTCCTCCAATTTCTTCCTTTTTTTTAAAAATTATCTAGGAATAGATTAAATAAAAATGAAGCTTACTTTCTAATTTATAAATATATATTGGTATAAACTATTCACAATCAGAAAATTTAGGAAAAAAAATAAAATAAAAAAGGCCACTGTGTATATTAATATATAAATTTAAGTTCACATGAGCTTATAGTAATATTGCAGGAGGAAAAAAGTTTTTTTTACCTAGTTCACTAATTATCATATAAGATGCAGTGCATGTGTAATTTCATGTAAGAAAATAGAAATTCAAACTTGGCATACACATTGAAGGGAAACTTAAAGGTGCATACTGAGAAGAATTTTATTCCAGCTCTCCTCCAGGTACATGGTGCATTCTTGAGGAATTATTCATTGCTGCATTGTATAGATTGTACATTGAAATGTCCAAAATTCTGTCATCAAACATAATGAAATTAGATATTGGAGAATGTGATTTTTTTTTTTTTTGAAGTTGGCATATTAAACCTTAATCCTCATGTTGTCTTAAATGTTTTTCTGTGATGTCCTGTATGTTTGTGCTGTCCCTGATGATGGAATACGCTGAGTATTCCGAAACTGTAGGTTTATTGCCATCCTTTTTTATTTTCCTTTCATCATGTTTGCAAGTAAGTGCGTTTTATTTATTTTCACTTTCTCTTAATCTGGCAAACCTCGAAATACTGCTTATACAAATGTTTTGAATATATGAGGCGGTTAGAACACAAGTGGTGTAAGTCCATATAATGCAGTTTTGAGATAATGAAGGTTAAAGTTAAAAATTAATAGTAAAATCAATGTAAGTGCACAAGGAGATGCTGCCATTTAGTGGCAAAAAAAGATGATTTCATGCTGACACCACTTGTATACGGACAGGTTGGACCATAAGGACTCCAAATATGTGCGTAACTCCGTTTTTGTCAAAGCTGGACTTACACCACTTTTGCTCTAACCGCCTCATATATAAATCTACTTGTGAACATTAGCAATGAAAAAGAATCCTAATATATTTAGTTTTCTGTAAACAGTCTACAAAACTTATTTTAGTTATTTAAAAAAAAATAAAAAATAAATAAATCTATATCTCCTATGTTTTTAAATATTTAATGTGTTTCATCCATTCATTTCACAAAGAAATACATGGTCTTTTAAAAATGTATGTTTTATAAGGGGTTCTCATAGACATTCAAAATATTTGCTTGACTGCCTCAATATGTTTTATGACATTCAAACGTAGCCTTTCGACAAAAAATATGCTGTTTCTTGGAACTGTAATTATATATTTGAGGGGTCTCTTAACTATTGGCTGGTCTTAAAAATAAAGCGAGGCCATTTGGAACATCACTCAAAAATTGTAAATAAAGCTTATTGTATTATATGATAACACATTACATACTATATAGTGTGGTACATCGGTGAGAATGTACCACACTATATAGTATGTAATGTGTACGAAAGTATGTTTACAAAGTTATATATAAAGAGTTGGTATGAAAATGTTTTGTGAACATTGTATTTTTTTAGGTTATTTTATTTATTACTGTCCTAGAAATATTCTCAAATAACTTCCTCAAAATATCATGTAATTTCATTAAGTTAAATGTTTGTTGTGTTATTAAAAATCCACCCTTTATCACATTTAAGAAATAAATAAATAATTTATTTGTGTTTTCAAATGAATTTCAACTGCAAACAGTTCAGGATCTGTTGCTATATTATTGTGAAGTTTATAGTGGCCAGCAGTGCTACAAATAAAAGAGAATAAAAATTTGTGATTGTGATAAAATGAAAGGTCATTTATTGCTTGTGTATTGGCTTATTACATTACTGTTGCTGGTAAAATCTAGTTTTTTTAAAGTTTTCATTTCCTCAATTTTAGGTTTACCTTGATTTTAAATTAATTTCTGACAGTTCCCACTAAATTATATAATAGATGTGTACATAACTTCATTAGAGAAAAATTTATATAAAGGACTGATGAATTTACTTCTACTGTCATTAATGCAAAAACCTCAATTCCTGAAACTTCTGTAGTGTTTCATATCACTATATTAAACGTATAAAAAAAGGGTTAAAGAAAAAAAAAATTAAGACTATAAAAAAAACGATGGTTAATTTTGATATGGAGTGATCTGTAGTTTAATGACATTTTTCATAGTACTAAAGAATGGTATTTTAAAAGGGCAGTAGTTAAAAATTAATGCCAAATTAGATTACAAAATATAGCTAGGATATAAGAAATATTAAGGAAAAATTAATACAAAAGAAAAAAAATTGCCATTTCTGCACTTTATCTTGCTAATCTATGAATAGTGTGTAATGTGTTTATTCTGTTTCCTCCCTATTATTAAAAAGCCCTAATGTTCATGTTTCTTTGCGTTCAGAATTTTTTTTTCTTGCTGTGTGTAATAGCATAGGCAGGGTGAAATGTAAGATAGGAAACAATGAACAATTTTCATGGTTTATTTTGATTTAAAGTGCAATATATATATCAAAGTCGTATATATATATTTCCTCTTTTGAGTTAGTTTTCATTTCTATTTTGTTATCTCTTTATTTTTTGGCATCCTTAGTTCCAAAATTTATGCCTAGATGATGTCAGCATTTTCTCTTACACTTCGGACAAATAAATTTGACTGTATTGTTGTAGCTTAATATCAGTATAAAATGATCTTAATCAATGGTACATATCATTATTAAATTAACTAAAAACTGTTTTGGGAACTGCAGAAGTCAAACAGTATTTAGTTTATAGCTTTAAGCTAATCAAAATAAAACAGCAAGACATCGAGGCATAAATATTGATGAAAATATAGAAAATGAAATTGTAATACAGAATAATAAGAAATGTCATAAGCCATAAAAATAAGAGATTCATTATTTAAAAAGAAAAAAAAAAACAATGCAAATTGAAAAATGTTATCTTATGTGTTTAATTTTGTTTTGTTTTATGTTTTTAATTTTGTATGTTATAATTATTAACAGACAATAAGAATTAATACAATGAAAAATATTCCTAAATATCTGATGGCTACAAAGTTTTTATGCAGTTTGAAGATATCACAAAAGCAAACTGCACAAGGACTTTGTAACCACCCCAATATAATTTTTGAGAAATATTCAGAATTATCTTAGGAGGAGTCAATGCATTTAACAATGAAGATAGACACCCATGTTCACTGTTGAGCTAGTACTTAATGTAGATGTTAAATCACTATATGTTTTGTCAGCTTTAGGTGCTGGTGTTACCATGAGTATATCTGTTATCTATGTCATAAATGAATATACTGAAAGCAAAATAAGTTCTATATATAGCATAATCTTTGTCAGATAATAATGAAACTGGCTCCAAAACATATTTTCTGTTTTATATATTGTGCTTGTAATAACAGAAATTAGAGAATAGAATTGAATTTTATTCAAATGAATGGTTCAGTTTTATTTATTAGATTTATGCTATTTTATATGTCTTTCCAGAATAAAATATGGATTGTAGATGGATATATTTTTTTTAACTGATTTAAAAAAGTTATTAATTGGTTTATGTAAAAATATTTTATTTTAAAGGGTCGATACCAATTTCTATTTATTAGAAAAAATATAATCAGATAGATCTGCATTTTAATTGCAAATGACAATTAAAACTCATTAATATAGTAAATGATATTTCAAAGGAAACTGCTACTTTTTTTATTTTTTTTTTTTTTTTTTTTTTTTTGATTTTTTCAAATATCACCATTTTTATTTTTTATCTGAAAATTTCAGTATGGCACATCTGATTTCTTAAATTCAGTTAAGTTTTTGTTATTAAAGTAATAATCTAGAAGCATTAATTCATCAACAGAAATCAGTAAGTGATTATATAAAAAATTGTGATATGCTTATTCATGCAGATGACATTGTAATAATAAAGAATGGAGAAAAATCTTAAAAAAATAACGGAGTTTGCAAAAAGACTTTAAAATTACTGAAAGATGGATACATAATAATAAGTTGGTTTAAATGAAAAAAAAAAAATTGTATTTTAATACATTCAAAAAGCAAATTCCACCACATGAACCAATCACATATTTTCATAATGATAAATGCTTACACAGAAATTTTAATAATTTACTTTATTAATGAGTTTTAATTGTCATTTACAATTAAAGTGCGGATCTATCTGATTATATTTTTTCTAATAAATAGAAATTGGTATCGACCCTTTAAGGAAGTTTAAAAGAAAAAGAAAATGAGTATAATTCTTTTTAGAACAAAAATAGCTTATAGCTGAATGTCCTAAGACCCGTAGAATCTGCTCTTGCCTCGAAAATGGCTATCTCCATGAGACTGTCTGTACTAGCGTCTCTTCGCGACGGAGCATACATATTTTCTAAAATTCCATGCTTCCAGCACTATTTTTTTTTCCCCTGGTGGCAAAATTTTGAAGTAATTTTTTTTAAATTTAGAAATCAAAATCCCATGGTCTATTTAGTGTTCACACCAAATTTCGTGGAGTTTGGCCAAATAGAATTTTGGTAATTGGACTCCAAACACCCCTTAAATTTTGGCCACCCAGTAAGTGACATTTGATTGGCAGTAGATAATGATAGAAATTTATGAGTATATAGCAGCGTGAGTAATTTGTGAACTGCAATATAAAAAGAGTTAACATTACTTAAAAAAAGCTAGTATGAACACGTATATATGAAGCTCAGATTGATCTTCCATGCAGAGATAGTCAATTCAAACATAGGAAACAAAACTTTAAAAAGAAAATGAAGCAATTAATTCATGTAGCACCATTTATTCCAGCCTCAAATGAATTAATTGGGCACATTTAATTAATCAAGAAGACTGATGCAGGTTGAAGATTTAAAAATAACAGCTGTTTCAGACTTTAACTTATATGTATAAAATCTCACTTATTAGTATGTATTGATAAATGTTTAAGCTTTTTGATCATGTGCCCATTTAATTCATTTGTGGTTGGCATATCAATTAGTTGCTCCAATTTAATAGTCAATTTATTTTCTTAATTTTTGGAGGCTCCACTGTTCTTCCAATATTTTTTTCATTTGTTTTTCTTTTAATTGTCAAAATGAAATAATAAAAAAATTATAATAAAAAGGAATCCAAAATTGGAATATAGTTGAAAAGGGGAAATGAAATAGAATGTAGAGTTTGAATTTATAATTCTTTGCATCTGCAATAATTTATCAATATTGAAAGTGAAACAAATTAAAAAGTTTAAATATTTTAAGCATTATTCAGCTATATACTTGAAATTTTTATTTAGATATTGGAAAACAATTCTAGCAATAAATAGTATCATACAAAAACTAAACATACACTAATCTGCTAAAGTATTCAAATCTCCCCCAACCTATCCTGATGTGGCTCCTTATATGTGATGAGGGGACCATCCATAAGAGTTAAATTTTTATTCCTTACAAGGAGAGGGTACACCCTGTATATTGTGAAAATCTATGCCATTTTGTGAGATGAAAGTACACATAAAGTACTTCAAAAATATACAGGGTGATTCATGAAGATATGCAGAAACTTCGGGAGCTCATTCTACATGTAAAAGTAAAGAAAAAAAGTTATATAAACAAAGGTCCGGAAATGCTTTGGTATCGAGTTACGGCTAGCAAAAGATTTTGCCCATAATTTAGTACCCTGGGTGAAATGAAGACTTGCTGGAAGTCTGGGAAGGTAAATTAAGGGGCGAAATCAGTGGTTTCTTATGGTTGTTGACCTCAAAAATCAAATGAAACATGTCGCAGAACTGTATCTCCCAGTGGTTTGAAGCTTATCCCACATGGAACTTTGCGCCATAAAACACCAACCCACCACCACCACATGGAACCTACAAAAAGGTTGGCAACACAATAACAGCTGTTCAACAATAATGTGAATTTCATTGTTTTGATTTATTGTGAGAGCTAACAACTGAGGTGTAGTCCATGTGCGTATTGTTGTACTACATTATGGGCGAAATCTTTCGCTAGCCATAACTTGATACCGAAGCATTTCCGGACCTATGTTTATATAACTTTGTTTCTTTACTTTTACATGTAGAATGAGCTCCCGAAGTTTCTGCATATCTTCGTGAATCATCCTGTATATACGTTTCAGGGCCAACCCTCTACATATTTCGAGATATTTAACTTTGTTTTCATTGATTTTCAAGTATTAGCTTATAAACTCACTGCTGTCTTACTACAGAAAAAGTGTCGGCATAGTATAACGATTAAGCAGTTGCCTTCAGATGTAAGGTTATCTGATTCAATTCTGCTTGGTGGGGGGGAGAAATAATATTTTTTTCCAGTTTTGTTTTTTGTTTTTGTTTTCTGAATTTTTTTTTTCCTTTCTTTATGATAATGTAGTAGTTTTTTTTTATTATGTTAAGAAGATCAGACAGAAAACTAACATATGATTAGAAATAAATAAATAATATTCTCAAAACTTCGGTTTTTAATTAGAAGTACTTTAATTTAGAAAAATAAAATAAAACATATATATATATATGCTGTGCTGGCTTGGTCGAGCGGTCTAGACTGCGGTTTGGCCAGTGTGCCGGCACCTGGGTTGGAATCCCGGCAGTGGCTGAACTGTTTCTTTCTTTCTTCTGTGTTTCGTCCGTTCTTCCCTGGGACTCACTCTCTCAGAGTTCTTCTCGACGATAGGTGAACTCTCATCACCCTACCTGACTTCCTAGCCTTGTCCTGACGTTGTCAGATTGGCTAGCGCGTTGTCCGTCGTGGTCTATTCGCGGGTAATAATAATAATATATATATATATATAATATGGCTTAACTAAGTAAATTTTTAAAAATTTTTGTCTTGTTATGGTGATATTGCTACCGGCGTATGGGGCAATGGGTTGACTGTCCACAGTATTCCGGTGGCAAAGGGGGGGTAGGGATAGATCTTTTATACGATAGGAGATAGATCCTTCACCTAAGTGTATCTTTATTAAGCAAACTTAATTATAGACTTTATTGTTTGTAAGTAAAACTAAAGTTCATGTGAGCTGCAACGTCTTCAACCCATATCCCATGGGTGTCACTAGGGCTTCTACGTAACTTCTCTGCAGTGTCCTCACGTACTGGCTCTTGTAGTACACAGGGCTTTAAATCCGGCGGCAACTGCTGCGTCGGTAACGGCTAGAGATGATTTCTCTTGACGTCGTTCCCCTGGAGTATGAGTGTCTCTATCGTCTGCGGGGACTGGAGTGTCTGCAATGGCCTGGGTTGTCTTCTCCCGGCATCGTTCCCTCCAATGAGATCGTCTCTGCCTTCTGCGGTAACTGGAGTGTCTGCAACAGCCTAAGGATGTCTTCTCCTGGCGTTGTCTTTCTAATGCTGTGGCTGGAAACCACTGCCTAACTTTGATAAGCAAACTATTTGCTTTCTCCTGAACTGGGGAAATCTTCATGGCCGTGGGCCACTCGATATCTTCGGCTACTCCTTCTCTGAGCTCCGGCCCCAAACTGAGCTCCGCTGTCCTCTCTGACTGAAGGTACCTCTCTTGGTTCCTTGCTGCCGACTAGACTCAGCTTCTCTTGGACTGGAAGTAACTCTCGCGGCCCCTTGCCGCCAAAACGTACTCCTTTCCTATCTCCTGACGTGGAGAACTCCTCTCGTGGCCGAACACCACCAAACGAACTCGGCTGCTGTCTCCGGGTGGAGAACCTTCTCGCGGCTGCTGGCCGCCCAAACCAACTGCTTAAACACGGCTCTGCAGCTCTATAAGTAGCAAAAGGCTGCCTCACTCTCAGTCCCGGATCGGTCAACTTCTTCCAGGGATGATAGGTCGGGCGAGTCGATTTCCTAGACGGGAGGGTGGCCAAATCGACCGGTAACAATATCTCTTCACTTTCTGTAATTAAAATGATTTTAGTTGTACTTTATTTCAAGAAAAAATAATTTTTTATATAAGTGCTTTAAATGTAATAGTTAACTGAATTTTATATTAAGGATTTTTATTCCACAGTTCAACAATTAAACAAGTAGGATAGTTACATTTATGTAACGAAGGTGAAAGAAGGAAAAAAAATAAAAGAAAACAATGG
>JAFIDM010009631.1:114079226-114092480 GCA_023159025.1 Thereuonema tuberculata
CCCCCCCCCCCCCCCCACATCCCCAGCAGACTTGATTCAAGTACCCTTACATCTGAAGGCAGCTGCTTAATCGTTATGCCACACCAACTTTGTAGTAAGACAACAGTGAGTTTATAAGCTAATACTTGAAAATCAATGAAACAACATTAAATATCTCTAAATCTGTAGTGGGTTGCCCCGAAACCTATATATAAGTACTTCATGTATACTTTCATCTTCCAAAAGGGTATTGATTTTGGCAATATACAGGGAATGCCCTCTCCTTGTTAGCCTCCATTGCACTTAATCATGTGTTAATCATGCATGGAGACCCCATTTCCTAGGTAAGGAAAATCATGGCAGTTGATCTTGGGTCTCTGTCAGTCCTCTGGGTGATGTTGTTTGTCTGACCCTATGGGATCTTTACCAGCATGGGGTATTTTGTTACATCTACATGACTAATATGCTTTAAATTACATTTGCATATCATAAGTCTCTTGAATGATATGACTCTTCACATCCTTTGTTATTATTCATACAAATGACAAAAACGCACTCAAAAGATGCTGAACTCTGTACAAGCAAAGCATGTGATCAAAACTTCCAAGGTATAACCACCAACTACTGAACTTTATGGCATCTTGCAAGCTACCATCTGGTAGCCATTATTTAGACTGACTTGCAAATTGTTTCCTGCTCCATTCATGGCTACAATTATTTTTTTTTCTTCATACTAAGTTTCATGCTGCTTGGATTATTTCTTGTTGGTGTGTTTGTGTTTTTTCTTTGCTTTTGTCAAAGCATGGAGTTTCAATTAATACTTTTTTTTGTCATTCAAATTAAATTTCTTTGAATGCATAAATTAGCTATTTATTTATTTATTTATTCATTTATTTACTGTAGGAAATTCAAGAATTTTCACTAATGGTTTATTATCTGCATGTAAGGATGCTTTTGAAATTAAGCTATAACTGATGGCACAGCTATGGCTCGACCACGAGCATCATCCGAGTCTCAAGCTTTTCTTGATGATTTGGAAAAAGCAAAAGCACTTAGCCTGGAGACATTGGAGTTGGATAGATTACGAAGACAACAGAAAGCTCTAAAAGCATTGCAGCAGAAGGCTCTGTCTCGTAGCCAGTCCCCAATCACAGGAAGTGATGATGGACGACAAGAACAAGGTACATTTTTTTGTTTGCCAAAAATTTTGTTAACACTATTTTATATTTGATAGTTGTATTTTATTTAATTATTATGTTTATTAATAGAATATTTTAATTTTATTTATATTGGTAGTATATACTATTTAATTTATACTATTTATATTTTATACTATTTAATATCTATTGAAGTAACAATTTTGATGGACATGTTGACTTAAGTAAGATATGTTCTATAATTCGGACCTTCAGGGCAAAAAGAAAGAACCCATGAACAAGAACAACAACAATCTTTTAAATTTTTATTGAAGCAAAAGATCATTGAAAAGGTTAAAATACAGTTCTGAAGCATTTTGTCTGTAGATGCTTAATGTCAAAATGTACAGTCCCATGTTTATTGATAAAAAGATTTTTTGGGCCATTCCGTGCAGAGAGCAAAAAAAAAAAAATTTTAATATAGAAAAATGTTAATGAATTTTATTTGTAGGAAAAACTCATGATGCAAAAATTTTTGTTATTAAACTAAAATTTCATTAAAAAAAAAATACCTTTTAATATATAAGTACATAAAAAATTGCAGAATGATGAAATTAAAATACACTGATGATTTCAGAATTTAAAAAATATTTTGCATACTTTATTTATTTTAAATGATAGAAATCAATTTATGAAATACTCAAGACTGTGAATAGAGTTAGAAGTGTATATTTTGTAAAAAATTTAATAGTTTAGAAAACTTTTGAAAAGACATGATAAAACTATTGTCACACACGTAACATTTGAATCTAAAAAGTTTTTATAACTTCTAATTTAGTCAAAATTTTAACACAAAACTTATTTTTCTCTTTTAACTAAATATTAAGATGACTTTTGTAAAGTTATATAAAAATCTATTAAAAAATGAAAAAATTGTACAACTTTCAAAATACGTCACACTTGTAACATTTTGTTACGTGTGTGACAGATTTTGAAATAAATCTTGAAATTTTAAAAAAAATTTTGAAATTTTTTTTTAAAAAAACAAAAAAACAAAAACAAGATTAGGAACAAATTTAAAATACTTAATATTAAAGAGAAAATTATTTATAAAATAATTATGAATAACATTTATAATGTCAATAGGGAAAAAAAATAATCAAAATAATGAAAAAATAACTAGATACAATTGTTTAAAAATCTTTTTAATCTTTAAATTGAATAATAATTTTGGTGTAAGATTAGAAAACTATATAAAATATATATTATTCAGTCAAATTAATTAGGAAAAATATAATTCTAAAACACTAAAAGTATTAAAAATGTATTAAGTATTAAACTTTATTAATAGCTGACATAATTGTTGAGAATATTACTCTAAATTTTTAACTTTTAACTTTTGTTAAGTTTCTTTTGTATTAGATAATTAACAAAGGGATGTTTAGACTGGATGATGTTTCAATTTTATAAGTAACTCTGTTCAGATAAGCATTGATTTAAATAACTTAAGTTGATTTGAAATGTTAAATAAACATTAATAAAAATAATTATTGATTGACTTATTGTATAAATGTTTAAATATCATGTAATATTTTAATACATTTTTATCCTCATGCATTTTTAAAAGCAAACATTTACTTTGAATTCACATGGTCACACACGTAACAATCAGGGTGTCACACACATAACGCAGATTTTTAATTTTCATTTATTCAATTATTTATTAAATTTAAATTTTAACTGTGATTTTAGATGGTATGGTAAATAAATTATTACCATATTTTTTAATTTAAATGTGTGGCAATAAAACTCACAGAAATATATCATTTAATGTCATTACTGAAAATTTGCTTTTTTCTAAGTCACACACGTAACGTTTTTAAAAAGCTATTTTAAAAAATAACTATTATATCAAAATGATAGGTTTCTGCATAAAAGAATATGGTAAAGTGTATATTATTTTAAAAACTTTTGTTTGGATTTTTAAATAAGAAATATATTGAAAAATCCTTGATTAATTAGAAAAAAATGTTTTCCAAATGTCACACATGTAACACGGAATGACCCTTTTTTTAAATTTTAATACACCCAACCCTCTGCTATAGCGCATTCTGCTATGGGGTTTTATTACTATCGTGCATACTTAAAAAGCTGCCCAAATACCTTTATCGCGCCCTGGTTGGTCGAAAAATTCAAATATTGCGGGCTCCGCCATTAAAAAGAGGTGAAAATAGGGTAAATTAGGAGTAAAATTTGAGGTCAAGGCACCAATAAGAATGTTATTACCGTAAGTTCTTCAGTTCGGCTATCGCATTTTCTGCTATAGCGCGGCACCAATTGGGCGCGATAGTGAGGGTTAGGTGTAATGAAGATTGGCTAAAATTTACTTGGAATCTACAGCCCTGGAAACATAACCTCATTCATGGACAGTAATGTGAAATAGATGTCTTGCCCTTTCATAGGCCACATCATTTTCATTGTATAGTCTAAATGTGAACGAAATAAATAAATTAACCAATGATGTATTACTAAATAATGCTAAATGTTATTTAATCTGTTTTAATTTATTATTATTATTGATCTGAAACCAGTACAATAATAATCATAAAAGTACCAAAACAAAAAGACAATATTCCTATGTAGCATATTAAAAAAAAAATTCTCAATAATAGTAGCTTTACACATAAATAACATCATTGATACTCAGGCTTATCCTAAAGGGTTAAAACTATCTATAGCAAGTAGAAGGCGGTAGACATCGCGAGCGTATTCCTTTGTGTACTGTATGCAAATGATGGTTGTAATGTGAAGCCACATTAAAATCCTGCAGATAAAACTCATGCTTTGCAGTCTACAAAGAATCATTGACTATCAGATATTTGGCTAATGATTATGAAGTATCTTGTAAACAACAGATCATCATTTGTATGTCTCTACATAATTTATTAACTGTAAAAAAAAAAAAAAAAAAAAAAATCAGAAAATTACAGCTGTAAATAGTAATTTACATAAATATCTAAAGTCCGCCAAACCAAAGAACGACCGTGGCCACCAGATGTCGCAATAGTAGAATTTGAATCGATTGTATATGTCAGTGTTTATGGCGGGAAAGTTTATGGCTTCTGATTGGCAACTCTCAAGCGAGGCAAACCTTTGTCAATAGTTTCTCTCGACGAACTTAAGTCCTGGAATGATTAAGAGATCATAGGTGCATTTCAAGGTCAAAGTCGTTGTTTCGTTTGGCCGATAGTAGTAATTATTATAAATGATACTTTTACTTATAACACCCATATTAATTTATTTTATCAAAGATTAAATACTCTTACATATATTTTTATCTTATAAAAAATATTTTTACCTGTTAAATTCAAAATTATTATATATTTTTCTTTTTCAGATGCTTACATAAATTATGCAAATTAGGTATTAATAGAAACTTAGAATAAGAACCAAAAAAGTATAAATAAACCAATGAAAGAAAATATTAAAACTTACATTTTGTACCAATAAAAATAGAACACCAAAATTACAAATGAATTTCTTATAAAATATAAATACACTACAACAAAAATTTTATTAAAAATTGATAATTAAAAATTTATTATCATTTGGTATATAAAAATAAGCAAATAAACAATACAAATTATAACTTAAGAAATTATAATAATTAAAACTAAATTATCCAAAACTTTACAATAATTTTGGTGAAAATTACCCAACACATAACAGATTATTATTATTATTATTATTATTATTATTATATTGCAAAAGTTTCAAGCCATGGGTTTTCCCAGCAATGACAATATGGCGGGTCAAGGACCAAAGCACATTGCCAAATGTAAAAAAAAAGTGTGGAAGAATAGTTAGGGATGTGTGCTTGTGTCCATAAATTTCCTAACTATGCGTGTTGTGTTGAGTATCACAGCCTTCTGGAATTGTGCATAAGTGTTTTTATGAAGTCCTAGTGTGCTAAGGCTGTGGTGCAGTGTGTGAGGCACCAGACGAGTGGCGGACAGGACGATGGGTACAACACGTACTCGGTCCTGCCTCCACTGCTTCTGGAGCTCGTGTGCCAGGTCGGTGTATTTACTGATCTTGTCTGTGTGAGTTTTCTGCATGTTCTTGCTGACAGGCACTGCAATATCAATGAGATAGGTCTGTTTGTTGACCTTATCAATAAGTGTGATGTCAGGTCTGTTTGATGTATGGTTTTGTCTGTGTGAATTGGGTGGTCCCAGTACAGCTTATGTGAGGATGACTCTAGTACGCTTTGTGGTATGTACTTGTAGTACGGGACCGTGTTCTTAATAAGTGAGTGTTTGTGTGCTAGCTGTTGATGAGCGATCGACACTACCTGATTGTGTCGGTGGAGGTAGTCTGTTTGGGAGAGAAGAGGACAGTCTGATATTATGTGGTCGATCGTCTCATGCATGTTGTGGCATTTATTATTATTATTATTAACAAAATTGGTTTAGAAAAGATTAATGGATTTTCAAAATTTTACTTTTAAAATATACATTATTGAATGTGTTATTGGAATGGAAGATTAGTTGCATGAATGGGATGTCATAGAGTCAGTCATTCTAAGGAAAAAAAGTTTATCTGAATATATATCCTACTCTGAGGTAGAGCTATTTGAATGTACAGTTGCAAAGTTATTGATAAGTAAGAGATATGATGTTTATAATATTTATTGTTCAAGTGGCACATATATTACAGTTTATAGTAGATTTACATAAATTCTACCGTCAACATGATTGCACTTTGCTACTCGTGTGAGAACATGATGTTTTGCTATTATGAGTGCATCTTGACATTACTTCGTGGGCACTATTATCCATTATGCAGTCAAGCAGTTCGAATTGTGTATTCTCACTTTTTCATGTACACTTTTATACAATGTCACTATTAACAGTCAAAATAGCCAACTGACACTTTACAATGATTCAGACTGTGGTGAATTATGGTGGGAGGAAAGGGCAACATTGCATACCAAATTCAAAATATTGTACATTCAAATAACTCTGTTTGGAATAGAACACATGTTCATATAAACTTTTTTCTTAGAATGACCAATACTATGACCTCCTTGACCTGTCCTCTTCGTACATCCTGTAAAATTATATTACTTATAAATTTACACATAAACATATGTTTGATAGGATTCTACATATTTCAATAGGATTCCAATATGTTATGAATAATAAAAAAAAAATATTATTATTAGTTTTAATTATTTTTTTTGCACAAAATAGATGTTGTAAAATTACAACATAAATTCTTATTAATTTCTTGATTGATTATTATTAATTAAGTACAATGAAGTTAGTTTTATTATAAGTGTTTTATTTTATTTATTTATTTATTTATTTTTTTTTTTTCATTTTTTCAAGATATAAGGTAAAGGCACCAGTTGTGGATTGGCCTAAGCATAAACTTGGTTTTCACCACGAGAAATAGCTAAATAATTTTCATTTTTGCATTTATTCCTTTATTAAGCTCTTATAATTGACATTGTATTACCTCAGTTTGATAAAAAATATATATACTGCATTTTCACAGTCTTCATTTGTATTGTGACGTTTGATCCACAATTGTACCCCACTAACCGCTGAATTTCCGCCAGAACAAAAGGCTGCAGAATTTCCCGCAAACATGGCCAGAGGCAGAAAACACTATGTTTTATTTTTCCCCAGTTATATTAAACCCTGTACTATCATACATCCATTAATTCTAATGTATATCCATTCTAGAATAACTACAAATAACTTTCAGGCTAAGTCACCTTAATTTTCTTTTGAAATTCTGACAAATTATTTAACAAATTCACAGGATGGCTCCACTTGAAACTCCTAACAAACTATAATACCAAAACGAAGCTCATGAAGGGATCGGGATTCTATATATCTGAGCCATCTGTTGATAAGTGTGATAATTAACACGGTAAACGACTTGATCCGCAATTGGTTCCTGATCCACAACTGGTTCCCTTACCTTATTATTGGTGATTAAAAAATTAAACAAAACAACAACATTAGTTTAGTAATGTGAAGCACTTCTGAAATGTTATAAAATTATTTATTCACTGTAGTAGATTATCTAAAATAATGTTTCTACAACTATAACTATTTGTATAAATTTTCATATGCAGTTCAGTTATCTTTTGTTTGATGGTTCTCATTTAACAATAGATAATTTTATGCTGCTATTGTTTTTTGTTTTTGTTTTTACTGTCTTTTATCCAAGAGTTTTAGCTGACAGAAGGGCTACCATTTTCTCTTTCTTTTTCAAAACATTAAACTAAAATTTTGAAACTGTATCTGAATATTGTATGGCATCCCTTCCCCTTGAAATTGTATAAAGAATAACCCACTCTCAGTTGCACAGTTTCACTCTATGCAATTTCTTTTTGCAGAGAAAGATGGACATGACCTCTCTGATTTAACCAGTTAGGATTATTTTGTTGCAGCTGATTTTCTTTTTATTTAATTTAAATAATGTAAACTACATATTTTTCTTTATTTCTAATGTTTATTCTGTAAATTGATGAGAAATGAGACATTTAAATTTGAGCATAATTCTATAATCTTATCAATTAGGATTTTAACTTTTTAACTATTTCTTGTGGAAATTTGTGAGCTGCATTTGATTTGTAATTGAGGTCATATATTCTAAACTTGAACTGAGATATTCATTACTTCTCTTTGCATATTGAACATGAAACTAATTAATAATAAAATTTCATATTATTAAAAATTCTGGACCACATTGTACATAAATGTTGGCTTCAGAAGAGGCAAAGATAAGTAAATATAATAATTCAGTAACATATTAGACAGGATCACAGTTGAATTCTAACACTTTGTTGATACTGAATTCAGGGAAAGAAAAATTTTAAAATACGCAACTGTACACTGGGAAATAAACATGAATTAAACATTTTACATACAAATAAAATTACCAGCATCTTAATAAATTGCAGGTTTAGGAAGTGAACCAATGTGATAAACTTATAAAATAATTGTCGGAAATATAAGATGAAGGTTTTAACAAATATTTAAAAATAAAAATAAAAACAATACATATAACTAACATAGACCACTGAAGAGTTCTGTGGATTGAAGAGAAATAAAATAATCATAAAAATAAAATAGCCCAATAAAAACAATTCTTGATCTTCTATGCTGTAACTTAGTTAAATTAACCCTTTAAGTCTCCTACAAAACTAAATTGAAGATAACTTATAAAATAAACAGCTTTCCCATCTACATGCAAGACAAGGAGGTTGAATTAAGATTAAAGTTTCTGATAATAGTAACATAAATACCACCCTTTACGTTAGCCTTGTCTGTCTGGAATTTCAGTGTTAAAATCAACGTTGAAAGGACAGTCACCAGTTGAAATGATATATTCAAAAATATTTATAATGCCAAATTGATGATTGCAGGCTACAAAATCTAATTCTAGCAATCTGTGAAATTATTTATCTTATTTGAAATCTATCAGAGGATTTATTGGGGAGAAACACATCTTAAAATGGTTCGTAGACTCTGGAATTGCCTACAGCAATGATGTAAATCAGAGAAGAGGGAAAAATTGGATATACCAAAGTATTTTCTATTATAAAAAATGATTTTAATAATAATAATATATTTTTCCCGTTGTTATGATAAACAGATATTTCTCAACTTATGATGGGTTATGTTTTGAAAGTTGAAAATTATATACAGTTCAGTATATAATACAGGGTAATTCAGAAATAATGATACTATTTGAAAAGGATGTTGTTTGAGAATGGTGCAGAGCACAGTAAAATAAGAGGCATGGATGGACAGAGGAAGTATTCAGGTTTTGTTTGTTACCTTACAGATGTTTAATATGTCTGCGTTTGGTAATTCGGCAGACATCTAACCGATAGTCGATTCCTGCTACACTTGGTGCAACATGTCTGCATTAATCTTGTCTATGGCTAGTGTTATGTATGTCTTTAGCTCTTGCATGTTTTTGCAGGGAAAGGTGGCACAAAAACATTGTTCTGTCGTAGCCCCAGAGGAAAAAGTCACACGGCATCAAGTCTGGGGATCATGGTGGCCAATGAATCAGTGCTTTGTCATCTCCAGAGGTTTGATCAAATGAATCTTACCTTGATAGCAAACTATCATACACTGATATGTTTTTGTAATAAACAGAAACTGTACAATTACATATAACAATAAACTATACATACAGATGTCAGTAACATAATGCTGTAAAATATTATAAATTTGATATTCAGTATTGTTTATTGATACTGCTGGCAGTGCAGTTGGTTTGTTGTGCTAGTGAACGAGCCTCATGACTGCTGCCTGACTTATGCTTATGATTATGACCACTATCTGACGCAATTCGAAAGTGCTTGTTTAGGCTCAACAAGCACCTATGGCACCTCTGTTGTATGTGTGAATGGCCATAAGTTGGGACCTACCCCTCTACTGCATCCTTTTTTACCTAATGCAGTTCTGTCAAAATTTGCCACATAGATTTTAAACTTGAAATATACATCTTTGTACTTAATATAGTTCAATCTTAATTACTTTGATTATTGTTGTGTAGTAAATTTTCACATCATTTAACATTGTGTAGTCTTTTTAATAAACAGTAATTAACATTTGTAAAAGGATTTATGAAATAATTTAACTTTAATTCTTTTTTATATTATGGAAGTTAATTGGATTGAGAGCTATTAAAAAATAATAATAAATAACCAGACTTTTAACATTCCATTAATATTTTGTTCAACTAAAATGAAATCATCTGTAATTTTTTTTTCTTAATGTTAATTTATTATTTCTTTATATTTTAATTATAAATTTTAGTAATTGCCATTAATTTGCTTTCTGAATAGGTGAAACTGGATTTTCAAATAAAACGACTGCGAAGAGTAGACCTAGGCCTGGACCAAAGTCATCTGTTTCATTAGATCAGAGTTTGCCACCACCGCCACGTCGCCAGACATCGACATCCTCCTCTACTGTTGTAACTGAATTGAAGGATTTGATGGACTTCTCCCCAACAGAAAAAGAGAAACCAAGCAGAGATCTTGATGCATTGGTTGGGATTATTTTAAATGGCACTAATGGTAAAAATAATTTGACAGAGCCAGCATCAGTAACAATAACATCATCATCATCATCATCTTCATCAGCAATAGCAGTAACTTTTTCACAGGGCCATCGTCCTCTGCAAAATATATTTACCGGTGTGCCATCAGTTCCTTGTCCTTTAATTCCCCCTGCAATTGGAAATTCAATAATAAACCCAGTAAATCCAGCTCCCATACCATTTTTAACACCACCTGTTCAGTTTGGAACATCCCCACCAATCAGACAGTTTCCAGACCCTTGGTGCTTTCCTAAACCTAATCTTCAGATACCATCTTTAGAGCTTCCTCGCAAAAATTCAGCCCCCAGCATAATCCTTTCTCACAATCAAACTGATATTACTGGTTCTTTTATATCTCAACCACTGCCATCCACTCCAGTGCAAACACCTCCAGTAAATGCTTCCATTCCTGATCTCCTCCTTTCACATCCCGCTTTGTCAGTTCTAAAGGCGATTGAAAAGAAACGTAATAGCAATCTAATTGATTTGGCTGATTCTGAGGACCTCTTAGGTTTAGGCATTAGGGACTCTAGTGGGAGGAAAGAAGGATTAGTAGCAACAAAAGAAGATCTGTTAAAGACATTTGATCCTTTACTTGCTGAGGCAGATAAAGATAAAAATCATTCTTTGAATCCAGCTAAAGAAGATGAGCAAGTGCCAGCTGAGGAACCAATTTACAATCAGATTTGGGTTAATCCAAGTAAGCAAGACAAAAAATTACAAAATCGCTTTGAAGATAATTTTGAACCTGACATGTTAGTGAAAGGTTTACTTCCAAATGAAAAAGATTCTGATGATGATGTGGACACTCCCCCACCTTTACCACCAAGACCAACATCAACTTCAGCAGAAATGGTTGTAGATGGAAAAGTTGTTTCTTTGAGAGAGAAAAGTTCACCACCAAGACCTTCATCCTGCAGGGTTTGTATTATTAATTTAAAATATTTTGAATAAAATAGATATTAATACTTTATTTCAAAAGTTGAATAGGAGAGATTTAAAGTTTAGATAAAGATTGAATAAAATTATTTAAGAGAGATTATGCCAACCTGAAAAATAGAACAATAACTATCTTTTATAAATAATTAGGTTAAGGAAATAATTATTATTAAGATGTTTATAGCAATAATTGTATCCTAGGATTAGCTAAAGAGTTGGTACAAAAATTGTATTGAGGTTGCAATAACAAGGTTGTGATTGATGAATTAGATTGTTAAAAGAATTTGATTATTATTAGAAAATTTAAACTATATTATGGTAATTAATTGTTATTAACAACTAGTTAATATTATGTAGCATGTAGTCTGAGATTGTTAAGGATTTCGCAACCTATTCTGTAGATAGGCTTGAAGAAGAGGAGATAATTTTCTCCTTAAAAATTTTCATTTTTTAGAATAAATGTATATTTTAGTACATTTATTTTTGTGTGTTGATGAAGATGTTTAATAATGTTTATAGCATTATTAAGTTTTTTAAATATATATATATATATATACAAAGTCCACATAGAGTCCACCAAAAAAATGTATGCACAACATAACATATATTAAAGTGTGTATAAATTTTTTTGGCAGACTCTGTATATATACATATTTATTTAATGTTAAAACTTGCCTTTTAGGCAAAAGCACTGTATATACACCTCTTCATTAATAGGCTTTTACAATTCTCAAATAATTATGTATGATTGGAAAAATATGATTTTTTTTTTTCCACTCCTAAATGGTGAGTGTTATCATTTAATTAAAATTGGAGTTGTATGGTGCCATTCTATACATCCTTTGATACTGTTCAAATCAAATTTCCTCAGTGTTCTTATGATGGTTAATATTATTTAAATTACAGTTTGTTTGTTTTTTTATTTTTTTTTAAAATTAAGTTAAAATTGCTACAATATTAAAATTGATGTATACAAGCATAAAAATGCTCTTATATGTTGTTGATAATATTATCCAAAAAGTGAGAATATGCTTTTGTAAGAGATCCAGTTAATAATAATCATCATGTATGTTTAAGAAGTCTATATTACTAGAGCCAGATGACAATTTAAATTGAGTTTATAGGATTTATATTATCTTTGAGAGCTATTGCTATTTGATTTTTTAATCAACTATGTTTCTGGCATTTGTTAATTTGTTTGTGATAGTATTTGCTAATTCACTCACATTGGCTTTATTAGCTCCTTTGTCTTGGGGTCATGCTATAAAAAAAGGAATATAATCTCTTTAGCATGTCTTTCTCTTTTGACTTTTAATCTTTGTGTTTCTGTGACTTTTAAATGATAGGATTTGATGTTAATAAAAAAAGAAAAAAAAAATAATAATCTGTTTAAATTTAATTAAGTCCTCCTGCCTGAATCCACTTAACCCTTCAGGCCGGTGAGTTTCTTCTCTGCACGTGTCTCTCAGGCGGTATTTGTTTTTACCCCTTCTCCTCATTTTGTTATACTCCTATTCTATAATTAATTTCTTTTTAATGGAAAATTTTAAAACTTTGATATTTTTTAAATATAAAAACAATGAGTTGATATACAATCCAAACTATTTTATTTATATTTTTTACGAATATTTACCTGGAAAAAAAATAGTAAATCATTAAAAATATAATTTTGTGTGATAAATTTTAAAGCAATCCAATAAACAAAGTCCAACTTCACAACTTGGGCACCAATAAATGGTTTCCTTGCGCTTACCATCTTTTGAGCAGACAGCACAACGTCTCTGTGGCTTTTTTTTAGTGTTACTTGGTGGAATTTTTTCTATAAAATGACGCTCTGTCAGCCGTGATGGAGTAGGATTAATTGATGGCCTACCTCGTTTCACACATTCAAATCCAGTATTTATTTAAAGCAATTGCTGAATTAATTCCAATCTAAATTGTAAATGTTCAACTTTCTGATCATTACAGGAATTATATAATATAAATGCATTATGAATTGTTACATTTAAAAGTCTCCTGAATAATTTAATATACCATTTCATACATTTTTTTCTTTCTA
>JAFIDM010009631.1:114092880-114115202 GCA_023159025.1 Thereuonema tuberculata
TTTTTTCTATAAAATGATGCTCTGTCAGCCGTGATGGAGTAGGATTAATTGATGGCCTACCTCGTTTCACACATTCAAATCCAGTATTTATTTAAAGCAATTGCTGAATTAATTCCAATCTAAATTGTAAATGTTCAACTTTCTGATCATTACAGGAATTATATAATATAAATGCATTATGAATTGTTACATTTAAAAGTCTCCTGAATAATTTAATATACCATTTCATACATTTTTTTCTTTCTAATAGGTACGGTTGCAATTTTTGATCTTTTAAATCAACTCCCCCCATTGACAAATTATACTCTAGTACACATTTGGGTTTAACTATTGTTTTTCCATTTTTTTTTTATTGTTTCTGTATCTGCATTATGAAAGGTGGAAATCATTGCAACATCCTTTTTGTCTTTCCATTTCATCACCATTACATCATTACATTCCTCAGCAAATATTTCCCCTTTTTTTAATTTTATATTTTTAATTTCTGAAGACACATTTTTTCTATTTAATCTTAATGTTCCAGCTACATTTGTTCCCTGATGTTTTAAAAACAAAGCCAATTCCGGAGAGTTATAGAAATTATCCATCCATAGACATCTGCCCTGATTTAAAAGTGGTTCAATTAATTTTAAAACAATTTTTGACGTTTTTCCAATTAACTGGTTACTAAATTTAGAGTCAAGTTCAGTGTCCTGTCCAGTATATGCAATACAATTCCAAAGATAACCTGTTTTTGAATCACATAATTCAAACGTTTTTATGCCAAATTTTGCAGCCTTCATTGGAATATATTGACGAAACGATAACCTTCCTTTCCACAAAGTTAACGATTCATCAATTGAAATATTGGCACCTGGAGAAAATGCCGACTGAAAATTTTGATTTAAAACCGTTAAAATAGAACTAATTTTAAATACATTTTTGGAACCTGTGAATTCATTTTTTTTTTTTTTTAATTGTCAGCGAAAAGTATAAAATTTGAAAGCAATTCAAATCTATCTCATCTCATGGTGTCTGGGAATACTGGGGTTTCAATTAAGCTACTTCTTGAAAAATATGATTTTAATGTTGGCTTTTGAATAATTCCCATAAGCATACATAATCCAAAATAAACAAGCAGCTCATTCCTGTCTGTCGGTGTGAATGAATTACATCTTGACCTTGGAGTCAGCTGATGTGAACCTATAAATTGTTCAGCATAACGATTTGTCTCTGTAATAATAATATCCAAAAGCAAAGCATTGAAAAATAGTAAAAAACTTTCTAAAATAGAACTTACTGTTTTTCGGGGTCCATTTTCGCCAGTAAAATTCACTTTCGTGGGTTTGTATTGAGGACTTACCGGGTTCCAGTTCCACAAATAATCTGCACCTGTTGCGGCCGGCAACTGAACGCAAGTTATTCCGTCAGAATCAATTTCATCTTCACTATTTTCAGTATCTCCTTCACTATCACAATTGTCGGAATCACTTTCAGTGTTTATATTAACGTCTTCAACATCAGAATCATCCAAAATTAATTGGATTTCATCATCAGTGAGCGCATGCCGTTTTGTTGAAGTCGCCATGAATCACAAACAACTTGAAAGAAGAAAGAAGCTGAAAGAAAATTCCTTAATTGCTAAACTAGAGCGCGAAAATTTGAAATTGACCAATAAAATAAAAGCTTTTTTCATTGTCTCTCAGTCAGTGGAAAATTCCAGATTTTAGCTGTAAAATTAACCGCCAATTATCTACCCCTGCAGAGAATGTACCCCTATACGTCGAACCGGCTGAGAGACTGACCCCCTGGGAACGTACCGCTGTACGTTCTACCGGCTTGAAGGGTTAAACGAGTCTTTTAATTCCAATCTCCTAACAAACGTTTCTTTTTTGATATATCATAAACTTTTACTCAGTTTTCCAATGAGTAAATATGATTTGTGTTTGAAAACAAATTTGGTTACTATGTTCTTTCTTTTGATTGAGCTGAATTATTTAAATGACATCTTATATCTTGTTATCTCCCTAACTTAAGTTTCTCATCCAAGAGTGACTGGTAAAAAAAAAATAAACAAAGATATGCTGGAATTTCATTTTGTTGATAAAAGTATTAAAAAATCATTTGCATGCTTAAAATCCACTTTAACAACAGTTTGATCATTTGTTGCAAAATTGATTTTTTTTTTTTTTTTTGTGGCATGCAAACGGATATTTATGCTAATCAAATATGGAACAAAGAGTAGTTTGCACATCTTGAAAATCTTTTCACATCTTTTTAGATCATTGTATTACAGCTTGTTTACATTAAAATTTCTTCAACTTTTCTCTTAATGATTTGATCCATCTCCAATAGTATTCTTCAACAGAGCTATCAGTAATGCCAAGATCTTCATTGCATTCACTACTTTTGTGTAACTTGAACACATCCATGTTTAGGTTTCAAGAAATTAAAGCTATGAAACGAAAACATATATGTCCTTCCATTTTTGGGGTCACATTTCATCGTAGAAATGAAAAGAAGTATATCAAAGAGATCTGGCTTTCAAATAATCCACGACAGCACTTTTTAAAATCATGTAGCTCATGATTATAAGAAGTTTCAAAATTATGGAGTATGCCTTACTTGATCATCTCTTATCTGTTTAAAAGTACATTGGCTAATTGGAAATGTATGTTTTCTTTAATGTGAAGTCTAAAGTCTCCTATTTAGATAAACAAAATGTTAGCAGTTTCCTTGCATATATAATGTCACTAATTAGTTTCAATGAAGATTGCCCCATTTATTATATAGCCCTTCTGGTAAAGAACTGTTTGGTCTCCTTCAATTTCTGATTTTTTTTTTTCTCCACAGATTTCAGTTTATCATGCATTTTTACTTTTTATGCAGCTTTAACTTTTGAAGTTTGTTCACTTCTTTTCTCAATGATAGTGAAATTAGTTGAAAACCGTCCCTGTAAGTCTAAAGAATCATCAGTATCAGCATTTGGTTCATTATGCATTAACTCTTTCAGGTCATTGCATGTAGGCTCTATGGGTGGCAATGCCTTCCCTAAAATTATATTGCTTGGCAATTTCACCAAGCGTGACTTTCCCATTGCATTTGAATACCAAAACTGATTTTCAGATTGTTATATTCTCTTTAAGTTTAAATCTCTAATATTTTTCTTTCTTTTTTTTTTTAACTTAGTATGTCTGAGTTTGAGCACTGTCTTAATGTCTGAGTTTGAGCACTGTCTTATCATGAAGCTTTTTTTTTTTTTTTTATTTGCTATTTACGACATATCTTCTTTTACTTTCCTATGCAGTTTTCATCAGGAATTTTATTTACCTAATTCCAATTCATTATCAAAAATAGATGTTTTAGTATTTTTTTAAATCGTGTCTGGAAGTGATTTAATGTTTACACAAAAAAATTAAAAATAGTTGTAAATACTGTAAATATAAGCATAGTCTAGTCAAAATATGTAATGACGCCTATTGTTTTCCAATAAAGTATTTCACACCACCAGATGACACTTTTTAGTAACTATCTAGTATTACAATACTAGAGATTTGTTTCTTGATATCCATTTGAAGTTTTAGACAAGGATTGCGATTTGTTAGACTTCAAAAAAGGCATAGTTAAAGTGTACCTGTTGAAAGCTGACAATATCTATGAAAATATCAACAGTGCAGGCTGTTCATGAAATGTTGTAATTAAGGTGTTGTCTGGAATGATACTAGGCAGAACAGTATTTACAAGACTATTGGTAGGTACCCATGTTTCATCAGTACTCTTGGTGAATATGTAATTTCCTATCTTTTCTAAGCAAATAGATTCAAAACCGAGAAGTGTTGACATTGAAATATATCAAGGAGACAAATAGTGATTTTTCTTACATCATAACCTGAAGAACTCTCTTCTGTAAGGACTTTCAAAGCAGGAATGCAGTAAAGTTTACAATATTTACCAACAGTGGACCATTGAAATCTAGAAAAAGTTTTTTGTAATCTGTGCCATGTGGACAACAGGCACAGCTATAGTGTAAAAGGTGAGATATAGTGAGACAAAAAATTAGAAAAAAAAAAAAAATCTGTAAAGAGGAATCATTCAACTGTCATTTGTCCATCACAAACAAGCAAGAGGCAGCAGTGTTTTAGTATGGGGATGTTATCCTGGGAATTTTGTGGATCCCCAATACCCTTAGGCTGATCCGGGCACCCATATTTTCAGAATACAACAGGGACTTTCAGATATTAAGATGGCAGCTAAGCATATTGAATTTCAATCCCATAGAACATCTTGGATTAAGTTAAAGTATTAACTTAATACTTTAATTTATTTGAATCCTCCAATCTGAACGTTGGCAACAGTTCTAATGACATGGTTCTTCAAATCTTCTGCTAAATCCAAAGATTTTACAGAGTCTTAAGCCGTCTGTGAAGGGACTACTTTGTAGGGGGGGGGGGGGCCTGAATTATTCGGAAGATGGTCGTAGTATTGAGAATGCACACTGATAATATACATCTCCCCCTACCCATCCACATACATAGACTGCAACATGGTCTATGGTCTTGATTTAATAGACCTCCGGTCGCAGTGCTTGGCTTCTCTGCCACCCACATTCACTACATAAACATAAACATGGTCTTGATTTTGTATTTCCTATTTAAAGCTTATAAAAAATGATTGGACAGATTTACCATATCTTCTCATGGTGCAGCTGTTAATAGTAATATTTGAACACAATAAATGAACTGAACTATTCACCAATCTGGGTGCTTTTTTAAATTTCTAGTCTGAGTAATCTCAACAAATAATGGCCCTCATTCTTCTGATGGAAGAAGGTCCAGTTTTTGTATCATTAGTCAGCAAAATAAGTAAAGTAAATAAAGACAAGTAAGTAAGTGTACAAAGAATCACTGTTGATAGCATCACTACTTATAATTATTGTTTCATGAAGCTATGTTGGAGGTTGAGCATCAGCTGGAGTATTATGGGATTTACAACAGGTTTGAGGTTTGAATCATCCTTTAGAGTGTCGACAGTAATCATGAAATACTTCAAAGTAGAGAAATTTGGAAGCCAATATTTTATTGATTTTGAGTTATCCAAAATTGTTTTAATAATGCATTGTAAATCTTTAATGTTCTATAAGTGCTGGGGTCATCTCAGTGGTAAAATACTGGCCTGAGAAACATGCAGTCGTATGCTAATTCAAATATGAATAAATTAATTTTTTTCCCAAATTAATATTTGAAATTCCAAGACTGTAAGAATTATTATTATTTTTTTTTATCAACCATCATATGTGATGAAAATAGAAATATAAAAAATAAGTACTAAAACATAAAAAGAGTATCTTATTTACTCTATTTTTTACCCCTTTCCCCCCCCCCCTCTCAATTCAGGTAATTCTTTATTTTATGGTGTAGTTTTAAAAAAGGCCATATACACAATAATTAAAAAACATAAAAACACATTAAAATCTCGACCAGGTTTTGATCGGACCTGCCCAATCTTTTTGAAGTGACTTGAAAAGATCGGCAGGTCCGATCAAAACCTGGTTGAGATTTTAATGTGTTTTTATGTTTTTTAATTATTGTGGGTAAGGCCCTTTTTAAAACCACCTTTAATTTCACACACATTAAATTTCTACTTCTTTATTTTAATTGCACAATATTCCCACCTCCCCTGCCCAATGTACAGGGAACCTTGATAGTTTTTAAGATAGTCGTGAAACTTGCTTAACTTGTTTTACAGCATTGGAAGAGATTTCAGTTGGTACTTACCTGTATTTAGCCATTCAGGTGATGAAATTGGGGATTTCAATGAAGATATAAAATGCATCATGATATATTTGTATTGTCATTCATACAAGAGGGTGATTTATCCAAACAATGTTTAAATTATTGATATGTTCTGCAGTTCTCAGCTTACATTAAATTCAGATCTTACTCTTTCTGTATAAACATTTGCTGTGAATTGCCTTAGAATTGATCAATTAACTTTTAAATTATATGAACATAAATCATCCAGATTTTTAATTCTTTATGACTGTAACATATATAATATATATCTTCAAGATTGTGTAATGTAGCACAAATTTAAATTCTGTATTGCTTGTAATTGAACTGTTGTCTCTTCTCCCTGTTAAATCTTACATTACTTGAATATTAATGGATATTGATAAAGACGACAATTTTTAATGTAACTTTAGGGATTTTAACAATCTCTTGCTTATCCTCTCGCATTTTAAAGGATCTCTTCTGAGCAACAGTTTGCCGTATAAAAGATGCTCAGTAGTGGTCAGAATCTGCAGACAAAAGCTTCATATAGAGAATTCTTTTCTTTTTCATTTTATTGTATTTTTGAAATAGAGAGAGAGAAAGGGACAGACAAACCAATATATAAGGCCTTTGCAGAATTAATCTCATTAATTAGTAGAAATTATATTTTGTTCAGTAATTTTTATATCTTTTTTTTTTTTCAATCGGAATACCCAGAAACTTCAGTTATAAAGTTTCATGAACCAGAAATTTCAAATACTAAACAAATGGTGGCACTGTCCTTTTAAATAAACAATATTTGATTTAAAAAGTTACAATTAATACCTCAGACAAGTTAAAATATTATATACATTTTAAAACATGATGTTTCGATACCTTTATTTGAGGTGCTTTCATCAAAGTAATTTCAAAAACAAAAATCAGTCTCTTTTAAACCAGAAGTTAGATTCACCAATCAAAAAAAAGATGATTCCCAAATCCTGCAGGGAACGAGGATTCCAAAACAGGGATTGTCCATTTGTCAAGTAAGGGTGGATAAGTCATAGTTTTTGTACAAATCTTTGAACAAAAGGTATCTGCTTCTAACAACTCTTGAATAGAAAGATTGGAAAAAACACACAATTGCCAAGATTAAAATAAGTAAATAAATAATATGTATATATTTAAAATTAAAATTATTTTTTAAAAAGTAAAAACAGTTCTTTCATTGTTCTTTTCTTTCTTATTGCACTTCTTTGCCATGTAGCATTGTTTATATTCTACTGTCTTTTGCTTCACCATGCTTCTTGCTTATTTCACTACTCTCCAGGTATTTGATGATGTTCTGAACTGCTGAGTAGAGTTGTAAGAAGTTCCCTTAGCACTGTAATAAGATTCAAAGCATAGGCATGTGTTACTGTCCGTTGATTGGCGTATGAGTACTATATTATCAAAATCTATTTAGCATTGATACTTCCATGAATGTTTAGTAGTTGAATATTGCTTAATATCACCAGTTTTAATAGCATTTTAATGCTCTTCTGGTCTTTTTTTTTTTTTAATAAAATTCTGCCTGTCTGACCTAGTTAGTGACATTTATGGTTGAGCATTGAAATTTGTAAAACACATCCATTTTTAAGAAATCATGAGTGATATTTTAAAAGCTGGGAATTTTAAACAAAATCATAAGTCTAAAAGAAACAAAAATATCAGTATTCTTGAAGGCACTTTTCAGTCATTTTTTCAGTTTGTCCATAATAAGGATAAGCAGCTTCTGGGTATTTGATTTCTAATAATGTAAGAGAATAACCATTTACTCCTAGAAATCCTATTAATATAATAACACTCTTTTTTAATAACCACAATACTTCGTCCTTCTTTGCGAAGGACTTCTTCAGATGGTACCAGAAAATAAGAAACTATTCTTCTTCCTCTACATTTCATAAGGGTTACAAATAAGAACTTAAAAATAAAACATTTTCTTATACAAGTTAACAATTGAAAACTATTGTATTCGCTAGCATAGTTATTAATAATTATAACAATCAGCACATTAATAATAATGATGTTTCATAAATAATAATAATAACAATACTAACATTACTCGCATTACATCATGAATATAGTAAAATAAAACAAAGAACGCACATAACTAAACAAAACACAAATTCACTGAGCTATTTTTACTGAGCTTTATATCAAAAAATAGCTCAGTGAATTTGTGTTTTGTTTAGTTATGTGCGTTCTTTGTTTATTTTACTGTAAAAATGTACTAACGCACGTTAAATCTATTGTCTAACATCATTAATATCTAAAAACTTAGTTTTTCATAAATTCTTTTACATATTGAAATGATGCACTACTCATTTTAAGAAACTTATCCTTATTAATACAGTTTTTGCTATTGATCAAACATCATTCAAAAATTGTATTAATTGTTATAATTATTAATAACTATGCTGGCGAATATGATAGTTTTCAATTGTTAACTTGTATAAGAAAATGCTTTATTTTTAGTTCTTATTTTGTAACCTTATGAAATGTAGAGGAAGAAGAATAGTTTCTTATCCTCTGGTACCACCTAAAGAAGTCCTTCGCAAAGAAGGACGAAATATTGTGAGTATTAAAAAAGAGTGTTATCATATTAATAGGATTTCTAGGAGTAAATTATTTACAAGATACATGAAAGATGCTTATATAAAGGGTAACCATTTTTCACAAGTGTGATCTGACATTTACTTCCCAGAATGACTCCTCTTTTGAACAAAAATGAAATACTATAGAAATCATCAGGTGAATGATATTCAATTTAAATGAGAAAGGGGCTGCTGAATCGAAATGCATTGCTTAACATCCAGGTTACATTTCATCCAATAGGACATTAAGCGAATTGGACGTTGTGCGAACATTATATGTAAACAAACCTATATACTATGCTTTAATACACTTAACACTAATACAGAACAGACAATAAAACAATTCAGTAGTTATTTGGTCAGAAGGATCTGGTGGTAGCAGAACTTCCCTTGTAGTAAACTATGGGTTTGGAGCAGTATCATTGTGCAAAGTTAATTAATGTTGAATTGATTTGGAGGCTGTTCCTGTAAATGTAAAGTGAGTTTGGATGAAATTGGAGTAATACTGTAAACTTTTATGTTAACTTCATTATAAATGTTAATGATGTCATTAAGTCCTTTACATCTAACAAGTAAAGGGCACGATAGCGTCACCGGAGTTGCCGGTTCAGACCATTTGCATTCGAAAGATCTTCCGTAACTAAGTCAACCAGCAAAATTGTAGAGGCAGACAGCCAAGGGTATAGGAGCTGTGAGGGGTCTAAGTTAACATGGTGGCCTATGGGAAAACCTTATAAGTCACTACAATAAGCAGATATTGATTGGAAAATAAGCAGGAAATTGTTATTGATCAGATACAATCGATGTGAAGTTCAGAGAACAGTGCATGGAAAAGGCAGATACTCTGTTCACTGACAAGGTAAAGGGTACGACTGTGTAACTGGAGTTGCCGGGCAAGTGACACCTTTACTGAAAACTTGTTCTGGGGGAGTTCATTGGTCGAGTTTGCCGGGCGGACAGCCAGCAGGAGAGGAGGAGGAGACTGCCAAGTCCGGGTCAAGCACAAATAATACTTTTATTTAAGATATCACATTTTATTTAGGTTTATTTAATTCGAAGCACTATTTCACTTGAATTATAATATCACTTAGTAAAATCATAGTCACAATTTAGAACTAAATATATATTCACACAAAAAATAATATTTTAATTTCTTTACTTTAGAAATTAAATATTTGAAGATTATGAATACTCCTGTCACTGGATTCCACCATCTTGGCTAAGTTCACTTTGATATGAAAAGTTGTATTTATAGTTGCCTTCTTAATTCCTTTAAATGATATATATCAAGAATAAATTACTCACAGTTCTTTGCGGAATTTATCCTTGACTATTTCTTTCACCAACTGATAAATATGAAGTTCACTTTGATTCACCGCTAATCCAAACGTCCCTTCGCATAATGGTTGCACCTTGGACTCTTCTAAGGATACGTTCTGTAATCGCTTTCTTATTCGTCTTTATGGGGAAACTACGGCTTTCACAGTTCGGCTTATTTCATGCTTCAACTTGAATATCTTCTTTGTCTTCAGCTTAATCATATCGTCTGTCAGAAGCTTGACTCTTGCAGCCATTGCCGTCACACCCCTCCTGTCTCATCCGTTCAGCTTCCTTCTCTTCACACGTTACTCTGGCTCTCCTCATACTTGTTCTATTCTCTCAAAACAAGGCGCTTTCTCACTCTTTAATACCGTAGTCATCTGACATAACGCAAATTATTAATTATGTAAAACTTATTGTATTTTACTTTTGCAATTGCGTTTAAATTATGTTTGAAGCTTTCAAATTAATTTTTATAATTTTAAAATAAAACTAGGCCATCTCCCGTGTACAGATTGTTCGTTATAGATATTTGAAGAAGAGATTTATTTAGATGGACGTTGGTTGATATAGATGTTAAATGAAGATCATAGCTTATATACGATACTCCTGGTGACGAATTGATTGTGACTATTCTTTCGAGTGAAGATAACCAAATTCTGATGACTTGTGAATCTAGACAAATTTTCCTCTTTGGCAGAGACTTCAGACAAATTTTACCTGTAGTCAAGAATGGCCGAGATTACGACATTATTAACAGTTCTTTGAAAAGATCTCATCCTTTCTCTCATTGTCCATTTCGATACTAATTGATTGTCGATGATAAAACGATGGTTTATATGAGATAATCCAAGAATAATTGATTCCAATGAAAGGGGTTAAAGCAACATTTTGAAGTTTTGAAGACTCTTTTCAAGCCATCTCTTTTTCAAGCATAATAAAATTGGAATAAGTACAACAAAACAAAATAGTTGGAAGCTTAAACAAATTTCAAAAACATGTGAATCAATAAGTTTAGTTGTTTTTACAAAAATATATTAATAAGGTACAATTCAATTATTAAAAGTAATAATAAGAAGAAAATAAAATTTAAGATAATCTAACAAAACTCAATTCCAAAGAAAGCAGTTAACGCATTATTTTGAAGTTCAATAATGCTCATTTTGAATTTGTCGACTTCCTCGTGACAATAAAAAATGAAAAACCGTTTTCCATTGTTGCACTAACATTGGGGCACAACAACAACACAACAATTGCGGAGATATAAGTCAAAAAACAATATGAAAAGAGTTGTAGTCAATATGGCCTAATGGATAACACATCCGACTTCGGATCAGAAGGTTGCAGGTTCAATTCCCGTCGCGGAAATTTCATTGTAAAAATTATTTCTATTTTCCATTCGCACAGAAAATTGCGTCGGACAGACAGACAGACAGAGAAATAAAAGATTTTAGTAATATAGATTATCCACATTTTCCTAATATCTTTCTATTCAAGTGTTGTTAGAAGTAGACTTCTACCTTATCTTCTCATATTTTTGTGTAGGGACTGTGTCATACATATCACCCACTCTTACTTGACAAATGAACAGTCGCTGTTTTAGAATCCTTGTTGTCCTGCAGGATTTGGCATAGTCTTCATTTGATTGGTAAATTCATATAACCTCTGATTTAAAAGAGATTGATTTTAGTATTTGAAATTACTTTGATAAAGGCACCTCAGAAACTTTGTGCTTTTAAATGAGTATAATATTTTAATTTGTCTGTGTGTTAATTTTAACTTTTTAAATGTATTGTGCTACACACACAAAACGTTTTTAAAATAATATTTGGTTTCTCAAATGTATTTCTAAAACATTGAAAATCTATGTAAATACTTTGCTGTAAGATAACTTTGAATTGGCTTTTACATAGTATTTATTACTAATGAAATTTCTCTTTCTAATCTTATTTATATATGCAAGAAAGAAAGAAAATGGCATTTACATTAGTGATTTTCTACTTTAAAATTTCCCTAAATTTCAGACAGGTGCAGTTTTTGACCGGAATGAAATTACTCAGGATCGATGGAAAAACCAGTTAACTACTTTGGCTCCTGATTTGAAGGTGAAATAAAATGCCAATGTGATGTTATGTTTTGTTTACAAAGTTGTGATTGTAAACGTTTTGATATTTTTTTTTTGTGGCATGGCTTTATGTGCTGTTTCCATAAATCTATTTTCCTGGCTCCCTGCAAAATGCTAATAATAAAAATGATCGCATACCTAAATATATATTGTTTTATCTTCAAATTTAGATGTTTCATTGTTTTTGTGAGCTGCTCTCCTTAATTGATTTTAATTAACTGATTTCAGAAATTTCTTTGTTATGCATTGCAAAGTTTTGTTTAGGCTCTCTAGATCAAATTAGATGATAATGATGCAAAACTTCAATGTAAATAATTGAGGCAAATAGTTTAATTTCAGGAAAGCCTTCTTGTGATATTAATTTATCTAATACTGAAACCTCTTTGAGAAAGGGCTTAATTTAGAATCTGCAGTCTTAATTTTCCAAAATACTAGCATAAAATGCATCTTTATATATATAAATTATCTAATTTTTGGAGTTTGATGTGGTCTTGACTTTTATCAGTAAAAATTTGGAATATCTCTACAATTTGTATTATTTATTTCTTTTTACTGAAAAATTAAAATATTAAGACATTTATAATTCTAATAGTCACACAGTAAGAAATTGTAAAATCAATTAGATTCACTTGGACTGAATTCATTTTTTTTAGATGAAAAATTAACTTAACCAGTTTTTCCTGAATACAAACAGTGTGTGTAAGGTACATAGTAAAATATCCTGGGAAATGAAAATCATTTTCCATGGCCCATTTCAGTAAACTACAGGATACTGTCAAATTACACAAGAAATAATACTTTACTGCCTGCTTGCTTTCATTATTTCAAGAAATCCACATTCAAGTGCCTTATAATTTCACTGGGAGAAGTGGGCAAAAATTAAACACTTAGATAATACATAGATATAGCTGGCCTAGTGGATGAATTCTTAAAAAGGGGTTGTAAAACCTTCTTCGAAATGATTTGTGATTATATTCAATTGACTATCCTAAGTTTTTAGAATTGTGCACGCTCTTTATTAGATGCTGTCTCATAACTAGAGGGAACCTTTGCATCAGATGGTCTTGCCTTTTCCTGAATTGCATTTGTGACTTCAGAACTCAATAAAAAATTTGGTTCCTGTTTAAAAGTTTCTAAATGTTATTCTGTTACTTTCTCCTCAGGGGTTTTTTGAGTTGATATGTCATCTTAAGAAGATTCAGTAAGCTGAATTCCTTTACAGTCCTGTCGTATGACAAGGTGTAACTCATTCATTTCTGGCCTGAAGGTTTAGGTTGTATATTCAATATGAAGTTTTGCCATTTGCTTCAAATCAGCAATGTGATTCTTCTGTAGTGGCTGTAATTTTTTTTGGTGGCTTTCATCATTTTCAGCCATTTTTCTGATCTCAGTGGAATTTTCATTCAAGCATTGTCAGCACTTGCTGGCTGATTGTCAAATTAAGGAGGTGTTTATAGGTATCCTTTAATTCTAGAACAATACAACCTTCAACAGGATTACAAGATATTGATTTCATGCTTTTTCTCACTTACCTACTAATTAACATTATCCAGTGGCAAACAAAATATGATAAGGATTAAGAAACTAAGGATTGTTAAATAAGAGTTTCACACTATAATTGACAACAAGCAGAGAAAAATTTGTTCCATTTAATTAACTTTCAAAATTTAAACAATTCAGTCCTGAGCATACATAGGATTAAAATGTGTTCAGAATGCTTTAAAAATTCAATAAAGCAACCTGATAATGAGATTAAGTTGATAAACAATGAGAAATAGTTTTAGATATTGTTTTTTTTTTGCTTTTGAATTTGCAGAGGGATGAAATGAAAGCTTTGCCAATCTACATTTCCTGGATTGTTTTACAATCTTTTATCAGTTTATCATTCAGCCCTTTACCAAATTCATTCAAAGATCACTA
Organism: Thereuonema tuberculata; assembly: GCA_023159025.1. Taxonomy (NCBI): domain Eukaryota; kingdom Metazoa; phylum Arthropoda; class Chilopoda; order Scutigeromorpha; family Scutigeridae; genus Thereuonema; species Thereuonema tuberculata. The sequence goes on from JAFIDM010009631.1 coordinate 114,106,611, forward strand.
ACCAATTTGTGAATTATAACCTAAATATTTTTTATTAATTCTACAGGACAGTAAACTTGCTGACTCGTTTTGCCCTCTGTAATATCTGCATCTATGAAAGGCTTTCTGTATTTTGATCAGAAATATTTTTTCTGATTTTTACTTAGTCAATTCTTAATATTCTGCTTGTAACTTCTGTTCCATACCCAACATGGACTTAGATTTAATATAAAATTTTCCAGCAGTACGAAATATTACTTTCTTTTAGTGAAATATATTTATTTTTCTAGAAAAATGTGTACTATCATACATTATCTTTCCATATCTGGAGACTTATTTGTTAATTTGTAATTTAAAATATACTGGGTTTTTTTTGTTTTTTTTGCTTAGGCCCTTTATTTACACTAAGTTTTGGCCTCTTTGCATCATGTCCAAATAAACTCATTGTAATGCATATCTAGCATACAGAAACAAATATTATATAAACTATCATATTGTGTCATGACCCCTTATACGGTATGCCAAATATAATACTTTAAGCATTGCGTTTGTTCTATCATCCCTTCTGTATTGACAGTTAAATTACATAAAAATATTTCTGTCTCTATTCTAATGTCGCAAGCAGCTGCCATCTTAACCCTTTTTGCTGCTGCTAATCTCCAATCTTGCCAGATGACAACAAACCATCTCTTTTGAAGTGGTTTTCCATTCAGTTTCTCTCTGATGGTTTTGCATTTTCAATCTCAATGTAATGGAGCTTTGAATTTAATTCCAAATTTAATGGATCATGGAGTTAGACAGTACAGTATCTAAATGTTCCTTTACACTGTTATTTGCTCCTTCTCCATCTCATCTTATCTGACATCTCATCATGTTATGTTGAATTTTGTAGCTTTTTTGTAATATTGTTGCTGATTGAATCACAACTTTTAGTGTTACAGACCAGTTACATCAACTTCTATAGGGGTCATTTTCACAAAAAGGGTCAAATAACGGTAAAGACAGAACTTGAAATAAAATATGTTTTTCTCTTCAGTTTAAGATTACAAAAAAGCATGATTTATATGATTAAGTATTGTCGTGCACAAGGCTATGCTGGATGTTTAATATTTTAGATCAAATAAAATAATGAATTTAAACTGACCTGTCTTTTCCGTTATCTTAGTAACAGGAAAGACATAACGGTAAAGACAGCAGCAACGCTTATTTCACAATTTTTATTAAAAAGAAACAGCAGTTATACAAGAAGACCTTAATTCGTAATGTCACAAATATTGTTAAGAGTTATTGTTAAAGAGTGCGTATTCTGTTTTTTTTATCAACTCAAGTAAATATATCTGTATAAATAATGGACAATACACAAAAAAAGAAATATTCTGTCATGATGGAAAAGCGTAATTTATTTCTGTTTATGATTATAATTTTGATATTTTAAAGAAAACTTAAAAAAAAAAATTATTAAAAAAGTTATCTACAGATTTAACAAAATTTAAGACTAAAAATTTATAAATTAGAAATAGAAACGGGGTAAGTTTTAGGAAATTTTACAACACTTGGAGAATAGCACGGGCAGAAGACTTTCCCTTTACCTATCTTAGAATTACTTTCACAATAACACGACAACTCTCTGAAAGATAGTTCTCCACTAACATTACACCCAATCTGATGAATTCGCATTGTGCCTGTAATTGTTTTAAGTTTTGCATAGCTTTGCAGGTGACATTTTATTGATTCCATGGCCTCAGAATGCACTTCGTATATTTTTACTTTCAGCGAACATGTTTCAAGTGCTTTAACCAGCTCACTACAGTCAAAAATATCTTTCCCGTGTGCTACCAATCGGTCAGCTGTAGTTTTAACAGCTGCACCAATTCCATCAGCCGGTCCTTTACCATGATATGCCTCCAAAAAATTCCATGTAATATAGGACAGACCAAACTTTTCTATAGGGTAAGTAGACATCAACAAAAAATTAGTTTTGTTTCGGTATTGTGTTGTAGGTCCATCTGAAACAAAGTGAACAACACTAATGTTTTGTTTAACAATGTCTCTTAATACAGGTTCTAAATGAGCCCATATTGCCTCAGCTGAATGCAATGTATTACTGCTTAATGTGCAGTAACATTTTGTATACAAGGAACCATCAGCATTTTTTAGTGTTGCATGACAGGTGTGTAGCGATACCTGTTGTCGGCTTCCCCCAAAATGCATTGACTGAATCTCAGTTGCGCCTTTGCACGCATAATTTTCACTGAAGTCAATTTGTAAAACGCATTCATGTACCGAAATATTTTGTTTCAGTCTACAAATTGTGAGATACTGGTGGTATATTCTGAATTCGTGTGCCATAAGTTCTCTAATTTCTTTTTCAAAAGCTGTACATACATTCTTTATGGTGTTTGACAGTTCCATTTTCTTAACAATTTTTATTTCTTTTTCAACCCCACCTATAGTACGTGTGACTAGCACTGTTTTCCATTCCGAATAGTTGACATTCTCACTGAATGTTTTCTTACAGGTAGACATGTAAATCTTGTCAAGATTTTCCTTACATTGTGTGCATGTTTGATACATGCACTCTTTCTTTTTTGTAGAGCACACAATTTCTTGAATCAAGTTATAAGGATTCTTATGCTTTACAATACCTAAACTGTGAAGCCGTGTGGCTTTTAGTTCAGCATTTACATGACGTTTACATTTCACTGTATCTCTATCCTTAACGTTACGCTGCACTACGTAAAATGGCCTAAGTCTTGCAAACGCTACATAGGAAACCTTTACTGTAGGGTGATCAGCTATAAATTTTGCATGCAAGTTTATCACTGTATCACACAGGTATCGCTTTTGCATTTTTATTTTATTCCGTGTTATTGTTTCTTTTTTGCCAGCTGCTGGTGTTGAGTTAATATCTTGCAGGTAAAAGCCCTCCACTAATTTTTCAACATCATCTCCAAGTCCTTGTTTCTGTTTTCGTTTTAACTGTCCCAGAGAAACAGCTTCTGTTTGCAATGTCTTTCTTGAGAGCGCAATTTCGGCTCTTGCTTTATCTATTAATCTGTATTTTTTTAGTAACTTTCCAACAAGCACGCGGTGGAGAGTACGTTTTTCATGTTCTTTGGAAGATTCGAATTTCTTTCTTAATTCTTCACAAATTGTATAGCCGAATTGGAGTTCTTTACGTATTTTATTCTTGCTGGCTGTTTGTAGGAGCTTGTCAGCTTTGGTTCTAGGTGTATCGTTGGGTTGGTGTACACTGTCATGTTGTGACTGTAAATTGGGATTCCTTCGTGTAATTTTTTTCTGAAGAGCACGCTTTTGTTTCTCCAAAGATTTAATTTTTGTCTTTAACATTTCAATTGTTCGATAAGCTCTTCTTGCGTCTCGCTTAATCTTTTTTCTACCAGCCCTCTTTTGATGGCTCAAGATTGGTTGTGCATCATCGGTGTTAGGTGGTGTTGGCGGTGGGATATCATCATGGTGTTCATTATCACATTTATTTTCTGTAGATTTGTTTGCTTGTCGCCGTTGTTTTCTTTTTTGGATTCTCCACTTTCGACGCAAAGCTCGCTGACTTTTTTCTGACAATTCATGAATTGTAACGATTGTTCCACGTTGTTTCCGTTTTCTGTAACGCTCCCGTTCCTTCTTCTTATATTCTTCATGTTTGTCAGGGTCGCTGTATATCTTTGCCCTGTATTTTTTCATGTTGGGGGCGTTACTTTGCTTCTGCTTATTTCTCCGAGCCATTTTTAAATCCTTAAAAGAAAAAAGATAAACTTATAATAATAAGTGAAATCTTTTGTACGAATGATAGTGTTTCATAAATACAATGAAACGTAATGGTGAAGATTCGCCTGTTGGTTAACCCCATTATTAAAAATAATAATGTGACCAATACCGCACAATACATATAAAAAAACTAATTAATAAAAGAACATGTTTCGAGAAGCCCGAAGTAAACGGCTCTCTTCCTCAGACTAAAGAACAACAAAGGATTTAATAAATAAATAAATAAATGCAATAAAGAAATACATGTTCTTAATGAAATACAACATGGATAAAATAAATAATTAAATAACTAATAAAATAAAAGAAATAAAACAAAATAACGCCTTACTGATAACTAAGGAAATAAATACAAAAATAAGAAAAATGAAGTCTTATTGAAAAATAAATAAAATTTATTTATATATTTATTTTGGTCACATTATTATTGTTATTTCACGCACGTTAATAATCGTCAATATGAACCCATTATTAGAAGTTTTGATAAACTGATGTAACATTATAATACAGTTGTACGATCAGTTAAAACGAATTTGTCTTTACCTGTCTTTACCGATATAAGTCCGTGCTACGGTAAAGACATAATGTCTTTACCGTTATGATAACGGTAAAGACACAGTACATTGTTTTAACAGATATTTGCATGAAGCACATGGCCCCATCCTAGATGAAGACAAATCTATGCTGTATTACTATAAATTAAGCCGTAATTTCAGTTAAAACTATTCTCAGAGTTTGCTCTAAAGCATTAACAGTAAAGACAATCTATTAGTGTGACATGCAGACATGGAAACTTACTTGTTTGAAAGTTTGTTTTTCCGTCACGTTAGAAATCTTCTAAAACCAGCCAAAATGGATGACAGCTGCATGGGCTTCTGGGTAGCAGTGGTGCCACCTAAGTACAGTCTTCAGATTCTAAATAAATGAACAACACATTTCTGCGTAACGGTAAAGACAACTGAAAACCAAAATTGTGTACAACCCTTGTTTTGAAACTATTTCTATTTAATTTTGTTGCCTATTGGTTCGGGGGTAATAAAATCAATCCTTGAACATAATTGACTCGAACTATCCATAAGATTCTTTTTTAGTTTTATTTGCTTTGGTGTTGCATTGTGTTGAAATTCCAATATTTAAAAAAAGACACTTAACGGAGTGGACATTTTTTATACATAACATTTTTTCCCATTGTTGTTACTCTCTAACAAAGTAAAACAATGTTTCCCATTTTTTCATTTTATAACAATGCTTAACTGGAAACTTCATTCTTGGCACCAAGGATATTGATTTCAGTGTTATTTACTTGGCCATGTCTTTACCGTTATTTGACCCTTTTTGTGAAAATGACCCATAGCTATTCCTATATATTCTAGTGTTCATTTCAAGGCATCGAAGGAACTCATGTAGATGACTTGTTCAGAACTATAGCATGGTTTTTCTCCCAACATTCCTTATTTTTTTAAATTTTATTTTACCAGTGTATTTCGGATGAAATTATGAATATTTCTTAGGTTTGCAATCAGCCAAATAGTCTTTGTTTTTCATATAGAGCTGTATTCAATTCTAATCATCTTTAATTTCACTTTTCATTTCCACTTTTCATTTTAGATTGTTCAGTCTGATGTCTCCATCAACTTAATCAGCATCAGTAGACGAATTGATGTATAAATCTGTTTCCATAGTTTTCAAATGAATAATTCTGTACCACTCAGCCTTGGCCTTGTCAGGGACTTTTGATTAAGTAGTATCTATTACATTTGTACTCTATCTGCATCTTTCAAATATGACCCCTCACATGTGTGACTGTTGAGAGTCAATTGAATGTGGATTTACAGTTATTCTCTTCCATGATCAGTAATTTCATTCTTCACTAAACTTGATCTTGGCTACCATGTAATTAATAACATATCAAATTCTTCAAACATAGACACAAACACCATTCATTACCAATATTTCATTCTTTTATTCAAAGAACTTCCTCAAAATAAATCATCCACGATCCAAACATGAATAACAATAAAAACTAAATCAAACAAACAAAACAAAAACATCCATGATCCAAATGTGAATAACAACAAAATAATAATAAAATAAATACTAACAAAACCTCTACAATCCAAAACGTGAAAACCAAAATAACAAAAATAAATAATTTATAACAATAGACTTACAACAAGTTCAGTATCTCTTTCAATTTTGTATTATAACTCACAAATTTCGTGAAAATGCCGAATGAGATTTCGTTTACTTTCAAAGATTTTTCCTTATTAATACAATTACTCCAATTTATAAAACTTGATTTCAAGAAGTAATCTTTCAGATTCATCTTGAGATTCATACAAAATTTTGACTTAAGGGTCTGAATTATGGTTAGACATCAGGCAATGGCCTACCCAATCAGAAATACCTTTTTTGTTACCTCTATAAGCTCAAGTGCTCTGGAACCCGTTCCTTCAATGACCTACCTGTACTTCCAATATAAATCGCTTTACAATTCCTACATTTTAAAACATAACTCCCATTTTATGTAAATCATCAAAATCCTTTTTTCTAATCATTTTCTTAAACAATCTATTACCCTTGTAATAAATAATTTTAACCCTATTCTCTTTACACATCTTTTATATTGTTATCTAAATTTATTCCAATTGGTAATTTCAAGTAGTTGTAACTATAATTAACATCTTTAACATTCTCCACAAATATTCTGTTTTTATTCTTAAAAAATTTAAGAAAGTAGAATTAATAAATTTCTCTGGATACTCATTTATTAATAATTTTCCTTTCAAATCTTTAATTTTATTCTTCCATAAATTACGAACCTCCGTCTAATCTGTGATTCTTTTTAAGTTATTACAAATAATAGCCCTTTTAATGGATAACCTATGATTTGAAGTAAAATTTAACATATGTTTACTTTGAAATATCTTGTTATAATAAAAGGGCTATTAATAATAATAACTATTGTCCTCCAAATGAAAGGTGGCCGGCGGAAGTTTGAACTGTGCAGCCCTTCCGGTAGCTGATCAATTATGTTTTCCTGTCACAATGGATGACGGGGTCTGTTTTCACTGAGAAAGACATGTTGATAACGCCAAATTAAAACTTCTCTCGACTATTTAGCGTTATTTCAATACCAGTTGCTAACAATAAGTATTTATATAAATAAATAAATATATATTATTTATAAATACAATGCTCTTTTGCAAAGTAACAAGCGATTACCGTAATGGCGGCGTCCTGTCATAAAATCAGACGGAAGTGCCTGACCAGACTAATTGATGATACATGCGCAGATCTCACAAAAACAGGGTGGCCATCTTTCATTTGGAGGACAATATATATATATATATACATACATACACTCACTCTCTCTCTCTCTTACACACACACACACACACATATTATTTCCGACATGCTTGGGCAATCAGCCATTAACAATTTGTTGTGAGATTGCTCAATTTCAGGAATTTGTATCTCTGTTATGGAGTTGAAGGCCAAAATTAATTTTTTTTGTGGAAGTATGGCAACCCTTTACTGATCTTGTGAAAAAATTAAAATGCCTAAAATTATTTCCACATATGCCTGATTTTAATTCTTTCTTGGAGGCTTACAGCTTAACTGTGCACTAAAAACTACTGTAAATACAGCATTTTCGTTGGTGTTTTCAGATTCAGCACAAAAAGTTACCTCTAGGTATCAATTTTTGTGAAGTTTTGGTTGAGTATTACAGTAGCTATTTAGAAAAAAACCCAAATAATAAGCCACGGCATGCTAAAAAGCTGCAAATTTCAAAAATTAATTTCTCCGAAACTAACTGTCCGACAGTAGGCATATTTTACTGGAGTTATTTTTTTCAAACCCCTTTTTCAGTAAAAAAAAAAAAAAAAATTGTAAGAATCTGTGATGGGTTGGTGAACTCCATTGGGTGATTTGATGTGGAATGACCCGACAGTGTTCCAATTCCACCGCTACTATTCTATCTTCTTGATCATGTGAAATTTGCTAACAGTGAAGTGTATCGCATTGTGATATCCATTTACATTTTTGTGTATTTCTGTTGGATCTTATTGATGTAGAAGCTTCTTTTGTCAATACTAGGCCATCTCCCGTGTACAGATTGTTCGATGTAGATATTTGAAGAAGAGATATGTTTAGATGGCTGTTGGTTGATATAGATGATAAATGAAGATCATAGCTTGCATACGATATTCTCGGCGACGAATTAATTGTGACTATTCTTTCGAGTGAAGATAACCAAATTCTGATGACTTGTGACTCTAGACATACAGTTGTCCGTGAGTGGACAACATCATTCTCCAAATAGATGGCAAATTTATTTAGAGTCTGTTCTTGAGCTTTATTGATAGACATGGCATAAGAAGGTCTGATCGTAAATTGCCTTCTTGTGAAAGTGAATGGATATTCTACCTAATAGAAATAGTGCTTCTTTCTTTCTTGACTCTCTCTTTTTTATTCCAATTGATTCTTTTCAGTGGTTTTTGAGTTACAAATGGTGATTTTTCAGTATTGTACCTAATAGAAATTGTGCTTCTTTCTTTCTTGACTCCCTTTTTTTTTATTGCAATTGATACTTTTCAGTTGTCTTTGAGTTACAAATAGTGATGGTTTTTGAGTTACAAATAGTGATTTTTCAGTATTGTACCTAATAGAAATTGTGCTTCTTTCATTCTTGACTCGTTTTTTTATTCCAATTGATACTTTTCAGTGGTTTTTGAGTTACAAATAGTGATGGTTTTTTGAGTTACAAATAGTGATTTTTCAGTATTCTACCTAATAGAAATAGTGCTTCTTTCTTTCTTGACT
>JAFIDM010009631.1:114120748-114133744 GCA_023159025.1 Thereuonema tuberculata
CAAAAAACAATATGAAGAGAGTTGTAGTCCCTGTGGCCTAATGGATAAGACGTCTGACTTTGGATCAGAAGGTTGCAGGTTCGATTCCTATCGTGGACGTTTCATCATAAAAATTATTTCTATTTTCCATTCTCACAGCAAATTGCACCGGACAGACAGACAGACAGAGAAATAAAAGATTTTAGTAATATAGATTCCTGTTGTGGAGCGTCTGGTGTTGGCCCTGTATATGGTATTCTTGGATAATTCCTTTTTCTCATCCTTGTCCATTCTAGTTGCTGGTCTTTCTCATTTTAATCGTTAGTTACTACTTCAAAACATTCTTCTATCACTCCATGACATTTTCTATCATCATTTACAAATTGCAATTGGGAAAAGATTCCTTCCAAAACATGATAATTTTTATTACTAAAATTAGTATTTTGTATAGAAATTTATTTAGCAATGCTTCTATTCCTCCCACTCCTCTTACAAATAATTTAGACTGAGGTCAATTTTTTTCTACAGATTTTCTCTTGATTGTTATAAGTCTTCTCACTTGTTTTTCCTTGTTGTATTCATATTCTTTGAAATGTGACTTGGCATTTAATAGAAATACAATTTTTCAACCGATAAGTAATTGAAATATTGGCTAATAATATAAATCACCTCTGAAAAATGATTAGATGATGAACTGATACAGAACATAAGTGATAATGCCCCCAACTTCTATTGGAATTAATAATGATTTTAATTTTAGTAAAAGATGCACTAATGGGAACCATTGTTTAAATCTCTCGCTCTTGTCTTTGTTTAGAGTAGTTGACTGATTGCAGCATCTTTCCTTAACCTTTTGTGATGTGTAACCTTATGATTGAAATTAACATTTCATTAAAAATAAAATGACCCCTCAAGCTTTGCGATTTTAAATTTATGTATTTCTTTATGCTGCAAAATCAGTGCGATGTCAGTTTTGATATGTAGTAAGAGTTACCATTTGATCTCCACAGCTCAAATTATTCAATTGTAATATTAGATTCAACATTGATTTAGAAACTATCATACATGTATACTGCTCTATATTTAAATTATAATTTTAATATTGTATTTTCTAATGATTTTTTGAGGCTTTTAACTAGCATGACGTTTTTATTAATTTAAGACTGTTTATTGGCAAGATATCTTTTATAAATATTACCTTTTCAGTTTCATTTGCAGTCAGTTTGATGTAAGTAAGCAAATGAAAAAATATGAATGAATACCTTAATGACAGAAAATCATTAAAATAATGCAAATACAACAACAATGGAAATTTTATACTTTCTACTTATTATTATTGCAAAGAAACTCAAAGATATAATTTATCAAAGAAAAATGTTAAAAATGAGGTAAAAGAAATATTAATTGTATTCCCGTTTCAGAATTATAAAAAATTAATATGGAGCAGTGAATGACAATATTAGGATTTCTGTGAAATATGCATTCTCTGGAACAAATTATGAAATCTGTGATATGTATTGCAGAAATTCCATTTTACAGTATAAAAGATTTACAAATATATGAATTTCATTAACAATTTTTATTAGGTGCAACTTTCTAATTGTTTCTTAGTTTTTATTTTTTGGTTATCACATTCAGGAAATACATTTACAAGTAACGATTTTAATTACAGATTTTTTCCAAAAGTGCATTTATAAGTAAATGCTGCTTCAGATTATTCTTATTTGCTCCTTTTATTTCCTTAAAAAATTAAAATAAATAAGATAAAAAAAAAAAGATTAATTGAACGTCCACCAATCTTAATCCAATTCTAAGAAATATTCCACAATTTTCAGCTTGCTTCAAGGGATATAGCTCAGATAAATATAGTAAATAAGTAAATGTTTTACTCACTTCATAAATAAGTAAATAAAATAAATAAAAACAAAACAAAACAAAATCAGGACTTCCAGAGAATTATACAAAAAAGGGTTGGAAAGAAAAATTGGATCTACAGATTATAAACAATTTTTGAAAATACATTATTATACTTGGTCTTTTAAATTTTGAATCTACTGAAGCATCATAAGTATAAAAATAGACCCATTCTTAAGAATTTCAAAATTTCCAGGTCTTTGTTATTTCATCTTCAATATTGACACTGTTAGCCCTGCTGGGTTTCAGTCAGATATACAGGGATTGGACAAAATAAGTCGAACACTCCTATTTTAACACAGTTGAAGTTGAACTATTCCTGACACATGCGCAGTGAATGGTAAGGCATCTTTGTATTGTCAGTCATGATGCTTAATCGCTGTTGATAAAAGTTGGAAGTGTTGTGCAAAAAATTCGTATTTTGTTTTTTGGTGGCATGGGATGTCAAAGATTTTCAAAGAGGAATGATCCAAGTTGCCGATTTGATAAATATATTGAGATCTGCTGTATCCTTGATTACATCTCAGTACTGAAAACATCTGCAGACAGGAGCAGCTATGGTCGAAAGTGAAAGTTGTGTGCAAGGGATGGAAGAACACTTCATCATATTGTGACCAGAAAACATAAAAGTACGGTGTTGCAAATTACTGCAGAATTTAATGCAACTGCAAGGGCACCTGTATCAGTGAGACCTATCTGGCATCCACTGCACAAATGTAATATCCATGGCAGGCAATTGCCGAACCTTTGTTGAAACCATGAAACATCAAACAGCGTATTCAATGGTGCAATGGTGACTAGTCAAGTTTCACTATGTTTCCCACTTCCGGTTGTATGTATGTCTGGAGATCACTGCTTGAAGCTTACAACGTTGACTGCCTTAAACCCATTGTCAAGCATGGTGGAGGTTTCTGTAGGGTTTGGGTTGTCATATCATGGAACTCATTGGGACCAATAGTCTTCCTCAAAGGTAGAGTAACAGCCCAGAGTTATCTGGAGATTCTAAATGACCAACTCCATCCCATGGTCCAGACTTTGTTTCGAGATGGTGAAGCAACCTTGCAAGATAACAATGCTCCAATCCCCACAGCTCGGTGCATCCAATCTTGGTTCGAGGAGCACAAAACTGAAGTAAAGCATCTACCCTAGCCACTCCAATCGCCAGACTTGAATATTATCGAGCCTGTGTAGGGTATTCTTGAGAACAAGATTAGGAGTAGATTCCCACCGCATGTCAAGAAATTAGCATCAGCATTGACTGAAGAGTGCTACAAAATTAACATTAATGTTGTTAGTGATTTTATTTGTCTTTTCCTCAACATATTTCAGCTGTATTATCAGGCCGTTTGGAAAATAATGACCGATTTGGAGGGTAGACATGAAAGAAGGTAACACAACATTGTTTTATTTGAAATACTCTCCTTCAGCAGTTACACACCTCTGCCAGCAATTGACAAGTGATTCAATGCCAGTCCGGAAAAAAAACCTGGCTCCTTGGAAGAAAGATAGTCCCAGAATGAAATTTTTGATTCCTCTCTATTTCTGAAGATCTTATCATTTAAGTAGTTGTTCAGATGCATGAAAAGGTGGTAATCAATGGGTGCCAGGTCAGGGAAGTATGGTATGCGATTGAATAAGGGTTCTTTTTCGTAACGAAGGAGAAGGCTTCTGCAAATCTCAAACCAGTGTTGTTTCTGATGTTTTGTTAGTTCACTTGGGACCCACGTATCTAACTTCTTCACCTTACCAGTTTGATGGAGATGGTCGGAAATTGTTGACACTGACCATACAGTACTCTTTGGCGAGTTCTCTGACAGTGAAGTGAGGATTTGCCTCCACAGATGCCTTCAGAGCTTCGTTAGCCAGGATAGAAGGTTGTCCTTGGTCCTCTTCATCTTGTAGGCTCGGTCTTCAGCACAGAATTTCTCAAACTACTGACGAACAATACATTCAGATGTTGCCTTCTTACCCCCATACTTCGACCTCATTATGGTAAGTTTATGCCACATTATGGTGCAGTTTGAACTCATGAAGCAGAATCACCTCAACTCACTCCTTCCTAACATGTTGTACGGACCACTCTCACACGATAACTGTAGCTCAACATATTATGGTATATAGGTGGTGCAATGAGTCGCCCTGCAACTCATATGAATGGCGCAGCTATCAAGTTGGTATCTACCATTGTGGGCAAGGTGAATGTGGCACTCCGAAAATTGTCACTATTTTCTGAACGACCTGATATGGTCAAAGAGGGGGCCCTATCCCTTATAAATAAGCAAAATGTGACCTTTTGTTGGTGTTCCAATTATTTTGTTCAACCCCTGTATGCTAAGCAATGATATATTTCATTTTTCAGAATGGGTGTAAGTTTGATTGCTCAGTGTAGAATAAGCCTTTAACTGTTTTACTGACACAGTGTGAGATTAATCAAGTTCATTTGACTTTTGCTGATATTTATTGGGCTCAGTATTAGCATTTGCAATTAGCTTCTGATGGAACTTTTAAAGCACATTGGCTTCAACTTCATCATTTAAATGTCATTTGATGCTTAATAGATTTAGTTCCTGTTAAATTAGAATTGCAAGCTTCCAGTGTAGGTTTTGTTGCCAAGTAACCAAAAGAGTTGTTCTTATTGCAACTTATGTTGTTGAATTAGAATTGGCATAGTAAAGTACATATATTTTTAAATAATTGAGTGTAGTTGATTTAAGTTACATGAATTACCATTATATCAAGAGAAATACATTAAGAAAGAAGGTTATTAATAAGAATTTTAGTAAAGAATATACGGGTGGAAAATGAAAAATGAACACCCTGAAGCTATGGTTCCAGGAGAATGAAATTTTATTCAAACTTTCTATAGGTCGTACACTGTACATGATCATACGCACAGGGTAATACGCCTATGTACAGAGGCTACAGTGTGTGTCAAAAGACCATGTCAGTACCCTGTGTACCCTCCTCCAGCAGCAATGCAGGCCTGCACTCTTGCATGGAGACGATCGTAGAGGCGCTGAATGTCATCCTGGGAAACGTAGGTCCATGCATATTCCACTCGGTGGCGCAGTTGGGGAAGGTTTGTTTCCGGTGTTGCAGACTGGGTGAGATGCCATCCAATCGATTCCTACACATGCTCAGTGGGGGATCGTGCTGGCCAGGGTAGTTGACGAATGCCTTGGAAAGCTCATTGGGTTGCACGAGCGGTGTGTGGGCATGCATTGTCCTGTAGGAAGAACATATCTCCCTAATGTTGCAGGAATGGTAAAAGAACGGGTTGGATGATGCTCTTGATGTATGCTGCACTTCTCAGTGTTCCCTGTAGAACAACAGAACCTGCTCTCATCACTAAACACAATGTTGCACCATTCATCCCTCTAGTTGCTTCTTTCACAATACCACTAGAGGTGGCCTACATGGTGCCAAGGCGAGGGGAAATCTGGCGAGTGGCACCTGTGATCATAGCCCAGCTTTCAGCAAATGGCTGCATATGGTCCTAGCTGATACCCGGGTGCGCCACTGGTCCTAATCTGTGCTGTGGTCGCCATCCGATCCACGACGGGCGCTCGTATGATGCCGCAGTTCTGGCGTGCATCCGTGTGCTGCTGCCATCCGAAACCAGGGCTGATGAGCATCTACACCTTCCTCGGACTACTTGCACCAACACTGATGCATAGCGGACACTTCACATCCAACGTGTCGAGCGATTCTGCGGAACAACCACCTGGCCTCCCGCAGACCCATAATACAACCTCGCTCAAACCTCCTTAAATGCACAAACTGCTCTTCTATGCCGTCCTGGCATGTCTACAATGTTTACCACCATTCTGGTGCACAGTATTGTGCTGGAAACAACTGACCACTCTTGCTGCAGGTCAGTAACTGCTGATAGAGGCTTGGATTGTCCACGGCCAGTACTGGCTTCCTACTTCTTCCACAGCACTGTGCTTTTGATCATCGCTTTTACTGCCCTCTACCAGTATTACACACAAATATGGTGCTTCCCATTCACTTCCTTAGGTATGTTAATTTTCATTTTCCACCAGTGTATAGACAATTTCCTAAAAACACTATTTAGAGGAGTGTCTAACTGTTTTTTGAAAAGCAATAAGGTTTTATTATTATTATTATTATTATTACTTTCAATGAAAATGATTTGTCAATGAATGAATTAAGAAATAGTGGCGAGATTTCTTTTTGTTTTATTTGCATCACTTTATCAACAATTTCTCATTAAAATCTTAATATCAGTTTTTTTTTTATTTTTTTTTTAAACTCTCACATACACACAATATTCATACTTCTGTTAAAATATTATGACCACTACTATTATTGTAAAATTGGCCATTTCACACTGTCAGGTAACACTAGTATCACAATGAAAGCCTGTGTAGATGATGATGTGTGCTTCCATTTGAAGTTGCAATTTAAGTGTCATGGATATGATTGATGCACTTCAATAAAAGACATAATTACAGGTTACTGGTAAAGGGTGGGAGCATTCCGGAAAAAGTTGTAAGCTGTCTGCAGAAAGCAGTTGTTAAGATGTTGTAATGTAAAAGATGGGTGATAAAGATATCTAGCACTTGGAAACAATGAAAACAATGTCAAATATCTCAAAAACACATAGTTGGCCCTTCAACCCATATATATTTTTAAGTAATCCATGTGTACTTTCATCTCACAAAAAGGTATTGATTTTCGCAATATACACTCCATGCCCTCTCCTTGTAAGTGCAATTTTAGAGTAGTTTGCAGAACATAACAGAGAACTCCATACAGAGCTGCAAACTGAACTGAACCACAACCATTTTTCTGCATCATGAACCAAACCAACACTGTTTGGAAAATTGTTTCAGTTTTTGTTTCAAACATCAATTTGGGAAATTTTCTTAGGAAAATCTAATGAGTAGGAAACTTTTGCTCCTTTCTCTCTTTTTTTTCTTTTCTGTTCACTTAATCCTTTCAAATCATTGATAAGGAAGTGAAAGGCCTTAGTACTTAAAATCACTCATTAGCATGTTTGTTTGTTTTTTTATTTATAGTAATATTTTCTTAAAATGTGATAGTATTGCTGTCCTTAATGAATTAAGACAATGAATTATTATAATGAATTATTTCAGATGATATACTTAACTGATCCAAACCAGTACTAACTTTTAGGTGGTTTGTAGCTCTGCTTCTAGTTAAAAGATGCTTGTATGGCTGCACGATTGAATACCATAGAACATATCTAGTATTAAGCTAATTGAGAAAGCATTTGAATCCTCAACCAAAGAAGTCTTAAGTTAGTGAGAAGCAGTCCTGACAGTGATCAGGATATCTCTTGCAAAGATCTTTACCAGAGTCCATGCCAAACCTCTTGTGACAATAATGGGGAATTATTTGGCAGCTGATACAATATTTTGACTAGTTTGTTCCAGCTAAAATATACATACATTTATTCTGTGAAGAAAAAATTAAATAATCATAAAAGTTTTCATAAGGTTTCAAAATCGATTTGTTTATTGCTGTTGACTTCACTTCTATTTTGAAATGAAGCATAATTATATATCTTACTGGCTCTAACTTGTTGTGACATGCAGCACAGAAGGAAAAAAAAATGCTATTTCACCAACTAACATCAGACTATAGGCTGAGGTCTCAAAACAGTATTGAGCTGAAACATGATCACTGATATTATATGCCCCAAGGCACCAGAACCTTCATGAACTTAGAATAATACAGAGGCAAGTAAGAATACTTAATCTCTTATATGCATTATAACATGCCAAGATTGTATTGAGAAAATTAGAAAGTTTCTGAAAATTTTGATTTTTTACCAGTTACATTATGATTGCTTATATGATTTATTTCTAAATTATTCCAATTTTAAATATTATTATGAAAATTTAAGAAAGTAAAAACACAGAATTTAGTGAAATTGTAGATCTAGTGTTGCATAAGAATTAAAAGAATAAAGATTTTAAATATATGTTTGACTAATTTTTTTCTTAAATATTGTTGAGTACATTAGCAATTAATTTAAATAAAATTAGATTAAGCAACTTGTGAAATGAGAAGGAAAGAAAGGAAGAATATACAACTGATTCCTTGGTGGTGTCTTGTGTAATGCTGATAGGCATTTAAACAAATATTTTCTTTTCTTTCTTTTTTTTATAAACTAGGCCATCCCCCGTGTACAGATTGATCATCGCTAAGCGTCTGCTCTAAGCCTTTCTTGTATCTCTTCTTCTGTTTCTGTCCCTCTCTGTGTCTGATATCGTTCAGCGTCTGATCTCCGTCTCTGTTCCGTCTCTTCTTTTGTCTCTGTCACTCTCTGTGCCTGATGTTGTTGAGCGTCTGATCTATGTCTCTGTTCTCTCTCTTCTACAGTCACTGTCTCTCTCTCTCTGCCTGATGTCGTTCGGCGTCTAACAAATCTGTCTGTTGTGATCTTTTCAACCGTTTCCTCTCAATATCTTTCACTCTTTCTCCTGCCTTCCTCTTTCTCTCATTGTCCATTTTGATACTATTTGATGAATTAGTAGAGATTTAAAACGATGGTAAGTATGAGATAATCCAAGAAGAATAGATTCCAATGAAAGCGGTTATGATTTGTTGAAAAGTGGAGCAAAAAGTAATATTTTAATCTTTTTGGAATGAACTCATTATTTGATAGCGCGTGCCATTGTTGATCAAACTCATTATTTGATAGCACTTGCAACAATACAAATGAAAAACTGTTTTCCATTGTTGCGCCCGACAGACAGAGAAATAAAAGATTTTAGTAATATAGATTGCAATCCGTAATGAAATTTTGACAAAAATACCTACTATTAATTGTTTTTTTATAAGTTTCCTATTTGAACAACAATAGTTTAATAAATTCTTAATAATTCTTTAAATAAATAGTTTAGTAAATTACCTGTCTCCCGGAGTTTTCAAAGGCTAGTGTAGTAATCTCAAGTGTAGATGCATTGTCCAGCAAGTTTTATTGAATTCCTTGTTTGTAAGGTCAGATTTTGATATTTTTTTTTTTTTTTTTTGTTTATTTGGTAAAGGATGCCTATTTATTTATTTATTTTATGTAAATGTAAAAAATAATTTTAACTGAAACTGAAATATATTTTTTTTCTGTTATTTTCTTCTAGAAACGTCAAGCTCGCTCTGCATATGAAAGTCTCAAAGTCATCAACATGAAAGTCTGTCCTAATTCTGAATTGGAAGGTTTCTATAAAATGGTTAAAAAGTATGTTTGTTATTTCATATTTTTAATTTTTTTTTGTAATGTCCACATAGTATTTAGTAATACATGAAGTCTTCAAAGATTATGAACAACTAATAGCTATTCATTTAATATTAAAACTGTTTTTGTTAGAATTACAAAATCTAATTTAAAGTTACCGTATTGGCCCGAATGTAAGACTGCTCGAATATAAGACGAATGGCATTTTTTGAGCTCCGATTTGATAAAAAACTATTGGTCGCGAATATAAGACGTTATACCTATTAACTAGGCGTAATTCGACAAATATTTCTAGTAAATTATTTAAAAAAAAGTTTGTTGACAAATTATCTTCCCACATCCAGTTCATGATGAAATCGTTAATACTTTTGGTTGCAGTAATAGGTTTAATGTCAGTAATATTTAGTTAAATCTGTGACTTCTAAGCTAGGGGAAATGTCATTTATGAAATTAATTTAAACTATTTTTGCAAAAAAGTACAACACCACTAAGCGTAGTAGAATATTTTTTTTTTTATTTTGGAGCATGTTGGTTAGGCCTACGATCGACTTCAGCCAACGCCACCAGGTGGTGTTGTTTCAGCACCAGAGCAGGCTTGGTTTCGGTTTCGGTTTCGGTTCTGTGCGTTTCATGCGCACTCCAAGTTTGGTTGCGAATATAAGACGAAATTGTACTTTCGTGGATGGGATTTTGGAAAAAAATGCCGTCTTATATTCGGGCCAATACAGTAAGATAGAAAAATCAACTAATTTTTTTTTTTTTTTTTTTTTTTTTTTTTTAACACGTTCGCTACTAAGCCATTTTTTTAATGTTTTTTTGCAATTACATTAAAGGATACCATAGAAAAGCTTTTTTTTTTTTATATATTCATTAATAAAATATTAATCACAGTGCAATTACATTGTTTTTTGGCATGATGTATATATAAATCATTAGTCTATCAATAAGATTGTTTTAGTGTATACTAATAGTTGCTCTTGAACTAAAAATTGGCATGTGACACATATACACTTCAAGAGCCGGATTTAAAGACATAACATGACATATATATACATCATTAGTAGTGAACATGTTAATTACGCTTTTTTATTGGTATAATAAAAAATAAATAAAAAAAAAAGCCATTTGTATTTATTTTTAAAGTTGAAACTCGGACCCTACTGTTATTTGTAAAATGCAAAAACTTTTTTTTTTAAGAATATTCTAATGATAATATTGAGTATTTTATTTATTTATTTATTTATTTATTTCAATGTAGGCTTCGTAGTGAATTCTCATATGATGATCATCTAACCAATGCAGGCTTAGTTATCAGTCCAATTCTAGAGAGTCTCAGAGATGAGACCACTAGTATCAAACTTGTTATTAGTTCAATTTATTTGGATAAACCAATTCCCTTCACTTGTGATGGTAAATTTAAATTCTTTTTATTAGGTTTTTTTTTTTTTTTAACTGTAATGGAAGTGAAATATTATTTGAACAAAAAGTGTTAAACTGAAAAGACCTTAAAAAAGGGGAAAAAATATCCCAAATTAACAGTTTTCTGAAATACTTTGCATTTTGAGTTATACCTCAAATATGGAGTGTTTGCTTCAAGATTTCTCTGTAAGAAAGTAATTTATCTATATTAAATGTCTATAAGATAGTCATTTCATATATGTACACTTCTTAAAAGAAAGTCACTGGACACCCACATGGTCAGGATAAGTAGTTTCACCTTACGTGTCTGTATCTAGTATAAATCTGCTGTCAATATTGCACCCAAGGCAGTGCAACCGTGTCCAGGTGAAATGGCTACGAGAAGGGAACTGACAGAGTTTGAATGAGATGTTGTGATAGGATGTGAAGTTGCAGATCTATCTGTGTGGCAAATTGGTGAAAAATTTGGCCATTCAAGGTTGATAATCATTGATACTATTGTAATGCCTAGCCGTGGTTTAATAAGCGCACACATGATGAAGGGGTTAAGAGATATTAAAGCAGCAGTCTATTTCTACGAAGCAGCTGGGCCCAAAAATACTTCGTATGTAGACTTTAAAATTAAGGGAGGATTAGGGACGAAGATCGGTATTTAACTGTGAAGCCAGTGGAGTTTGTTTTGTAAACACAGCCTTAGGGGCTCATGGCGCTATGTAGTCTGGCCATTTCGAAGCAGTGACCTTGACGCTGGGTTCTCTCTCTATGTTAATTGGCGCAAGGGTCAATGAGGGGAACTATTGAGATAAGGATGGATTATAACAAGAGAGTGATTTGGATAATTAGTTTAGAAAGATAAAAGTAATAGATTTAATAATGAATGGTATACATATTTACAGATAGATGAGTAGAGTGAATATAGATAATAAATAAGATCATCATCATCATCAGTGGCATGACAGCCCTCAATAAATGAGATACATAAGTGAATCTGACCCCGGGGCTTTTTCCCACAACGAAATTGATGTTACACACACACACACACACTCAACACTAATACTAGGATAAATATATTATTCGCACTTTGAGTCACCTCAACAGATCAAAGTCTGCAGATGATCACGTATAGTTCGTATGATTATCTGGATGGAGAAGGAGTTCAGTATTTTAGTCCATACTCTTGAATATCCGATGGAAGCAGGTAATCCTAGGAGGAACGTTGTTACATTGTTATGTGGGTCTAAAGACACGCAGGACGCTCTACAGACGCAACGATAATCTTTATGCTTATGCAAAATTGTAGCTTAGTCTTGTTTCCTGGCTTTCCAGGGGACCTCAGCCTGTTCTTTTAGAGATAGAAGCAGGTAAGCTAGACGAGATCGCTGATTTCTTTCATAGCAAAAGCTTTTCATTACGCATTACTCGAGGATTGCAGAACGCTCAATGCTGATGCAACAATATTCTCGAATTGCGCTGGAAGGGATTGACAGCAGCTGAGAAGGAGTCAAGCAGTCTTGCTTAGCAAGGGTTACCTTGCCTCAGATGTTCGGCGTCGAGGGGCAGCAATATTTGATGGTCGTCTGCCCTCCTCGGTCGCTCTCCGCCCACTGTGTATCATATCACTGTTAACTAAGTATCGTTTTCTTAGAGTGACGTCACACATGGGAATAGCAGTGTGTGAGCAGAAATGGCACCAGTCGGTCTGGGAAAAACATCTGTTTATAGGCTGGGAGATGGAAAGGAACTAAGAAAGGTAATAAAGTATGAGGTAGGGGGGGTTGCCATATGGGGGAGGCTGAGAGAACAATGAGACATCTGGGAAGACATCTGTCTCAGGGAGACAAAGAGGCAAAAAGAAATAAGAACTATTTCTGAGGGTTTTATTATATATGTAAGAAATGAAGAAAACGAAAGAGATAGGAGGGAGTGAAAGGGATGTAACAACCTCGAGCATTACACTATACTGAGATGGAAGCTCATGGGCTCAATTGCAAATACTCCCTGAAGTGGATTCCCCACCAAATTCATCGAATAGGACCATATGGTGTAGTGAAGGGTGATATTCCAAAACTACCATTTTTAGCCAACATGTTAAATGCTGAGTTCCTTTTATCAGTGGGAATACAAATCTTCACAAAAACATTCAGAACTCAGACTCACAAGCTAGGTTACAATGATAGAACAGTGATATGTAAGCTCCTTATTTACTGATCAACATGTAGCATCATCATTAGTGGTACAAACAGCATAATCAGCAGGACATATGGAGGCTTGGAAAGCTGTGTTTTGGAGCTATGAATCACTCTACACCCTTATCCATTTGGATGGATGGATGTGAATGTGGCGGATGCCTGGTGAACATCTGATACCACAGTGTATAACCCAAACTGTGGAATTCAATGGTGGCGGTGTGATAGTATGATCCTGCTTTTCCTGGTTTGGCCTCAAATCTCCGGTTG
>JAFIDM010009631.1:114148264-114221029 GCA_023159025.1 Thereuonema tuberculata
AAATGGAAGAATTCTTACCCATATTGATAATATCTATAATTTAATTAATTAAAAATTAATTCATTCATTAATAGCTTTTCAAAATTAAGTAAAAATTTATCATTATGTTGTTATTCTTATCATTTCATTTTTGCATTCAACTTTTCTTTGCTTATTTTATCTTAATATATGTTTTAGCCCAAATACTCCAAATACAAGAATGGAGTGGCTTCATTATGCATTAGAGCATCTAAATCAAGCCATTCGGGATCTTGTTGATATGTATTGCCGTGCCTTTCAAGTCAACTTTCATGTACCCCTTTATAAATCTCCACCAAATTGTAAGTATTTATTTCTGTTAATTTGAAATCATATATAATATTTGTTTTTAGTATGCTGGATAGGGATTTGTAAGATCCTTCTGTTAATTGAGGGGGCTAGAATCAAAGGCAGCTAAATCCATGTTTTGAAATTTCACAAAATTTTTTTTTTTTATAATGTGGTAACGTTGTATGAAGAAATCTTCAAAATACTTAGAAGTAGGAATTAGAACTCAATGGATAGCACACTGAATGCCTATAATGACAGGTTATTCTTTTATTGAATAATTAAAATGGATTTAGCTGCCTTTGATTCTAGCCCCCTCAATTATTTTTTCATTTCAAAGAGTTTGGACTGATACTGGCATTTAAGTTCCACAGATTTGAAAATTATTTAGTCTTTGGTGAAAACCAGTAACATGAAATGGGAAAGAAAAATTTGCAAAAATTTTGTATTATTTGAATTTTACATTAAAAATACATTGCTTTTATTCTGATTTTTTTTTTTTTTTATGAATGAAATGAATCTCAATGTAGTCTAATATGATCCCCAGTTTCTCAGTATAGTCTTGTCAGACTCAATTGAGGCTAATCCAGGATATATGTCAGTAATGATTGGTTAAGACAAATAAATATGCTAAATTAAATAATAATAATATTAATAATTTAGCATTGCCTTATAAATTTTATCAGTACCATTGTCATTCTGTAATTTAGAGAGCATGAGGAAAAGTAATACCTTCTCATTTTTTTTATTTTTTTTTTGAAAATTTATAGAACTATTAATAGCATAACATTCAGTCCACTTGAGTTTCCTGCACTTCAGAGTAGTTTCATAATTCTATCAGTAGAGGTTGTTGAATGAGTAAATTTGGTAAATTGTAATGAGATAATTTCAATATATATGAAACAGTGTGCCAAAATTTAAGTTGTTAAATATTTGCAGTAATTGTTCCTCTGATTTAATAAATTTAGTAGGCATTGCATTTTAGCCATCTCTTATACATAAAGTATTAATTTATTGTGTACAACACTTAAGACATTTATTGCCTTAAGTGGTTATAACATGGAAAGTAGGTAATCTATAAAATGCAGTCATTTACTTTCACACTTTGAGCTATCATCGACGGGAATCTGGAACAGCTGCTTCAGCCTTATTAGAACTCATCAGCCAGATTCACCCACCAGTGATAAGCTCAAAAAGGATGAAAGGCTATGGTTCTCTCTCCTGCTTCTGAGAATGAGACCCTACAAAAGCTAACAACAATAAGAAAATCGTTGTAACCAGTACAGTTTTAAAACCTTGGCCTGTTAAGCACTAGGCACAATTATTATTATCATCTTTTTCAGTATTTTAGAAGAAAAAAATTCAGTGGAGACATTTCAACTGCATTTTCCTGTTATCTAAAAATGTTGTATCAATTTATATTCTTTCTAAATTCTTCTCCCCTTTCCAACCTCCCCTTCCTTTATCACACATCTTTTGAATTAAAATAATAAATAAATAAAGTTTAGTAGTGACTATCCTACCCTAATGTTCTTAGAATGTAGTTTGACTGTGGCACTGACATCAGTCTCATATTGTATTTCACAGTAGCAGTCATCTACAACTTTCATTGTTTTTGCAGCGACAACACAGATTCTTTTATCATGATTATCATCTTCAGTTTTTGTCTAAGGTGCTTGAGTCTTTAAATACTTTTCATTTTTGGTCTGTTTATTCAGTATCAAAAGTACATCCCTCTCCAAATCTCCACAATAAAATGAATGCAGCATTTTTTTATTATTATTTGACACCAAAGACTTACTGTGTTTGTTACATACTTAGTTAAGAAATAACTATTTAAGTGAGAGAAGTGACACACAGTTGGCCATTCTGAGATTGACTGGACATGATGTATTTGAGCACATATTAGCCCTATCCAGAACCACATCTGAAATCTGTTCGGAGTGTCAATTTCTGTAACCAGGTGATATGATTGTAACCCACAATGAGAAGTAGATTCAGAGTGCTTAAAGATGGTGTCAGATCTTTACAATGAGATTAAAATGACATGTAACTGCAGTAACACATTATCGTATCAAAATATAGATAGTTGATGCTGTTCAATAGCAACAGAAATTTGCCAATTTATTGATTTCATTCAAATTTACTTTTTTTTGATAAATTTTTAAATCTGTTTTTCCTGATCATAAATATCCTGACTAAAGTTATTAAAAAAAAAAAAAATTACTACTACTGGTCCTGAGCAGATGCTACATCAGGTTACGATTGTGACCGAAGTTAATTTTTAGATAAATGTTCAGACCTTTTGGCAGTGTTTGCATGAGGACAGGCATATGAATGGTTGCATGAGGGTGCAGAACCTTGCAGATCTGAAATAGTATCTTTGTACAAGCATTGCTGCAAATACCATCTCACTTGTACAAAAAATGAGCAAAATGATTGGCTATGCAACAACCAGGTCAACCAATCTTCTGAATCGCTACTACACTCGTGTTCAAAAGTTAAGGAATTGGCAGTTTCAGACCCTTCCAGGCATCCAAATATCACCAAATTTGGCAGAAATGTGCAGTAGGCCCTGCTAACATAAATTAAACACACAACATAAAGGTGGCAGCACTGCTATAGGTAAAAACCACACAAACAGTCAACAATGTCCTTATAGCAGGCGCACACGATGCAGCTTTCGCTGTGCAACTCGGTGCAATTAGTTGCACAAATGAAGGTTGCATACAACAATCAGGGGCGCAAATGATGCATCATGGTTTGCGCCGTCGTGCGGACAACAAACGAAGTAGAGATTACAGTAAAACAGCGAGCGGCAATCCCATAAGTCAATGTGATCACCGCTTGCAATGTGAAAAATTAAATAAATCGCGGTTTTTCAAACGCTCTGATACATTCTGCCGCATTAAATTATTGCATTTACATATAAACTGTATTTCTGCGTGAATGAAACTCGCAATATTTTATTCATTGTGTACTCGCTTTCCGCCCATCTGAAGCGACGGAAATCTGTTTCGACGCCATGTTTTCCCATGGACATGACGTCACGACTGATGTGTTCCAACGCTGTGCTGTGATTGGGTAATTTCCATGCAGCTTTCGGAGTTGCACCTCCACAAAAATCCTTGCCTTTGCAACTTTTTCTGCATGCAACTCCGGTTGCAACTTTGCTCAAGAAGCTCAAAAGGTGCTCTAAGCCAAAAGTTACACATATAACTCAGCACAAAGTTGCATCGTGTGCGCCCTGCTTTATGGAGCAAATGTGCAGTGTACATTCCAGCCCTATTCCACTGTGTGTGGTGCGCACACCATTCAGGATGCTATGGTCATCCCCACTGCAACACATGCTGCACAACATGCCGGCATGCTGCTAATCAGAGTATCTAGCAACACTTGAGGCAGTGAGTCCTATTTCTGAACCAATGCTGTGCAAAGCTCATGCAGAGACCTTGGTGGTGGCTGGTGTTGCATGGTGCTCCTTCGGAGATCGTTCCTGGCATGTTCGATCAGATTCAGGTCCTTTTATCAGTTCTTTTTTATCAGCTTTTCTTTTTCCATGGACACATTATCATAATTTCAAAATTCCTACGATGGAATTTGATAGAGCTATGTCTTAATCTTGTCATCCTCTTTCCTTGTCTGTCTTTACTTTAAATTTCAGGTGTGTTGGTCAAACCATCTTGAATTTGCTTGGGCCATTTTGGATTGAATTACACTGATGATGCTATTTTAATAATAATAATTCTGCCAATTAATGTATTGTTATGAAGTTCTATTGGCTAAAGTAGAAAGTAAATGGTTTCATTGTCATAAAATTGAAAATATAGTGTTTCATAATATCTTATTAATTGTGGCTAATAAACAGAATTTTTTTTTTAAGTGTAATATTTTATTTTATAGGTGTTCAAGATATCACAAACTTCCAAGATAATTTATTAGTATATATTGGAGCAGTTCATCGTATTCCACCAAACTGGACTTCAAGGTAATAATTAAGATTTCTTGAATACACAGTATTACAAATATATTTCCGATAAAACACCACTTTAAATTAACATTGAGGACAATTTGTTCCTCAATCATCAAACATTTGATCATTGAATAATTGTAGATGATAAGTTCTAACTAGATAAAGCAGCTGTATTTCCTTATTTCCTCGAGCATGATTTAATTTTCATCATCAATCCTATTTTTTGCTTTTCTACTGCACGCCACTTCATCAGAGAATCCAATTCATATCACTTTGAATGAATTTGAGCTTCCATCTACCTTTTATTGTATTCATGCTGCATATATATCTTTGCAAGTATTTGAAGCTATACTGATTGTTTTCACTGCCCCCAACAATCTGCTGAGAACTCATATCCATCAATATTTGCATTTTATGTTTCCATGAATGTCATCTGATATTTATTTTGAACTGTCTCTTTAGATAAACTTCAGAGAATCTCTGGATATTAATTGAGATGAATTCTTCAGACCTGCTTAGTGTAACTGAAAAGCTCTTTGTATCCTTGAAGAAAGAAGAAAGCTTCTAATAATTCCCTCCTGTTTTTTAAAATTTCAGGGTGATAAAAGATATAGAGTTTAATCCATTGCTCTGTATAGTGAAGTTAACTTTCTCATTCTGTCTTAATATTATTTTGCTTTAGCATATTGTTACCAAGATCTGCCATTCTTTCCTTTTATTATTATGAAAGTTATCGTCATTTTCAAAATCCTATTAATACAGTGAAACTTCTCCGAGCGGCCACCCCTGTATAGCGGCAACCCTTCTAAACGGCCAATTTTTCATGGCACGGATTTTTCGACTCATAGACCTAATGTTAAATTAACCTGTATCAGCGGCCATCCGACCCCCTCTAAACGGCCACCGAGTGGGATCGCCCATTTCATTTTTCGGGAAATTCTACTCACTCCATGCTTTAATTTTGAGCGGAAAAACTCAAAAAAATTCCGAAGCGGTTGCAAACGAATCGGTTAGAGATCTGCTTTTTAAAGTAAAATGAGAAACTTGAAAAAATGATTGTTATAGAGAAAAGTAAAAACTTAAAACAGACACAAATTGTAGCCTTTTTTAAAAAAATGTAAGAAAGCATGAAATAAAGTACTGTACTATTTTCTCTTTAGATAAGTTTTAAATTTCATTTTAAATAAGGAATATATGTCAGACTTGTTTATATTACGCATTGTAGCAATTATCTTATAATAGTAAATAAAACCCTTCAGAACGGCCACCCCCTCTGAGCGGCCAAATATTCTCGGTACTGTGGGGTGGCCGCTCAGAGAGGTTTCACTGTACCTTGTTTAAGGATGTACAGTTTTGCCAGTTGTTTAGTGGATTGGGAAATTTCTTATCCTTTGGAAAAGATCTTGGTTCCTGTTCTTAAACAGTTCACATTAATGAAAGAAAATTAGTAGGACAATTATTCAAAAATGAGCTATCTTTGTCTTGGTTGTCATGATATCACTTGAAATATTCAAGCAACATTAGTAATGATTTAACGTGAAAATGTATGCATTTATTTTATTTGAACAACATTCATTCTTATATGATGATGATATCTGGTGTTTGCATGTTTTACATTTCTTAACGATGACATCAGATTTATTATTAATTACTATTGTCTCTTATTCCAAGGTGGAAATCAACAAATGTGTAAGATTTGTTTACATGTTTTCAGAATGTCTTTCTTATACCTAGAATCTAATAAGTTTTTACTTATTTTTTTTTTTTTAAAGAAAAAAAATACAGCATATTAAATGAGACTTTCTGACTAAGTATTGCCACAACTGAGACACTTACAACATATCTGTATACTTTGTTGTGTATTTCTGAGAAATGTGCAAAGGATGTTGTCATAACTGAGTTAAAAACCCATACTTTTTTTCTGTATTTTTAATAAAAGAAATTTGTTTTACTAATGTTTTAATGCCAAACTTTAAAACCTGTAGATTTTGATTTGGTTCCACTGAATTATAAACTCAAAACACAGATATGGTAACTTTGAAAAAAGATATGTAAGTAGGTTTTAAATATTACATTTACTCCTAGTGAAGTTTTGTTAAAATTACTTATTTTTTATTTTAGAGATAAAATAGCTGCTTCAATTTTAGAGAAAATTTTAAATAAGAATTGTTAGATAGATATTTACTGATGACTTTTTCCTTTTATTATATCTTGTTTGTTTTATTGAAAAAAAAAATCTATTCTAATTGGAATTTAGAATAGATTTACCTAACAATATCAGAATGAATCCTGTAGTAGTATTCAGTAAAATCTTTGCCCAGAATTTTATTTTGGTTATCATAAAACATAATGTTGCTTGTTATAATGTCAGATTCTATTCACAAATTTCATTAAATTTGCTTTTTTTTTTTTTTTTTCTTTCTTTCTTTTATATAGTTATGAACAGTTTGTAATTCACTGTGAGCTTTATCATGGAATTGAAATAATTGGTGACGTTATCAAAACTAAACTTGTAGGAACATCTGCCAGCTTTTACGAACAAATTTTATTTGATGAATGGTTAGTTGCTCCTTTTTTCCCCTCCTTAATTTGAAAATATTTGTTGGAGTATAAAAATTTTAAGGTGTTTTTTTTTATTATTATTATTAATATTATTTAATAAACTTGACAAATGAGCATATTTTGTGAAGTTTCTAATGTGCTTTTCCATTTGATTGCCCAAAATATCATTAACATTATCACCATAAATTGATAAATGAAAAGATTTAACAATCATTGACAAGAAATAAGTAAAGATAAGGATAAAATGCACTTTCAAGATGAAAAAATGATCATAGATGGATAGCGTTTCTGAAGAGGAAATGATTTTCCCTTATATGTTCGGCATGGGCATCCTCACGTATGGGCAAGAATGGGCACTAACCTCCCCTACCTCCCCAAATTTTCAAATTTAATGTAATTCATATAAATTGTTTCTTTTTAAGAGGATTAACAGATATTTTAAAAATGGTAAATTATATTTAAATTATTATTTACTTTTATTTGTAAATAATTTATAGATTTTTACAGTGTAAAAATAGATTGCAAAATATTTTGTTCCCCTCCTCTTTCCCCCTGGAAAAATTTCTGTGGACGCCTATGTATGTGGAAAAGTGAGCTTGATAGTAATGGAAATTTTCCCATTTTGTCTACTAGTGATGATATTATATATCTTAAGCCATAAGGCAGTGGAGAAGCTTATTATAGTGAAACAGATTGTGTGGAACTGAAATAGGAAGGGAGGACAATTTGCTGGTGATGTATCACAGAATATGATTATGTGTAATTTTTTTATGGTGCTTGCTATGGGAAGCTTTTTTAGTATGCAGTGTAACCTATGAATATATGTCTTCCAAGTTGCTTTACATATTGGAGAGATGCATTGACGATCCAGTAAACAATGCCCTCAGTGCCTCATGTTGATAAGTTTGTGGGAATGTAGCAATTTGTATGATGATGGAAGGTTGGAACATATAGTTCAGTTCTAAGGACCATGAATGATCTAGTGAATTGTTGGGAATGTGTAATAAGAGAAGGGTATAGGATCTATTTGATGTAGGTATTTCATCAGTGTATGTGTGGAATGTAGTTTTGCTGGGTTTTTATCGAATAACATACAGGCATCTATAATAGATTTTTTGTTGTTGTTTGTTTGTTTGTTTGTTTTAGCTTTCCTTTGTTAGAATCCTAACAATTGGAGGGCGGAAGCCTAGGAGATGATTGCAACATCTTATTGATATTGTCCATTTGGCTGATCACTGTTCCTGTTTTAAGAGTTATATCAGTTCATAAGAAGTTCTTTTTTTTTATATAATATGAATATGGAATTATACAACTAGTACATTTTCATCATTTGAGAACTATATTTATTAAATCAAAATAAAATCTGTAATCTGAATGTCATTCATTCCCTTTGTAATAGAAATATAACATCTTACTTGTGGTAAAGGAGCCACCTCTATTGCAGAAAACAGAATTAGTGTTTAAATAATTTTGATAGCCAAAGAAGTGATGATGTTTATTTGTGGAATATGGAAAATAATTACCTATTATTTGACATTCCAGATTCCCTTGTGGAATACTTTCAACAATGGATGTAGCTGTCAGTGGGTAGCATCATGAAAGAACAGGTAGAGATAGTAGCATTTGGCTTAACCAAAGACCTGGAACGAGAACAGGTTGGAATAGCACTAATCTTAGAATTGTGCTGAAAAAAGTAACTAAAAATTGTTTGAACTGCAAACCTAATCAGAAAGGTTTATGAAAAAAAATTGTGTAAACAATCAATGTAAACTGCAAGTTATGGAATAAACAATTTACATTGTGAAAGAAACAGAAATGTATGCACATATGTTAAAAGTTTAAATCTGTAGGTGTATGAGCTTGGAGACGAATATAGAAAACAGTATGTAAAGAAATGCCATTATAACAAAAAATTAATTTGATTACTGAGGTTTAGAGGATCTCTACAAAATTGGCTTTAAAGGCAGAAGGATTTGTACCCCCACTTTCAGTAGATTTAACTGTGGTAAACTTTTTGATATGGAAACCTTATCTAGAAATGCACTATTTATCAGCTATAATTTTTCTACCCATTTGGATAGTTTGAATAGTGCAGCTTGCTTCAATATCGTGATAGACATGATCATGAAGAGGGCCTTCAGAGGCCGACCAGGAGTACATTTCGACCAAAACAATCACGGCCCTTATGTTCGCCGATGATTGCACAATTTTCGCAGAATCTGAAGATGATGCTACTGACATTATCAATGACATTGCCTACATTGCCCATTCCTACGGCCTCCAAATCAACACTGAGAAAACGAAAGCAATGGTCACCGACGGTTCCCCAGTGAATGTCTACTTAGAAGGAAATTTAATTCAACAAGTCTCTGAATTCAAATATCTCGGCTCCATTGTTCAAGAAAAGAAAACAACAGCAACATCTGAAATTAACAGCAGAATAGGCCAAGCAACAATTGCTTTCGCTTCCCTTAACTGGTGTGTCTGGAAGAAAAACAACATCTCACTGAACACGAAAATACGTACAGTCGGACTTCTATTTAACGAAGTCGCTAAATCCCGAAAAAAAGTTTGTTATATGGAAAATTCGTTAAATAGAGATTCACCTTTTATTATTCAATATTATTAAAAAAAGTTATAATTTTAATGACATAAAGCATACTTTAACCACATGCGTATTTAAATTTTTAAGTTTTTTTTTTTTTTTTTTTTTTTTTTTGAAAAAGTGTTTTTTGCTTATAGTACGTCTCGCATCTTTGCAATGCACCAAAATCCCCTTCAGTATTTTCTTCAAATTTAATCCACGTCGGATTGTTTCAAATGATTTTAGCATTTCATCATACAAAGGTTTTTTTGATTTCTGCATCATGATCATTTTCATTTTCATCATCTTCATCTTCATCGCAATTCTTAGTTATATTGTTTTTAATTTTCACACTGTCCAAAATATCCGATTACTAGAGGTCTCAACTTCAAAATCAAGTGACAGATAATCATCAATCGGCACATCATCGTTAATTTCTTCTTTTTCCATCAGATGTATCCACATTTCTTTCATTTCCTCTAAGGGAATATTGATAATAAAAACATTTCAAGGAGAAAAAAAAAATAGATACCACGAAAAAGTTCGTTAAATAGAAAATGCACTTCGCTATTTGGAGGTTATTTTATGAAGAAATTAGCAAAATGTTCTTGGTTCCAAATAAAAGTTCGCAAAATAGAGGTCCGACTGTATTTTCCGAACATCAATAATTCCAATACTTCTCTATGGTGCTGAGACCTGGACACTCCTCAAAGCCGACATCAACAAACTCAAAATTTTCCAGATGAGGTTCCTGAGACGAATAATGAGAGTATCAGTAAAAGATCGAATCAGAAACGAATCCATTCGAGACAGTTGTGATCATCAGACAACCATTCAAGTACAAATCCAGAAGAAAAGGTTACAGTGGTTTGGACACGTTTGTCGTATGAACAATGCCCGACTTCCAAACAAAGCTTTATGGAAAGAACGATCAACCAATTGGAAAACCCAGAGAAATGCCCAAAACAAAACTTGGATTGGAATCATCAAGGAAGACTTGAAGAACCTTCACATATCAATAGACGAAGCCAAAGTCCTAGCCACAAACCGCCATGATTGGAGGAAGATCATTTGCAAAGTTCTATGTTCAAAGGCACCCACAGCAGCATACTGGTTGAGAGGAAAACCCCCACCACCTGCCAGCTAGGAACAATGATGATGATGATGTAGCAAAACTACACTAGATTCTGAAGAGGGAGGAAGAAAATTACCAAAAGTAGGTTTAAAAATATCACTTAAGCCAGTATTTTTTATTTAATTTTGGTTCTGAAGAAACTATAGTGGAATAATGACCATCAGCTTGCAACTATCAGGAACAAAACCATGTGGCAGTTCCTTTAAATGTAACTGGAAATGATGGAGAATAGTGCCAGGTTTTGCCTAGTATTATAGGTGCTTGTCTATGGGCTTAGGGTCTGAGTAAAAATTTCCATTGGAATTGGGGGGGGGGTTTCCTCAGCCTAACTCAAATAGGTCCTGAAGCTTATCCTGGGGCAGAACTCCCTTTCATATTGGGATCAGGTTCTTTCTCTGAATTAAAGCCAAGCAAGAATTAGACTAGTTTCTTGATCTCAACTACATACCATTGGCTGCCACTCAGTATGAACTTATATTTTCCTTACTCCTATAGGTTTTTGGTAAGGATTTCTTTAGATATTATAGAGATGACAAGCATTCATAATAAAGTTCCTTTTCATTTCCTGACGAACTTGCTGGAATTTACTAATTCGAGTAACCAAAATAAACCCAGCTTACAGCAAAATTGTTCTCTATGAATTTATAATATCTAAAAGTTTTATTTGCATTTCTATCAAAGCTTTTTCTGCTTCAGTAATAGTAATTTGAGATTGGTTGAAGGATTAAAATTGTAATAGTTGAACATTAAATTTCAAAACGAAGGAATAATATGGTTATGTTATTAATTAATTCACCATAAACAAGAAATGAATAAAATGAAATAGTAGTGGTTGACAGGGTTGCAGTTAAAAGATCTTCCATGTTAGAAATAAAAATTGATAGACAACCTATTTGAGAATGATACTACTGACATTATGCAGTTGGCTACTTCATGTGACAAAAAATTCTTTGAGTTCATTGGGAAGAAAGAAAACCAGGAGAAGAGACACATGTAGAGATGTCAAATGTGTAAATATTTGTGTCATGGCATTTTGTTAATATCTTTTGGAGAAGTCAATCCAAAAGATCTTTGTTAAGAGGGTTAATGAATAATATTTTTAAATTTGAAAATAGAACATCAGATGACATCAAATAGTTAATAGAAAAAAAGAATTTGATTACTGACTCAATATTAGATAAAATGCCTTTCTCATTAGCATTTGGATAGGTATCAATTAACAATACAGTAAATCATATGCTCAATTTATCACACATACAGGGTGACGTACATAAAACCGGCCCCAAAATAATAATAATAATAATAATACAATACACAAAGAAATGCCTGTTGGGGACGTTTTTATGTGCACCATCCTGTATTTTCAAGGAAAACTTCTGAAAAATGGGGTTGGAACTGTTTTTGGTTTTATGGGAACAGATTCAAATACAGTAGCACCTCGATTATCCATCACCTACGGGACCTGAGGATGGTCAGAACGCTAAAAAGGTTGAATAATCAGGTCAGCAGACTTCCATCAACTAATCGATAAAACGAGCATGACTCAGGCAGGAAACAAAGAAAGGACTGCAGAGACATCTGCTTGGCTTGTTGTGACAGGAAAACAAACAGATAACGCTGGCGCGCCGCTTGTCTAGACATGGTCGGATGACACGGGGAGTCGGTTGATCCGAGGTCGGGTATGAGAGGTGCCACTGTAGTCATCAAATTCTGCATCAATTTATCTGCTGAAGAATGTATGTAATTTTCTTTTGGGAGTAAATTACAGAACTACTGCACCCTGAAGAACTTAGTTGAGAAGTATGTTCAAAATAACACTACTATAGTGCAGCAGTGTCAACATATGGCTTTGCTCAAAAACTTCCATTTCTCTGCAATGAAAGCTGGATTGAAAAATATGTAAAGCCTAAGCATACCTAAGCATATTTGGAAGAATTAATTACTTATAAAAGTTTTCATTCCCTTTTAAATAACAACTTTTTTTTTTTTTTTTTTTTAACTAAAAATATTTTAAAGGAAATCAGAAATATTTTATTACAGTAGTTCAGTAACTGTATTTTGTTTGCCCTTTTGCTTTGTTTATTTACCATTTTAATCATTGTTGTTATTTTTCTATAGGCTACAGTTTTCAAATGTAATCATGTGTTTACTTCCTCGGGAAGCTCGCCTAATCTTCAATCTTTATGGGACACATACAATTCCTGCTGATTCTAAATCTCCTGAAGCTGGTCGTACAGTGCAAACACCTCTTGCTTGGGCTGTTCTTCAGTTATTTCAGTTTGATGGGTAAGGAAACATTTTTTATTTATTTATTATGTATTTGTTTTTTTACAGTGATAGTTTTGTAAGTCTTTTTTTTTTCTTTTGTATGTATGTAACAGTAATCCCGTATTCATTTCTTTCTCAAAAACGTCTTGACATTATCAGTACTTTTTTCTACATGTTTGTCTTAATTCTGAATCTGCATCATTTCAATGATTAATATGGACTCTCCCATTTATTTAATAATATATTCCTTTAGATCTTTAAAGCATTTTGTCTAGGATCCATCATTCTTAATAAGATCATTGCTGATTATCATTAGTTTGCCTAATGAACACACTCATGCCCACATATTATTGACTTTCCATTAATATCTATAACATGTAATTTTTGTTTGTGATATTCTGCCATCAGCCTTTTTTTGTGAAATTTCAATACCTGTAATTTGTTCTCACTTCTCTTCCTTGAAATTTGAGTTCACAACCTGGTTTCAATGGTCACACCATTTTCTCTGCCAGCTGCTCGGCTGCTGCAATGCCTCTGTCCATTCACGTTAATGCAGCCAGCTGGAACTGGTACTGTGCCATTTTTCAAATAATTTTAGTTGATGGAATTTGGCATTGTTTTTGGCCAAATACCTTTTGGACATTTTGAACTAGATTTCCTCCCTGTACTTTGATGATTCATTAGTATCTTGGAATCCTTTATGCCACCACAGCACACTGGCCCTTTATAAATGGGCCTAATAGATTACTTATAACATTCCATGTATGTACTATCTTACATTGAGCAATTCATTTTATTGAATTAATGAATAATGCAAGGCTGATTTAATAAGTAAAATTAATAATTAATAACTAATTCATACACTTTCCATCTTTTCACCTCCTTATATCTTTGTCTCTTCAAATCTAGAGCTACTATTACAGCAGTCAGAGGCAAATACACTATATGTCAAATATTTTTACATGACTTCTTGTAAGTTATAAGTGTGTGTGAGGAAACAGTTCCATTTAGAAAACTTTTATGGAATAATTGCATTGATATATAAAATTTGATTGAAAAATTGTTTCCATGTGTATGAACCATTTTTCTGGACTGATTTTATATGAAGATTTCAGATGTAACTTTAGAATTTTTCTGTCACCCACAGTTTAAAAGAAATTTGCTATGCATGGTATGTTCTTACATAATATAACATGAAGTGGAAGGTACTTTGATGTAAGTCCCATACACTGAGGCCTCAAAAGACCTGTTGTGTATCCCATGGCATCTGTTAATGTAGGGATGCATGCTTGTGAAGAACTTCTTTAAGATTGTATTTAGATAAATGTCTGAAAATCTGCCACTCTTTGGACTTGTGATTGTGTCTTAATGCAGCCATACCTACTTCAATATCAATCCAATAAATCAAATCTTAAGCAAAAAACTGAGTTAGATCTTTCTTCTTGAAATGAAAGATCAAATAGTTAGCATTCTTCTGAAGCAGATTCCAACCCTGTAATTACATCCATAAAAGTTCAGCTTGATACTTAGATAAGTAAGTTTGTCCCTAACTTGATCATTAATATTTAGTGTTACCTCATCAGATGTGATGTGGCTCATTTGATGTTGAAGGCTCAAAGTTAGGGTCATTGATGTCCTTATCTATCACCAGAGTCATTGTCATTATCATCTGAGGTTCATTTTCAGATCATGTAGGAACTGGAAGATTTTCACTGTGAGGCACCGATCTGATCGCAGAGGATATTGATGGATATTGCATATGTTTTGATTTTTAAGGATAATCCACATAATATACTTAGACAGAAGTAACAGACACATGATTAAAAGATCAGAACAACTTGCTCTCTCCAGACCATTGGAATAGCAAATGGTAATGATTGCTGACAAGGGAATGGTTAGGTTTGTCAGGTTGAAACCTCCTTTGAAAATTTTACCATTTATTCAAGACCTCAAGTAGTTATTGTGTACCAAATTTTAGCTGCTCTTTTGCACCGGAAGATTGTAAAAAAAATTGCTAAAAAATGACAAAAAATTGTGATGTGACGTCATCATTCTTTGCGAGCCGCATGATGTCACTCTGTCTCTCGCTGGTGACCGGCACTCAAGGTCAGACAAAAAAGAATAGCACGGCCAGAGGAAAATACTTAATTTTAAAATGATATTAATATAATTACTGTTTATAAAATAAAAGCAATAACTGAAAAGTGTCGCCACATTTGTATTTTAGAAGAACGTAATTTTACATAGAAAAGAATAAAGAAAAATATTACAATTAAAAAATTGAAGAGAAATTTATGTAATGCTAACTGTAAACTATTGGCATATTATAAATATAATTACCATAAAAATAGTGAAATAAAATCGAATAATAACTTTAAAAAAATTAACAAAAATAAAGGAATAGAAAACGTTTTCAAGAAAAATGGAAAGTGCAAACTCATTTCAGAAGACAGTAAATTCAAGATAGATATATTTAAGATTTGTGCAAAGTAGTTATTGGAAATGTTTGTAACAGATACAAACTTAGATACAACAGATAAACTTATTTTTTTCAGAATCCACAACACAAACTTCTTCTAATCATTTATTATTTTAATCATTATTATTTTAATAAATGATTAGAAGAAGTTTGTGTTGTGGATTTTAACATATAATTACATTATTAGTAGTAGAAGTAAGTTAGACATTTGCTTGACGTCAATGTTTAGAAACATTTTTGTTCCACAATCTTACGATTTTGAAATGTTTTCTAAATTTACGAAATTATTTTCCATTTTTATTGCCATCCTTTTTTGTGTGACCTTGAGTACCGGCCACCAGCGAGAGAGTTGTGACATCATGCGTGGCTTGCAAAGAGTGATGACGTCACATTACGATTTCTTGTAATTTGAACAAATTTTTTTACAACCTTCCGGTGCTGAAGAGCAGCTAAAATTTGGTATACAGTGACTACTTGAGGTCCTAAATAAATATAAAAATTTTCAAAGTAGGCTTCAACCTGACAATCATAACCATTCCCTTACGAGATCCATTCAACTATCCTCATAAGTAAACAGCACAAGTGGTAGAGATAATACTGGCACACGAAAAATTAGCCCGCCTCATTTGAATGTGTATGTGATATTTTCACCTCCTGAAATGCCATTTGACACTCTGGCACTAGTAGCGTATTGAGTAAGTTAACAGCTGCAATAATCGACAGTCTTCTTTCAGCAATTCTCTGCATCAGTTGAGTCAGACGCTTCTGTCCAAATTGTGCAAAATGCCGTATTCAGTAGAGGAAAGAGTGGCAATTGTGAAAGCGTATATGAGAATGGGTTCGATTAAGGAAACCTGCAATGGCAAACCCTTACCTCGTGCATGAGCAAGCACTCAAAGACCCAAAGATTGGTATTTGGTGTGCTGTGTCAGGAGCACACATCATTGGACCGATATTTTTTGACAGTAATGCTAACACGGAAGTCTACCTGAACGTTTTTTATGAATCCTGTAGTCAACTCATTCAAGAGGAAAAACAGAGCTGCTTCTTCCTGCAGGGCAATATGCAACACTTCTCAGATCTCCTTGCAACAAGTCCATGATATTTTCTCTGAAAACAACTGTTAGGAAACATTTGTGGCCTCAACATTCTCCAGAATTTTCAACATGTGATTATTATCTGTGAGGCACTTGAAGAGCACGGTGTAAGAAATAAATCCACATACAATACAGAAACTGAAGGACAGCATTAACATTCAAGCAGTTGCTGCCATCGATGTCAATACTTAACACCCAGTGTACCTAAACATGATTCAAGGTGCACATCTGTGTATTGATACTGCAGGGGTCCACTTTCAACAGTTTTTATGATGGTGAAACTTTCTGGCAATTTGCTTCTTTATTACTTCTTTATTATTCAGTATTTATCCTATACAGACAGTGGCAAATTTTTATGTATCATGTGCCATGGTTGCATGAGGTGTCAGACCTTTATCTTGGTCACCTATTTTGCAAGCAAGTAGAGTTCATAGGTTTTCTTAATTAATGATATTATAGTCTTTCGGCTAAATTTTATAGTATTGTATAATTACCACATACATAGCAAAAACTGTTACATCATTAAGGCACTTGCAAAATATAATGAAATACTTGACTCAGTGGTAAAAGCAGACTGAAGTGTTACAAAGGCATGGCAGGTCTACAAGCAGTGTAATGCTGGAGCATTTATGGTCTTGCACAAGTTTGTGTGAGCATTCTTCTCCAGAAAAATGTGTGTAGGTTCAAATATGAACAGATACTTCACTGTTCTGTCAAACTTATATTAAAGTTTTTAAAGTGTTATCCACTTAATAAATTAATGTTTAGATGATTAAAAACCATTAAAATGTTGTAGGATTAAAAGCAATAGTTGCTACTATGTGCTATCACTTAAAATACTTTTTTTTCAAAATTTCTTAAAATCTGAGGATGATAGAACAATTGTGCTTTTAGATTTGTTATCAACTAGAAAAATCTCACTGTAATCATATATCACGCATTAGACAACAAAAAGAGTGTTATTAACAAACATTATTACTAAATTAAGATTTTTTTTTCTTTAGTGTCCTTAATCAGGGAAGTTTTTTGAGTGGGATGTGGTCTGAAGAATGCGATAAAACCTATGGTCCAGCTATTTCAAATTTAAATGATCCACATTGTGCTATTATTCAGGTAATTATGTATATTTTTTTTTATGAAAATCAGTTTATTGAATCGATTGTACCCTACTAAGAAATAATTTTTGGCTTTGTTTCATCATCTGATGTTGTTCAGTATTTATTGGATAATAGTGTTTAACATTGTATAAACCATTTTAATTTCACCAAATTTTTTATTTGTTATATAGTGGTATGTTAAGGTTGTAATGGTATTTAATTTCAAATTATTTGCTTTTGCTTATTTTTAAGATTAAGTCTACTGATGCCATTTTTGGCACTGTCTTCTGAATTCCAATGTATTGACCCTTTATGGACTGCCATGCTGTTGTACCTCATAGAAAAAAATTAAATAATAAAAAACTAACTATAAAATTATCATATTTTTTTCTGTGTATAAATAACAATTGAATTTTCAAATTCACATAAGTTTATTTTGGAATTATTAAAATTGTTTTATGAAAAAAAAATATTAATATCAATTTTTATTACCCATTTTAGCAAAAAGTTTTTTTGAAATGCCTGAAATTAGAAAATCTTTTACAATAAATAAAAAATTAAAATAGTCAATTTAAATTTTAATATTTGTCATTGAAATTGCACATAATACTGAGCTAAAGAAAGCTTAGAGTA
Organism: Thereuonema tuberculata; assembly: GCA_023159025.1. Taxonomy (NCBI): domain Eukaryota; kingdom Metazoa; phylum Arthropoda; class Chilopoda; order Scutigeromorpha; family Scutigeridae; genus Thereuonema; species Thereuonema tuberculata. Next base: position 114,166,399 of record JAFIDM010009631.1, read on the forward strand.
TTTTTTATAATTTTTTTAAAATGAACTCTGTCTCTGTTTCAAACTATTTCTATCTTGTGAATGAGATATTTGTAAAGCAGAGCTGCCTATTCTTCTGCCCCTTGTCATACCACTTGCATTACAACTCCTAAAATACCAAAAAAATAAAAAATAAAATATTTTTTTTGATTCCATCAAACTTGAGATAAATTAGTTACAAACATAATTTGTATTGGAAATACTGCAATTTAAGGTCATATTGCCTTCTCCACCTTGAAAATCCATGAGATGCTTTCCTTTCAGCTGTGTCTGAAGGATCGTTACAATTGCTACTCACAAATGAACTACTCACATTGTAATTTGCATTTTCGTGATGCAATTTCTGATCCAAAAGTTCCTTAATATTACTAGGTAACTCTGCTTCACTATCCAAACCATCTCCTTCATTTATTTCAGACTGTAAAAGTACTTCTAAAATCTGTGAATCTGAGATTCCCGAATGTGAGGCCATGTTTGTCACTTTTTGTTTTGCTTTTTCCCTCTCATTCCGTTCATTGCTGTAACTAACAATTACATTTCTTATTATTTTGATGCTTTTGAAAGGTTAGCTTTTGAAAGGGTCATCACAGATGACCTACTTAGGAAACCTCAGGCTTCAGGGATTTCTGAAAACCTGAAACAAAATTTTCGAAATGGATCGTGCATATATACATGATTTTGCCAAACCATCCGCAAGGGTTAAGAAAAAGAAGAAAAAAAAAATCCTTATTATTTTATCTGTTAGCTTACATTTGGCCTAGACTACCTTAGTTGAAGTGATCTCACAGCTACACTTCTATTCTTAACAGTGATGTAGACTTCTTCCTGCAAAGTTTTCAGAAGAAGACTTTCAATCTTGAAATTGTCCAGCATTCATTTCTCATTTGCAATAACACACACGGATTAACCATCTTCGTTCCCCTTTAAAGGCCTTTGTGATCCTTGGGGTTCCGTGAGGTGTGGCTCCCAGAGTTCTATGACCAAAAGTTGAGTTTGGGTGGTCAGCCTGACATCTGTCTATCTTTAACCCCTGGGAAAGAAACCCAATATCATTTCACATATGGTTGGGTGAACCATAAGATATGTCTGGAAGAGAAAGAACCAAAAGAAAAATCCCCAACCACTACTAGTGTTCAAACCCGACTTCCCTAGCCTACAGCCAAGTGTTTTACCACTTGAACTGCAGGACCCACTCATTCCTCTTCATTTTTTGCAATTAAAGACTTTCACTATTAAATTAATCTTCTTTCACTATCAACATTTTAATGTTCCTAAGTTCCTTACCAAATTTCGGTAAGAATTATCCAGTTTGCCAGAAACACTAGATCTCATTATGGTTGATAATGAGACTTTTAAGGTTTTAGTAGTTTTTATATTTCAGACAGAGAATCAGATCTCCATTAACATCCTGTCAGTTCATACTTTTATTTCCAAGAAATCATTTTCATATGTTATATTGAGAGTTAGATGATGTACCCATTGGTTATATTACTAGCAAAGTGTCATTGAGACAGCTGAATTCTAGCCATTCAATATTGTTTATTCAATCTAGGCCACTGTAGTAGTTTCAGTGAGTTATTGATCTGTTTTCAGCCTTCGAGCTCCAATCACAGATGACAGTGTTAATTGTTTGCTGCACATCAACGAGCACTGTGAGAATTTTTCACTGTTGTCTTTTCTATCTTCCATATACAATTTTGTCTGGTGGGATACTTGTTCTGAATATTTGACTTACATTTGCAAAACTTTCATTAAAAGGTGTCCGTGCCGCCACGGTCGAGCGGTCCGGGCGGCAGTCTATGTGGCCGATGTGGCGGGACCTGGGTTCGAATCCCGGATGAGGACATGGATGTTTGCTTTCTTTCCTGTGTTGTTTCCTCCTTCGTCTTTCGCTTCTTTCGCTGTCTATGTTATCTTTGGGTTTCCCAGTGTTCTGGGTTGGTGCATTTGACTGTAAAACCCCTCGCCACTTTGATTGTTGAGCAAGGGCGCCTTGCTCATCAGCGATCCCGCGCGGAGTGGGATACGCTGTAGGAAGTATATATATGTATATAATATTAAAAGGTGTACTTTATTTATATATATTCTGAAATTGATAATGCCTACTACCACACATTTATATATGTATTCCATTTTTTTCAAGCCTTCTAAAGTTTAAGTTTCTAAATACTTTCTTTCAAAAAATAAGCAGACACTCATATTTTCATAATTGGATACCATTTTCTCAGATTTTGTAATGAAGACCAATATAATAAAAGGAGAGATACCTCACAATTTACTAGTCCATTTCTTGATATTTGGAAATGAGATGAGTTGACAGAGCATTATTGTTGGATATCTTATTCCAATTTTTAAAGAGGGGCATGTAGATCTTGCCACACAACTCTGCAAAACATCAACTATGTTGAATACATAGACAGGATACGTGACAAATGGCCTATGAAAGTTTAGATAATATGTAGCACATGAAACAAACATCACCAAATGTAATTTGGTTGTCTCGCCTTATTTGGTGTAAAGAATGATAATTGAGTCAGTGAGTGGTAGAAATCTGTTCCATGAAGAAACAAACATTTGCTACACTTTTCTAATAAGATGGACAAGTGTGAGCATTGCAGCTGCATTGAGAATGCCTGTGTGCATGGCGCTTATTGGCAATGACATAGTGTGCAATTATTTCCGTTATGGTATCTTCCATAATCTGTGCTGGAACATAATTTCTGAAACTTACTATAACAGTTTAGATATTTCCATTGTGTAGATTTCCTGTCAACAGGATAATGCCAATTTAGACCTCATTTGCTACTACCTGATGGTTTCAAGAACATCAAAAAGTTGGGAATGTCAGTACATTGTCCCATTTTGAACTACATGAACATTTAAAAGATGAAGTGGATGTTGGTTGAGACCAGTTGCATTCAATGGTAGCTAAATTGGTCAATGTTTTGTGAAAGAATCATGGAATGTATTGCCTGAAATACATTACTAATTGATGGAATCATTTGTTCAGTAGTGTCCATGAGATCATGCTTTTGAGATTGACATTATGTGAAACTGCCATGTGAGAATACTTTCTTTATCTCTATAAATGTCAGATCTACAACATTTTCATTTTATGTTTATTATGTCAGTTATGATATAATGTTGGAATATGGTATATATCTACTGAAATTAGCTTATTAGGGAGCATTCAAAGCATTGGTGTAAACTTAACCATTAGTCTTCCACCATTCATTCAACTACATTATGAATTGTAATTAATAAAAGTCATATGTTTCCATTCACCTAATTTAAATTTGTAGAGAACAACTTAGCACTTACTTATGTAAATGTATATTAAACAAGTGTTCATCTTTTAGACTTTTATTTTTGTCAGTGAACTATTCTTGAAGGATAATCTTAATCAATAAGTGATCTAAAAGCTTTAGCAATTATCGTTTTTCTTAAACCCTTTTCCTCTAACCTCCACCTCCTTTCAGTTCCAATATTGCAAGTCCTGTTGACCCTTAATTTTGGTCAAGACATATCTCAAGTAGTCCTGTTTGCATAGTTCTACATTTTTTTGTTGTTAGTATTTTTCTTTTCAGAATATTTTCATATATAGCAAGATAACATTGTATTGTATTTTTTTAATAATTATGCACTTTTTATTTATTTTATTTATTTGTAGGTCAGTCTTCCTGAATTTGACTGTACGTATGTCTTTCCGCCAATAACAGAAGGACCAGCCAGGTAAAATTTTACAGTTTACATTATCTGATTAATTTCAGCTTTTATTGCTTTATCATAATAGTCTACAGCTAGTAAGATCAGTTCTGAATAAAATATTATTAACAAGAAATAAATTCAGTTTGCATTTATCACATTATTTTCGTTTTTGGTATTCATTGCTGGTAGCTTGAGTTTCTTTGTCATATATTGTATGGAAGGTTTTAATTATTTTTTTTTTTTGGCAATGACATCATATGTAAGAAATTTCCTCTTGTTTACCTTGAATTCATTTTTTTTGGAAATAATAAAACTCATATTTATAAGTCTCTGTTGTGAAATATATAATTTGCTGAAATTATTTGTTGTATTTAGTTGTAGCATTAAAAATAATTATATAAAAATTTGTAGATTTTTAACCGAAGTTTATGTTGAAATTTATTAAAAAAGATGTTTCTGCATTCGTGCATAATTGTGTAACGCAATGATTGAAAATTGAAAATTTATTTTGAAAGGCAAATGAGATACCTTTATAATTGCTTGGATCCAATTAACTTCAGTCTTTTTGTACAGCAATACAGAGACCACTTTGTGCAAAGAATCAAATCTCATATGTTCATTAATCCTAAATAGGCATATTTCTTGAGTTCTATTCTTTCAATTTTTTCCATCCTTTTAGATTGTTTTCCAGATTATTTTCGTTGATTTGCATACTCTTCCAGTGACTTGTCGTCATTTCATCCCTAGCAGTTTGCAGCTATCATTTGCAGGCCTTTTATGTAATTCATTCTTTAAAATTCAGCCCAAACACGTGTATATAAAACAAATGGGTCTCTATAGTAGAGGTGCCAAGTTACAGTTCACTGAAGCACCACAAGGAGCTGTGGCTAGGGAGATTCGAGTCCTGTTGCTGGCTTTTATAAATTTTTTAAATGCTCTGTTTTTGCTTTTCTTTATATAAACATGTTGGACTGAATTTGTTATCTAATAGGTCTAAGTTATCCCTAAGATTTATTTTCTCCAAACGTTATAATTCGGCACCATTCCAGTCTTTTGAACGCTGTTTAAAATATTTACACTTAGCAGCGGCATCTCTTGGCTCCATCCATACTACTATAACTTTTTTTATTTGTCATTATTTGATCTTTGGCATTTTTCATGTAGCAATTAAATTGAGTTATGAGTATCAAGTAGCATTAAATAAAATTCTGAAAATTTTACTAAAAAATTATTTTACTGATTATTTGTGTTTCTGTTTTGTTTTTTTTAAATTTAGTTTACGCCGTGATTTTGAATCTCTTGACCGTTCTTCTCAGCAGAGATTATTGGATATAATTGATAGACCAGCAGTTACATTGTAAGTATATATATTTATATGTGTGGGTGTCAATGTGTTTATAAATTTCAGAAGATAAAAATAAACTTTTTAATTAAGTTTTATGTTTCAACTCTATTTTCACCTTTTTTTCTTAGTATTAATGTTGGATTTGTCATAATCCCCAATTTCTACTTTTAGATGCAGCAAAGAAGAACAAGAGTTATTATGGGATAAGAGGCATTATTTATATGATGTTCCTCAAGCCTTACCCAGAGTACTACTTGCAGCTCATAGCTGGCATTGGGCCTGTCTAACAGATATTTATCAAATGCTTCATGAATGGAAAGCCATGAATCCAATTGATGCTTTGGAACTTTTGTTGCCTTGGTAATTTGTTTAATTAGTATAATTTAGAAAGCTAATATAGTTTATCATAAAATAAAATAGTATTAAAAATATTTATTTCATTGATATAAATTAAATAAAATATTTCATTTATATCAAATAAATAAATTTATATTTATTCATTTGAAAAAATATTCTTTATATTTAATATTGAAAAAAAAAACAACAACTCTATTAAATATAAACTAAATTCTCACATACATAGTTCACAATTAATCTGCTGATTCAGAAAAGATGTGTAATATTATCATGTTCAGGGCAAGCTGTAAATAGTTATTTAGATGAGCCTTTTAAACTACTACTACATATTAAAATGGAAGTAAAAGTAAAGTTTAATCTTGTGCTCTTCCTTTTATATCCTTAGGTGTATAGTAATTTTTCTTCATAAAGCATATATAGTAATTTCCTTCAAATAATCTTGAATATATGAATTTACTTATAAAATATAACATATTGCAAACAACTATTACTGTAATTATTCAAACAATCTCCAAGGGAGTCCTGTGTGGTAAACCAACTTCACATTTTGTTTGGGGGTATCTGTCGGTTGTTCTTGATACAGTCACTAAGGCATTGTTTGTGATATCACAGGCACAGTGCTATATCTAAATGGTTCTGTCTCTTTGTTCATGCACCACTAACCCCTTTCAGATGGTGAAGTTACTCATTTATTTCGAATTGATACAGTTACATTTGTAATTATTCTGTCTTTGGATCACCTAAGCAGTTTCACAATTCACTAGTTCCTATTTTCAAACCACAACCTTCAGTTTACAAGAGACACTTCGACATTTTGAATAGAGAGTTTGATTATCTGAAAACCACTAATTTTGCTTTCTGATTACATTTTCATATTGTAGCATATATTCTTTAAACATTAAGAACTTACTACTTCATTGCCATTCATTCACCTTTACCATCAGCATCTCAGATGTTTATAAATCTTTATGGCATCCCTTATTTCCATGTCTCACTGGGAGTTTTCATCATATGTAACTTTTCAGATTTTGTATTGTTGCTATAGAGATAACTTTATTTGCCTCGCCTTTTTTATAAGTTAGATTTGTTAATAGGCCTTTATTTATGCTTTTGATGTGGATTTTTCTGTTCAGCCTTTGTAGTTTGAACATTGTTCTTTTGCTTTCAATGTTCAAAAATCAATGTTCTTTTACTATCAGGTTGTAAAAGAAACGTATGTTTGAAGCTGAACTATCATACACAACACTGTACCTAATCATTCAGGTAGTTCCCATTAGAACTTATGACCTTGTTCCATCGATCTACGAGGGTGAAAATATCCCATTGCGACAGAAGTGTGGTGAGCAAGAGTTGAAGAAGGCAGATGTTTCACATCATTGTCAGTACCAAAGTTTTTCTTAACAAGAAAATTGGACAAAGACCAGAAAAGATGGAAGTCCGACAGGACAAGGTCCAGGGAATAAAGAGGGATGCGACAATATTTCCCATTCCAGCTTGTACAATTTTTGCTGTGTCCATAATGAGACGTGGGTAAGTGTTATCTTGGTGGAATACAACTAATGTTGATTAATCAACACTGGGTATTTTCTTGCAGTGCAGCATGGAGATGATCCAACTGTTGGATGTAGGAATCCGCTGTGATGATTGTGTTCTGCGGTAAGAGTTCATAGTGAATCACACCGTGGCAATCCCTCCAGCAACTCAGCATCACCTTCCGTCCATGCAGTGGTGGCTTTGCTACCTTCTGTGGGGGTTATCCCTGCTTGATCCATGCTCTGTGTCACATATATGCGACCCATTTTTCGTCACCCAAGACCAACCTATGCAAAAAGCCCTCTTGCAGGGCAACAGCATTGGAGTAGTATCGAATCCGATTCTGGTCTGGCAAAGCATGGGGTATCCATTTGCTCAGTTTACACAAATATCCCAACTTCTGCAGTCTGGTGTTGATGGTCATATGGGAGGTCTACAGTTCCTCTGCCAGTTTCCGTAAAATTGCATCAGGCTTGATTGAAAGCATGTGTTCAACTGCATCATCTTCCACCTCACTGGGTCGTCCACTTCTGTACACCGGTGTCGAATTTTCTGTTCCAGTCTTAACAGGTACTCCATCTGATAATATCGTCACCAAATGCTTTTCGCAATTTCTGTCACTTTCACACCATTCAGATATTCATAGAGCAATACTGCATGAACACCTTCCTTCGATATCACCATTGCATTGTCACAATGTGCAACTAATCTTCACCACAACAGCTTACATTCTGTCCTTGGAGTGTCTTCTTTTGCTCACAGCACTATAGGATGTTTACGTCATTGCAGGCTCACAGTATCTTCCATTCCACATGCTGCATATGAAGTTTTCTGAAAATTTCCTTTACAACCTGTCATTTCCAGCTTTCCTTCAGATTTGCCCTTTTACTGCACTAGTTGCCTCTCACCCTTGATGTTTAACTTTGTGCATTGAATTCTTTATTTTGAACCATAACCCTCTTCATCCGTTTTGATGTAATCTTACTTTGCATTGTTAGAGATTCATGACATGATTGGCTGATGTTGTTTTGTTGGAAAATCATGTCTATACTTTGTTGTTTCGTGTCATTTTTTCAATCTTCCTTATCTTTCACTAGCCCTTGTCCCTTATTCTGAGACAAAGGTGAGATTGTCTCCAAATAACAGATCTCCTACTAAATGACTTTGGTGTTTTTGCGTGTATTTATATATAAGGAGTAGAAAGAATAATGGAAATATCCATAAAAAAGCATAAAAGATATACATATGCAAGTTGTCAGTGTAATGTGACTTGCACTGTACGAGTTATATATGGTTAGGCAAGACGTCAGCTATCCCTCAACAGTGCTATAATTGCAGATAAGATGCCTATTGTGTAGTAATAATCAGTATAATTATCAATATAATAATCTGTTCTTCACAGATGTATTGCCATACACAATGCACACATCTCCTACAATAAGCACATCTCTTCTTACAGACATCAGTGCTAAAACACATTCAGTGATGCAGAGAACATCAAAATTGTAGCCTTGGCTACTGGTAAAATGTCATTTGGTCTGATTAATTATCTTTCAGTTTTTTCCCAAACACAGAGAGAGTTAATGTATGAGGCATCTGGCATAAAAATCCTGATTATTTCGTTCTAACTGTACAGCACAGAGCTGGTCTGTGATGATGTGCTCCACTATATCATGACACTCTTTAGGACCTTTAATCATTATGATAGGTAATGTAAAGGGGCAATATTTCTTAATGTAGGACCACATACTTTTAGTGGTACAGACAATCTTCCCTGATTCCTGTCTCTGTTTCAGGCAGACAGTGCTCTCATCCATGCTGCAAAATGCATCACAAGTTGGTTTGGAGAGCATGTGGATGAAGTAAAGCAACTATCATGGTGTCCTCAGTCACTTGACCTTAATATTATCAAATTTCTGTGGTAACCTCTTGAGTGACAGGGGAGAGCATGAATTCTTCCATCTTCCATCATAGACTTGGCGGAGATTTTATAGGAGGAATGATACAAAATATAATTATCTTATTTGCAGGACCTATATACATCTAACTGATTTCAAATTGTTCTGTTCAGAATGCTCATAGGACCAACTTTATATTAATGTTTTGTCAACCCCATTTTTATATACACTCACTTCCAAAAGTTAAGCATGGAGAGGAAAAAGTTAATTTCTGTAAGCCAATCTGAATTAAAGAAGCTGAAATTTGCTGCAAAGGTAGAAGGAAGTATGCAAATTATATAGGTAACAGCCAATCACGGTTTCGCATCGAGAAATATGCAAAACAGGCAGTCGTATAAGAAGCCTGCATTGTGAAGGGTGACAGGAGTTGCATGTAAGTGCTGATGAAAGGTGTTTAGAACATTCTTACGATTTGTTTTCAAGCTAGACATGTTTCTATGGCTTCCAGAAGACGAATGGAAGATTCTGAGCGCTGGCGGGCTGTCGGACGCATTGAAGCAGGACAATCTATAACATATGTTGCTCGTTTCTTTGGCGTTCATCATTCCGTCATTTCACGATTATGAAACAATTCCAAACCAGCCAAACAGTTGTCCGAAGACCTGTAGCCGGTCGTCCAAGGGTTACGACCCCCGCGGAAGATCGATATATTGCTGTTGTAGCCAAGCGGAATCAAAGCTTGACCTCCACACGTGTGACATCAATGGTTGCAGCGGCCATTGGTAAGATGATATCTGCCACTACTGTTCGTCGAAGGCTACACATGAATGGTCTGTACACCCGGATACCACGAGTTTGTGTTCCTTTATCTGTCCAATCCAGAGGGGCACGATTACAGTGTTGCCGCCAGCATGTGAATTGGACTATGTCTGATTGGGGTAACGTTATGTTCACAGATGAGTCCAGATTTGCCCTACAACCCAATGATAAGCGTGTGAGGGTCTGGAGGGAACAAGGCACATGCAATCGGCCCCAGAACATCACCAAACATCACGCATTCCGCAGTGGAAGCATCATGGTCTGGGCAGGGATTTCATTGGTATATCGCACCGACCTGCACATCTACAGGCAAGGTTCTGTGACTGCTGTACGGTATCGAGATGAAGTCCTAGACCCCATTGTGAAACTGTATGCTGCAGCAGTTGGTCCTTTTTTTGTTTTAATGGATGATAGTGCACGTCCCCATAGAGCTGCCTTCGTTGACGACTTTCTGGAGAGTGAGGGGATTGCGCGTATGAGTGGCCGGCTTTCTCGCCGGACCTTAATCCAAATGAAAATCTTTGGGATGCCCTCGGCTGTGCTGTATGTCAACGTTTCCCACCTCCAGCCACACTCAGAGATTTGGAAACTGCCCTATAGGAGGAATGGTCATTACTGGACTCTGCGGTGGTTGATCACCTCATAACAAGCATGATCACACTTACTTGCAGCAGGTGAGGGGTGCTCACATATCCTATTAAAGTCGGTTTCTATTGTTTGTTTTGAATTTAAACATCATTTTGTTAATGATGCAAATAGGACGTTATCTTATAATTTATGAAAATTCAATATTTTGTTTATCTCTGTATGTAATTCTTTGTTTTGTTTCATGAATAAACATAGAGCTACTTACTTGCAGCATTTCATGTCAATCAAAGCAGTACTTGTCCATTTTTTCGTATTTTACCGCTGCATGCTTAACTTTTGGAAGTGAGTTAGTATCATTTTCATGCTACTGTAGGATGGTTTCTCCAAGTTTTTTTTCAGTTCATTCGGTCAAAAGCTTTCCTTTTCCAGTCTAATCCTACAAAACCATTCATCTTATGCACCCATCCACCTTGTGAACACTTGCGTGTCCTCCTGTCATTCTTTGATTCTGCTTGAGAATTCCTGTTGTCTATCTATGATCATTTCAAATTGCTACACATCCCATCAGATTTGGATGTTTAAATTTATATATATGAACGCCACTTTATATTTACCATTATTAACTGTTCTTCCAATGATGGTTTTTGCCTCAAAATTCTATAGGTGCAGCATGGCCATAGCTGCTAATTGCATCAGGTTTTTCTTTTTGTTGTCTACTCTCAAAGAACCTTAACTTATTAGTGATTCACAAGTCCACTTGATTAACTCCATCTTAGCTTCATCCTCCACTAAGTACACTTTTTTTTTTTTCTTTTCTTTTTTAGGTTTACATTTTACAAGTGTAGCAGTAATTCATCTGTTTTTCTTATTTACCTTTCATTTATCAAAAGATCAGCAATCAGTTGACTTTTTTTACTGTCTTGGATCTTTCCCCACAGAGGTTGTTTTTTTTTTTTTTTTAATGAGTAATTTATGGTGATTTTTTTTTTCTTTTGCTATGATATCTGCAATAACTTACAAATTCGAAAGAAGTTTAGGTTCTTCTATAATCTGTAGCTTGTCAACAGAATCTGATTTTTCCATAGTTTAATAATAGTGTTGTTTGTACAATTTTAATTCTCTATTTCCCTGCTTCTTGTGTATTTTTAGCAGTTTAAGTGTGTTACATGTTTCTTCATTTTTGACATGATTTTCCAGATATTTTATTATCTTGACAGGTTTTTCACTTCAATAACCTCTTGTATGAAGTTTCATGAAACAACCTTTCAGTGGTGCTCTTCCTCATCACCTTTTCATTGGAGGATATTTAGTTTTTTGTTTGAAATCTCATGTGCAGTTATCATTGACTATCCTCTGTCACTCCTAAAAGTATGTTACAGTTTTGTAGAAAATCTGATATCTGTGGAAACTCATCTTCCGAATCTGATAAAACTGACATTTTCTTGAACTAAGGAGTTTCTTCTGTCTATTTACTGCCCATCTGCTTTTTTTTTTTTTTAATCAATTTTGTTACATTGAAATTCTGAGTTGTTTGTTGCTGTGAGTACTGTCCTGTGCAGAGTAATTTGCTTTTACCTCCTTGGAATCTTATCAAAATTTGTAGTTCAGTTTGACCTTTATCATTTTGTTGAATTCATAAATTCTTTTATTTCATTGTCTCAATAAGGATTAAAGGTTTAAAGTATGAACCTCCTTAGAACTCAGGTGCCATTTACCCATTCAGTTTGATGCACTGTTCATTTGGTCAACATATCATTTGTCACAATCCTTTGAAGTATCTTTAACCTACTGCTGGTTTCATATTGAAGTTTGCTTGCCATTTGTTGATTAACATCCTTGCCATTAGCCACTTTTCTTTCAACAATCATCAGCTATTCATTGATGTCCAGTTCACTTGATGTCAGTATTTTTTGTTGAAGGATGGATGTCTTTGATGTTCTTTGTGTGGTTCAACAACTTCATCTATATCTAAATAAAGTCTCATTTATGGGAAATTGACATTCCTCTATATTATAGTTGGCAATATGGGATATGACAACTTAGGGCATAGTGAGTGAGGGGCACTCAGTCCCCCAACTTTCTGGGATTCCCTTCTATGAATGTATTCATGCCTTATAAAATAAAAAATTTATAAAAAAAAAAAAAAAAAAAAAACTTTGAGGATGCTTTACAGAAATATCTTATATCCAAAGTGCAGCCCGATGGCTTTTAGGCTCTACGCTTCATTTTATTTCACCAATTCTTCATGCACACATTGGGAGGTTGCTACCTCTTCACTTTAATATCTAACTGGAATTGTTTGCGATTCAATGATCTCAAAAGTTATGTATCTGCACTTTCCTTAAATATTATTCTCTCCATAAATAATAATATAATAGCAATATATCTTCTCATAATAGTGAGAATAATCTCATAATAGTCATAAAATTAGTTCATACTACCATTAAAAGACTACTTTTTAATAACAGGATTAAATATAGTTTTGCACTTCAGTTTTTCTTGGACGGGCATCTCTTTGAAAAATTTGTATCTACATGAATAAAATGATTTTTGATTTGGTGAGTTTACTGGAATTTCAGCAATATAATAAATCACACCCTTCTACCAGTAAACTATTCCAAATTTCCTTATCTAATTAGATTTTAAAACTAAAAGTAGGAAATCATAGTATATATTAATATTTGTAATTGAAGCTTTTTTTTTTTTTTATCTTGTTTAGTTTTCCTGATATTGAAGTACGAAAAATGGCCATCAGCTGGGTTAAAAATCTTGGCAGTGATGAACTTTGTGATTATCTTCCTCAGCTTGTTCAGGTTGAATATCTTCTTTTAGCAGTGACATTTATAATTTACTTATTGAGATATTTAATTTAATTATCCAAACAATATCTTAAGTTTTCTTATTAAAGATTTTTTTTTACAAAATTTAATGTAATGGTAAATACATGAATTCCTCTGTAAGGTATATAATACTTATGGGAATTCTTGTTCAGGTTGAGAGTAATGAAATTTGAAAAATAAAATCATGGTAATTCAGTAAATTATAGAGCTTATACGACTATTTTTAAATTAGGAAAATATTAAGTAAATACACATACTAGTATAAATTATAGATTTCACACACCATTACAAAATTGTTGAATACATTTTGATATTCTACTGCCAAGATTAATGTAATGTGTCTAACAAACAGTTATTGTGGACTGGGGCTATGGACAACGTGGAATTTTGCAATGGAAAGGGGTTCTCTAGCGTGTATCTTTGCAAAAGTTGTAAAGTGCATCAAGAAAGTATTTCCTTAATTTTAATTACAGAAAAACTACAAATCAATTGTCCATGTTTGAATAAGAAGACGAAATGTACAGGGAGTTCAATGTAATGAAGTTTAGTTTTTCTTACCTTACTAATCTTATTGCTTCTGTTATTTATTGATATGCATTTTTCTGCTGTCTTAGTGTCATGTACTTACACTCCATCTCTTTTGGTAGGATATAAGCACAGTCATTATGAATTTTGCTTTTAACTCTTTACTGAATGGTGATAAACAATGAAGTGCCAAAAAACTGGGATAACTGTCTAACACCACATAGATCCTCCTCATGCTTGGATGGCAACATTGCATGGACACTACAGGTGTTCTATAGTACTGTGGAGACAGTACACACATTGCATCCTGCAGAACATCCCACAATTCCATAATTTGCTGGTGCAGGATTCCTGCAGTGATGGCAAGTTGAATTGCATCCCACATGTATTCAATAGCATTTAAATCCGGCAAATGAAGGGGCCAAGACATGATGGTAAACTGAGAAGAATGCTCCTCAGCTATAATCAGGTGATTGGCCTTGTGCGGTAGTTCATTGTCATGTCGAAAGAGGCCGCATCCATCGGGATAAATACAAGACATGAACGGATGCAATGATCCTCAAGTATGGTGATGTAGCTGCTATTGGTCACAGAGGTCTGCAGACATTTGAGGGGTTCTAATATGTGCCAGTTGAACACATCCCTCCCATCCCATATGCCCTGTATGGTCCTTTGTAGGCATGCAGGATCCAGAGCCACTTGGGGTTTTTGCCACACACTGAGTCGCCCATCTGCTCGAAACAGTTGGAACTGTGATTCTTCATACCAGGCTACACATTTCCAGTCATTTAGAGTTCAGTGGCGGTGTGTTCTCCAGCCCAGAAGAGGTGCATAGCCTTGTGTTGTGTGGTCAACAATGGCACCTGGGTAGGCCGTCGGCTCCGGAACCACAGAATACAGGGATCGTTGCACTGTTTAATACTGATGCTAGTACTGGCCCCAGCATTGAGTTGCACTATTAATGTTACATGTGGACTGGATGTTACAATGCTTGCCAGATGTTGCTATCCATGTTTGTCAATAACTTTTTTTTTACTCCCACACTGGTCTCGCACCATGGATATTTTCCCTGATTTCCTATAGTTCAGGTACACCCTTGAAATTGTTGAACGTGTGAATCCGAACTTCGTCTTAATTTCCGAGATGGAGTGACCCATCTCCCAGTTCCCTACACTCATATCTCTTTCAAAGTCGCTTAAGTCCTGATAAGCTGCCGTTGGAGCTGAACTTCATATATGTTGAATAACTCCTTGCTTGACTTTTGACATGAATATGCAGAGAACCAGTCTGGCCTAATGAGCTCAGTGTAACGTGCAAATAAAAGTGTTGCATTCTAATTCCACTCCAGTTCCAATTATGCCATTATTTACTTCCACTCTTATTTAAAAATAATGACTTCCACAATCCACTCCTCATCCTTCAAAAAATAAATAAGTAAAACTCTGAAATAAATATCAATCATTCTTATCTAATCTTAAAATAGAAATATGATTGAGTTGTTAATATCATTTGGAAATTGTGACTATGCAAGCTTATATATCTTTGTAAATGAAATAAAATTTTGAAGCGATTCTTCAAACAAATAATCAAATATCAATTATTTTAAATATTTAAAAGTAGAGATAACTTTTAAGTTGAATTGAATATTTAAAAAATACAGTCTAAATTACAGCAGTGTCTCTCTCAGTTCAATTTCCAATCCAATCAAAGCTACATTTTGAAAGCTAATCACAATCAGGATAATTTCTTGCCTTTTAAAAAAAGGAAAAAAAGGATATAAAAGCAGTGTGATTGCTTAAGGAAGGCGATTTCTGAAGGCTAATGTTGATGACACTGCATGCTCAGGCACTTCATGATGAATAAATGAGCTAGTACTAATTCTTATCTTCTTTCTAAACTTTTGTAACACCTTAGAATAGTTCTTATTCATTAATAGCAATTATTGAGTTCTTGACTTCATTAAGAATACCATTGAGCACATTAGCTGATGCTGCCAGGCCTTTATCATTATTAGTGTTTAAGAACAATAAATTCTTTATTGATCATATGCACTATATTCCATCCATCCACCCATTTTCAGTTATATTTGCTATTTATGTTTGTAGATGAAATGATAAATCCACTTTCCCCATATTTGTATGCATACATCTTTATAGATATTTTATAACTTAAACCTAACCATTTTATTAAATTTATACTGAACAGTTTTCAAAATGTGACTGGTTTAGTTTTTCTTGTGTATTGTTTGTTCAGAAATATGCATATGATACTTTGGGTGCTTAGTAAATTACATATTTAGACAACTCAAATGGAACCGTTAATCAACTTGGTTGGGCTCACTAGTGTTTTGAGTTATTTAAAGAAGTTGGCATTGAATCCATAGC
Source organism: Thereuonema tuberculata (assembly GCA_023159025.1). Lineage (NCBI taxonomy): Eukaryota > Metazoa > Arthropoda > Chilopoda > Scutigeromorpha > Scutigeridae > Thereuonema > Thereuonema tuberculata. Next base: position 114,182,414 of record JAFIDM010009631.1, read on the forward strand.
TGTGTTTATTCACTACACATTTCAGTGAGTCTAGGTTCAAGAACCTTCTTATTGTACGATGAGTTGCCTGAATCCCAAATTTTTCCAGCATGATATACACTGTCTGGCCACTTTATTAAGTACACCCCTGCTGTGCGCATGGATGTCTGGACCAGTCATGTCTCACAACAACTCTTCAAGCCGATGGGGACAGTGTCATGGTGCCACGGGATGTTTTCCTGGCACATGTTGGGTCCGTTGATACTTCTGGAGGCACATCAGGATAGTAGAGCGTACCTAAACATCGTAGCTAACCAAATGCAACCATACATGTTAACAGTTTATCCTTATGCAGATGGCTACTTCCTTCAGGATAATGCGCCAGTACACAAAGCCTGCATCACTATGGGATGGTTTGAGGAACATGACGATGACTTTTCCTTGCTGCAGTGGCCTGCTCAGTCCCCGGATCTCAGCCCAATTGAAAATTTATCAATTCTACACACACAATTCTACATGGTACACAATACCTCAACAACGTTTTCAGCATCTTGTGGAATCCATGCCTCGGCGAATTCAGGCTGTTTTGAGGGCTAAAGGAGGCCCAACATGCTACTAGGTAGGTATACCTAATAAAGTGGCCGGACAATGTACATGCTACTTGGTAAGCCATACACTCCGAGCAGTAAGTTGTTATACAGCAACAAAATACAATTAAAAATAATGAAAATCCTAGTTTAATTTATTGTCAAGATCACGAATCAGCAATGATTTTTCTTTTTGGGTGCCATACGTCTTAAATTAGAAACATTAAAACTTTCTTGCATGCTACCATCATTAGCATGTTTTCTAAATGCATTTGTGTTTATTGTGGATATTCATTATTGTTTTAGATTTAGATTGATATTTCCTCTTAGTTCTATATACAGGGTGCTTCATCAAAAAACTGATATACTTGGCCATTGTATTCAGATGGTTATGGTAAGCAAAAAGAGTATTATATACCATGGGTCGGTTCGACTTCGTTCCCGAGATATGGACACTTTGTTGTATGAAGCCACAGAATGAAAGCTATCTGATTACCATTTAATAATCTGTGTTGATTTATTGGTCTAAAATGCAATTACATTGAAATTATAGGTATTGTTCAAGCTTCTACCTCAGTGTACTGCATCCATTGCTCCATTGTACTACATCCACATACGTTGCTGTATTGCTAGCTGCACATCTTCTAAATACAGTTGTAGGTGATTACACATAAAATCTGTATAAGAGTCTCCTTTCAGATGTCCCTCAAAGAAATGTAGTTCAATCAGATAATTACCTAATAATTCACACCACACCTTGACAGAGAACCTGTGTTGGTAAGTACGGATTGTTATGGATTGGATTGTCATGAGCCCAAATGTGGGAATTCTGTGTGTTATTAATATTATCCCTGGTGAATGTGGCTTCAACTAAATAGGATGAATGGAAGTACATCCAAATTTGTTTCAACCCATTCACAGAATATCACATGAGATTCTTAATCACTAGGTAAGAGGTGTTGAATTTTCTGCAGATGGTATGGATAAAGGCCATCAGAATGTAAGAGTTCTCCATACTTATGTGGGTGCAGCACATGTTGTACATGAATTCTGCTCATACTTGAGGCTGGGCTTCACTGTACAGCATTAAGAACCTCTTCATCACTCCTCTGTATCACATGGTTGGTATTTCCTTGTGAAAAGGAACTAGTCCCTTTCAAACACCGGTAAATGTTCCAAATGACGTGTGATGAGGGACCATGTGATTAAGATATCGGTATCAATATTCTGTCCATTCCCATTGCAAAAACCGTACACAAATATTATGTCAGTGCATTCCTCATTTGAATATGATGCAGGCATTTTACCATATGATGACATCAGTTACACTGACTAATACATCCCTGTCAATAATTAACAGAAACAAAATAATGGCAGACCTTGCATTGTGTCAAACCAGGTGTTTTGCTTGTTCGCTTGATAACTATGGTGAAGCGATATTTCAGTTATCAATATTTCCATATCTCGGGAACAAATCCAGATTGACCCATCATGTATATTACATTTTTGCTTAGAATAATCACCCAAGCACACTGGCAAAGTTTGTCAGTTTCCTGACGCAACACCCTGTATATGTATTTTAAAAGAAAATGTAAAAATTATAAATATTGTAAATGCAAACCAGATCTTGTGTTACTCAAAATCTTCTACTATGCTAGCTGGCAGTGTCCATGATGAGGGCTAAGCCACTTGAATTATAATATGAAAAAGTGAGGCAAATGATAAAATTTTTATATAAAACATACAATATTGTTTAAATTATTCACTTAATTGTAGAACTATTAAAGAAAGATAGAAACATTATGAATTAGATTTGCTGATCACATCTATTAAAAGTATAAAATGAGACCTTTAATTTTTTTGTAAGTTTTCATGAAATTTAAAACATTATCATTTATAAAGTTTTAAACCATCAAACTGAAATTGCAGTGAATCATTTATTTATTTATTTATTTTATTTTATTTTATTTTATTTTATTTTATTTTATTTTATTTTTATTTTTTTCGAAGGTCTTCATTCAATGCACAAATATAATATAGCTAATTTTATAGCAGTCACTTAGATATTATTAAATAGTATAGATTTTTTTTTTCTGAAATTACAATCTTTTGATTCTTTTTTTCATTAACAGCAAATTTTATGATTAGGATTTAAAAATAAATAAAATAATAATTGTTGTTAATGCTAAGAACTTGGATGAGAGTGTAATGATATCACTTATTTTTTAATGTTAGAGTTTCACTTAAGCTCGGTTATAATGCGGTCTTTCGGATCCAAGATTTCGAAGATCGCGATATAACTGCGATACAACCGAACTTTTATTACTTCGCGACTTCAAATGTCGTACATCGCACCCTATTATCGCCCACACGATTCCAAATCGATTTAAATTGGTCATTTCGTGATTAACTACATCATTCAGAGCTATGTGAGAGAATTTTATATTTATAAATACATAAATCATTACCTTTTCAACACTTTGATGGTGATCTAAATTAGCCAAAATCGATTTGGCGCCGCCATCTTGTACTAATGACGAGTCACGTGGATCAAATCTAAGTATTCATACGCCTATCAGATTACATGGGCCTCTTTACTGGATGTCATTTGCAGAAAAATAGATCTCGATATTCATTTTGGATAAACGAAAAAGTCTGCGATTCTGGTATTTTTTAAAAAATATATTGTATTTGATGCATTTTCATGACATTAGGGGTGGGTATAGAGTCTCAATTACTGTAAATAATAAGGAAACAAGCATATTAATTTACACCTTAGATTTGATTTTAGGCGAAAAAACGGTAAATTTTGAAATTTTACAATTATACACCTTTTCCAAAATAGAAGGGGTCCAAGACCAAATCACGTTACATCCGAATTCGTGATATAAATGACCGCGTTATAACTGAGCTTCAGTGTATTAATATTGGAAAAAGGCTATTGAATGCATATCTTTGTAGAATTAGTGATTCAACTATATTTGTTTTCTTGTTTATTATTGTTGTTGTTGTCATTATTATTGATAGAATTTTTTATATTAAATATAGGCTCTAAAGTATGAAACTTGGGATGATTCTCCTACTGCTCATTTTATTTTGGAGCGTTCATTGACAAGTATTAGAGTTGCTCATCATCTTTATTGGTAAATAATAACTATGTAAATTAATTAAAATTTGTAAATAGATTTGAAAAAATCCAATTTTCTTCTTCAAAGTCAAATAAAAATAATAATAAAAAAAAAATCTGATTAGTTCAAAAATAACTTAGCACCTTCATTTTTACACATTTATTAATTAGCAAGAGATTGTCATAGTATTAAAAGATAGAAATAAATTAAATTTGATGGAATTAACTTACAAGTTAGTTCAATGCAGTTTGAACTATCATTAAAGTTTATGGTCTTCTTTTTCCACATATTTGATTTCTCTCATCTGTAAATGTTAGAAATTCACCAAATTTAGCTTCTGTCATGTTGGCAAAATGGCTCTACCAGGAAAACAAATTAGAGAGAATTTTGTATTATTAAAAAAATAGTGTGTGTGTGTGTGTGTGTGTGTGTGTGTGTGTGTGTGTGTGTGTGTACTGCCAACATTTGGATTTCATAGCAATGTGCATGCTTCTTGCCTGGCAGCAGGAGTATTGTTGCAGAGTGGCTGTCCACAATAATGGAATGCTCTTTGCCAGGCAACAAATTTCTGACTGATACAGATGGATTTCAATATTCTATTGCCTGTATTTTTTTAGAATTTAAACTTTAGTTTTAGGTTTTAGTTTAGTCGATGTAATTCGTTTTTAGGAATAAGTAAGTTAGTCAGTTAATTAGTTTTAGTTTTTTGTTTTTTTTTCTGTTACATATGTGTGGCTTCCATAGCAAAGTGATGGTCCATCATCTAGTATTTTAAAAAATTGTTTTTCAACAATTAAAATACATAGGAACTTGTGTGCCAAAAATAAAAAAAAAAATAAAATTGGTCATGCAACCAACTTTGATGTTATCTTAACCTTAACCAAATGGCACATAGCTGACAATTTTATTTTTGATTTCTCTATTAAGATCAAGTTAGCAATTGGCAATGATTTCTATTTTGGTATTTGGCTTATTTTAAACAATTACATATTAAAAAGCTAAATAAAAAATGAAATTTAATTAAATAATACCAACATCTGGATAACTCTCAACCAAAAAACTTTTTAATCATTCATGATATTTTGTTTCTTCTAATCAAAGAAACTTCTTCAGATGACTTATGATAGGGATATAAACATATCCTCTTTCAGTAGAATATTTTTGTTTCGTGACATATAATAAGTGATTACAAAAACAATTCTTTAGTTTAAAATTCATGAAATACACTAATAAAATAAACAATATTTTTCAAAACTTTCTTGCAATTCACCTGGTCTTTCTCCACTTCTTCAGCTATTTCTTCAATCACCTTGGATTTGTAGGGTTCTTCACTGATACTTTCCACATTCATCATCACATTTATAATGAGAGAGAAAAAAATGAGTTCACAAGAACATTTTTATGTTTTTTAAACATTTTTTAAATTTACTAAGGGTAAAATACTGACTTTTTAAGAATTTGTCCTTATTCATACAAGGAAAGGTGTTAATCACACAAGATTCAATCATAAATCTATCAATTTCTTCAGGAATATGAAACAATATATTAACTAAAGGATCAGGGTCATGAACAAACAAACAATTATTATTCAGAAACATTGATTATTATTTATTATTAATTATTGTATTTCATGAATTTAAAACAAATATTGTTTTTGTAATCACTTATTATATGTCACGAAACAAAAATATTGTTTTTATGATTCCTTTTGTAATGAATTCTACTGATAGAGGATATGTTTATATTCCTATCATAAGTCATCTGAAGAAGTTTGTCCGATTAGAAGAAACGAAATATCATGAATGATTAAAAAGTTTTTGGTTAAGAGTTATCCAGATGTTGGTATTATTTAATCAATGAAGTACAAAGTTTCCCTATAAAATGAAATTTAAGTTTCCATTCTAAGATATTTATTTTTATGATATTTTGGATAATTTACTATCTTCTTGCTTCATATTATAATTCCCAATTGATATTTTTTTTCTGTTCAAATTAATTTTGCATTATTATTTTTTTTTATTATTATTTATATTGATACTGTAATGTAAAAGGTTTTTCATTCTTAATAACAGGTAATATTCTATACCAATAGATATTGAAATATGAAAACAACACTAAGATAAATAATTCTACACCATCTTTATGCTGTATAAATATTTATTAAAAATATATAGCGAATTTTCGGAAAGAATCAACGTCTTTTCTTTGTTAAGCTGCCACATTTAAAATTAACAAAGACAAGTAATCAAACAGGAAAACGCCGACTCTTTGTTATACTTTACAATAGTAAAACATCAAATTCTACAATACAATGATACCTTAATAATGTAAACTATTTATCTCGACAGTACTGCCAGATTTCATACACTGCGACACCAAATCTTTAGCCAAAGTTACTATACTTTCCTGTACTTCTACACCTTCACTTCTATTCAAGTTACTTTCTTTCATATTTTTTATTAAGATACTCTCAATAATCTTCCTGATTTTTTTTTTCCACTTTTATTATCTTTATATTATTACTCATTAAATGTCCTTTTGAGTGGCAATGCTCTGCTATTTCAACACTGTCAGTAAAAGCTAAATTTTTAAAAATTTCTGTAAATTTTGCACTAAAATGAGCAGTAATTCTCTTAATTAACACTGTTGATGTAATATCTCTAAGACTTCAATTATATCATAGTTTTTAATGATTTAACATGTTAACACCATAGCCCCTTTACATACATGCACACTTTTGTTCTATCCTTAGTCTTTGTACACCTTTTTAATAGCCTTCCTAATGATATTGAAGAAATTGTAATTTTTTTTTGTGAAGGTGCAAATAGAGAAATCATGTAACAGGTAAACTATTCAGAGACCATGCAATATATATGTAGATAATTGTGTAGATCTTTTTTAAACCAAATATTTGAAAACTGTATTGACTTATTACAATTAATGCATAGGGTTTTTTTCACAGAAGAAATTTATTATACTAGTGTGATGTTGTTTTAAATTAAATAAAGAGCCATTAAAAATCATAGATACCAATCTTGGATAATTACACTATTTCCAATCTTTTTTCCATGAAGAATCCTTAATATAATTCCTTATATCCTCAAAATTCCTCGTTAAAAAATTACTGCAATTACAGCAGTTAAAGCTAACTTATTGTACAAGAAACTTTATTTGCTAAGAGCTATTTTAATATGAAAAGGGAAGAAAAATCAATAACATGCATGTTATTGATTTTTCTTCCCTTTTCATATTACATTATGCACGTTAAACCTTCTGTTATTATTGAGCTATTTTAAGTTTTAGGATTCATTGCATTATACTTAAGATTTTTTTTAGTCTTGTAGGCATCTAATTTATTTTACATTTTTTTTAGTTTACTTTGTTATTTTATATTTGCAAGTGTTTAATTGTAAATACTTACTTTATAATTAAATGTAGGTTACTAAAACAAAATTTAGATGACCCCCGTTGTAATCGTCGTATTAGCCTAATCCTCAATGCAATGCTAGCTATTGCTGGCAAAGCTTTACGAGCTCAGTTTGAAAGTCAGGAGCAACTGGTTGGTAATTTATCAGATATCGCTAACAAAATAAAAACTACTAAGGAATCTCTGCGTTTGGTAAGTATTTTTTTTAAATAACATTCATCAGTTGAATATAGTTTCTATATTTCTTTCTTACCTCTTCTCTCTTCATATTAAAAATAATACATCATCACTCGAATTGCAAATAATATTTAATGTTGCAAATTTTCGGAAAAGAATGCCCTTTTCCTTCTTGAAGCTTTTCTAACATTGAAGATACAACAATTAGTTTCATAACAGAATGTGAGAACATGATATTAATATCAGATTCATATAACAGTTCACAATAATGACAATAATTAAAAAACAAAAATTTAACAATTGAATTTTACAAATAAGTGATGTTACATAATGCATGCAATAATCAAGTTTTTTAAATTCTACCTGTTTTATAAGAATTTAGATGTTTATTTATTAAACCAATATCTAAATTTACTAGCCTGTCATCAATTTCAACACCATCGCATTTATTTAAATTATTCGTTCTAGAATTTCTTCTTAATAAGCTTTCAATTAATTTCCTTGTGTAGTTTTCTACAAAATAATTTGTAGTTTTCTTTTTCTATTTCTAATATTTGTACTTTTGTTTTAGGCTTGTGTCCAAATTTATAGCAATGATCTGGTATTTCATATATATCCAACTTTCTTTTTCTCAATATAGTGACAATGTTCCAATATACGTTCTTTAAGGGTTCTTTTACTCTCTCCTAGATAAAAAGTATTACAATTCATGCATTCAATCTTATATGACACCCATTTCATGTATCAAATCACTCTTATTCACCTCCGAGTGTAACAATTTTTTTAATTTATTATTAATCTGTAATGATATTTCCTATGTTATTAAAATATTAGACATCAGTAGAAAAACACTGTCTCCTTTGTCTTTAAATGGCAGTTCATTTCAATTTCCTATTAAACTTTATAGATTTCACTTTATTCATTTGATACAGATGAAACTAACCATTCAGTAGAGAATGGATATACTCTCTTACATATTATTTCGATTATGGTCATAAATTTCCTTTTAGAAAGGAAAAATCTGGCAACATTATGCATTTTATTTCTAAAACAGTTATCTATCCAAGTGTATATAAAACTCCCCTATGAAACTTGCACATGGGAGACAAATTAGGAGATATTTTAAGGTAAAGTGACCCAATTCCTTCCTGGACCTAATTCTGGCCATTTTGTCCATTTTAAGAAAGGAAATATTTTTTTATAATGTTTTAAGGGAAAAGCACTATACTGTATGTCTATTAAAATAGATTACCTTCAGATGCCATAATTATGCAAGAATCTTATTACAAAGAAATGGTACTAACCTACAAGGAGATTTTCTGCAGTTCATTCAAAAAGATAGTTGAGTGATCACATTCTATATTAAGCTATGATAAAGTTAAATATATTTAAACAATTTAAAAAATTTCAGTTTGTAGCTGAAGCAATTTCCTTTAGAAATACATGGTGATTTTAAACTAATATACTGGATAGAGTACAAGATCGGAAATTGTTCTACATATGTTTCTCTAGTTCTTATTGTTCTCTTGCTAATGACCAAAACTGTTAGTTGCATAACTATTTTAAGTATGCCTACTCATATAAGTGTAACAATAAATTATAATACTCAGACATTGTAATAATCATAATCATAATGTAGATGCATAACAATATTATTGAAACTCAACTTCTCAACTTTTTAATGCAATGTAGTTAATACAAGTAAAGAAATAGATTTGAGCTCACTTATTGCACAGATCCTCACAACTCCACTCTTATGTGGAACACCATGTTACTTAATGTCATTTCATTTAATCTTAGAAACATGTTAATACATGTATATGTTGAATAAGCTAGACAACTTATGTGAAAGTGAAGCAAGTAAAGCTCAAGAATTCCTTCGTTCAATAATTCTTCCCTCCCTCTGTTTGTAGAATACACTTCTTCACGAATTAGGGAGTATTCATCACATGCTGGAAGATCGGATGACATCATTGCCGCTCAGTCCAAGTTTAGAAGTTAATGGTGTAGAAGTGAAGGTAGGATAAAACTATACAATGATGAAGGAAAACTGAAATGCAATAGAAGCTGCTAATGAAATTTATCTTCGTATGATAGGAAAATGCTTTTAATCTCTTGCTTATGTTTTTCAGGCCTGTTCTTATTTTACTTCAAATACATTACCCCTGAGAATTAGCTTCAAAAGCAGTGAAGCTGGAGCCAAACCAATAGATGCCATTTTCAAGGTAATTATATTAGTTGATGTAAAATTACAGTTAATTATTTACCCAAAATATAACAATATAGCAATCCTATGCATCAAATCATTTAATGTATTGTATTATTGTAAATTAAGGTTGCTCAGTTCCTCTTTTTGTTTAAACCATTTTTTTTTGTATTTTTTTTTTTTTGTATTAATGTATGAGGAGAAATATAAAAATAATGATACATAACAATTCAAATACAACTCTTAATCCAGGAGTGTTGCTTTGCAATGTAAAATAAATTTCTAGCATTTAGCTAATAGTTATTCAATAATAGACTTTATGGCTGTCTTCACATTCTGTAATAATGTAGATTGTATTTATGACTCATATCTAATAGCCAGCTACAAACTGATGGGCCACTTTGTTTGGTTATCACTTGTGAGAGTGAAGTATCCATAATTTATAACCTGATAAGAGACGTTTAGATTGAAAAATGGCATTGAAAAAAATCAGATATTATTAAATACACACACACTCAAATGAGAAGGCATCAATGTTAATAGCTTTAACGATTCTGAAAACATCTGACATAGACTGGAAGTTGATTATTGAGTGTAGAAAAGGATAGGGCTAAGCTTGATGACTTGGAATGCATTTCGACAATTAGTGAGAGCATACTGACTTTAGTATCCAATTAACTTTAAAATTTTAGTAGTCTGAAAAACTGAAATTGAATTGTATTATATGACTATCAGTTAATTTGCCTATCACATTAGTAAAGTTTATATATAAATTTCTTGTAAATAATAGGTTATCATAATTGAACGAACCCCTTTTTAGCAAATACTATAAAGCAAGCAATTCTTGTAAATTTAGTAATATTAGTACTCTCCCTCCAATTTTTTTCTTCTCTCTTCTATATGTGTATTTTAAAGACTTTTTTTCTTAAACAAGCCATTTGTTTTTTGGTTTTTTTTTTTTTTCGTTTTTTTTTTGTGAAACAATAAGTCATGGCAGTATTATAGCAAGTCAAATCGATAGTTTAATTCATACTCATTCCACTAAGCCACTACCAGTAGGAATGATCCATCTTGTTAGTCCAAAAAAGTTTTATGAATTATGGGTCTTGTTGATTTTTTTTCTGATGAACTGACTATCTATATATTTGAATTGCATATGGAAATTAATCTTTAGATCTTGTAGTCATAAAAAAAAGGGCGTAATCAAATGATTGTCTGCCTCTGTATTGTTAATTAAAATCATCTTCTGACTGATGTATGATGCACAACATGGGGAAATTATTGCCCTTCCATTGAATAGTAATAGTCTGCTTCAATACAAAAATAGTTTTTATCTATAAAAGTTATATCATGAATGCTCATCTCATTAACCAAAGTTGCATTTCAGTAAGTCTTTTTTTTTTTTTTTCTTTGTGTGTCAGTATACAAATAAACCATAAGAAAAGAAGAAGAGTCTGCTTTTAACTAGTAACAAACATTAGATAATAGAAGCTGTTTTCCTTTTTTACCTATTTTTTTTGGTTATCTTATATAAAAAAAATATTTATTTTTAATTATGTCTTTAAAATATCAAAGTTAGCATTTTTAATAAAGTTTGTTACTTTTTTCCTCCTTTTTTCATGAAATGGTTAGTAACTTTCCTAGCAATTGGTGTATGGAAAGCAGTTGTAGTATTTTTGTTGAACTTTTGAAACCTCTTTTTTAACTTTCTTTTCTTTTCATTTTAGGTGGGTGATGATCTTCGTCAGGATTCACTAACTCTACAGATGATTAGAATAATGGATAAGCTGTGGTTAAGAGAAGGTGTCGACTTGCGGATTGTTACGTTTGGTTGTATTGCAACTGGTGATAAAACAGGAATGGTGGAGATGGTTACAAATTCTGAAACTCTTAGAAAAATCCAAACTGAACATGGTCTGACTGGATCCTTCAAAGATAGGCCAATTGCAGAATGGTTGCAAAAGCACAATCCTTCTGAATTGGAGTATCAGCAAGTAGGCATTTTCAATTTCTTAGTGTAATTCTTCACATTTCATTTAATATTTTCTGAATAGTTGTCTTTTTCACCTTTCAGAAGTTGAAATATTCTGATTTGTTAATTAATAGAATCAATTTATGAATTCTTAATAGGCTGTAGAGAACTTCACTTTTTCTTGTGCTGGCTATTCAGTTGCTACTTATGTTCTTGGAATCTGTGATCGTCATAATGATAACATAATGCTCAAAACATCTGGCCATATGTTCCATATAGATTTTGGAAAGTTCCTAGGTGATGCTCAGATGTTTGGAAATATCAAAAGGTAAAAATGAGCTAGTTTTCCTTTTTCCACTTTTTATGTGTAACACACAATGTTTTATCAAAATTATTTTTTTTCTTAATTTATTCATTCATAAAGTTACTTGCTCTGCACTGAAGTACAAATCTTGCTGTTAATTAGAATGTTCATATATTTTTAATATTGTAAACATTAAATGTACAGGGTGTCTACAGAATCAGGGAAATCAGGGAATCAGGGAATTATCAGGGAATTTTGTTATTCTGGAAAAAATCAGGGAATTATCAGGGAATTTTGCAATTATTACTGAAAATCAGGGAAATTTATGATCTTTTGCCAAGCGCGAGCTTTTATCTTAAGGGAGCATTCAAGGTCACGCGTCACGTCGATCCCCTCTTTCCCGCCGGCCGGTCTAATGGTGTTGAATAGTGACGTCATATCCTGTACTATATTCCCGCCACTGAAACTGAAACCGAAACTTACTACGAGGAATATTAGATATTGGTGTACAAAGACAAATGAAGTAAAAACAAGATATTTGAACTCAACCTTTCTTGGACGCACTCGTGCAACTGATTTGGTGAATTCGTTTGTTGAGGCTACTAAACCTCTGGATTTGAAGAAACTTCTACAAATCTCGATGGATGGGCCTAACGTAAATCAAAAGTTTTTTAAAGAACTTTCGTGCTCTTTAAAGGAAACTAAGGAAGATGCTGAAGTACTGAATATTGGCTCATGTGGACTACATGCATTGAACATAGCTTTCAAAACAGGAGTGTCAGTTACGAACTGGAAGATTATGGAGTTTCATCGAGCTTTATATTACTTGTTCAAAGATTCCCCAGCAAGAAGAACATTATTTACGGAATATACAAATTCACAAATATTTCCAAAAAAGTTTTGCTTTGTTAGGGGGGTTGAGAACACTGGTGTAACAGAACGATCATTGCAGCTTATCCCATTGCTAAGGAAGTTTATAGAAGGAATAGAGAAGGACAAAATGGCTCCAAATTCAAAAAGTTATAAGGAAGTTAAAAGTGCTATTTATGATTCTCTCTTACCAGCAAAGCTTGCTTTTTTTCATTTAGTTGCTTCCGATTTTGAAATGTTCTTAAGGGAGTACCAAACAGATGCTACCTTAATACCATTTCTTTATTCTGACCTAAGTAATTTGTCACTAAAATTCATGCAGCGCTTTCTTAAAAAAGAGGCATTAAGCAAAAATATTACAAGCATAGACGTGGAGGACAAATCAAATTTTCTGCCAGTTAAACAAATAGATATTGGTTTATCTGCTCAAAGCAATTTGAAAAAGGCGAAAGTATCTGATTTGCAAATAGCTGAATTTAAAGTTGACTGTAGACGCATATTGATTCAATGTTTACTGAAACTCCAAAGTAAATCTCCCCTTATTTACAAGCTGACTAAAGCAGTGTCCTGTTTTGACCATAAAATAGCTATAAATGAAAATATATTTTCATGTAGATTATCAAGTCTGTTGGTAATTCTTTCTGAAAAAAACTGGATATCATGCACTTTAGCTGAGAAAGCTAAGAATCAATTAAAACAAATATGTTCATAGCCAGAAAATATCTCAAAGTTAAGATGTATAAAAGATCGACTGCACGTATTGATAATTTCTGGTGTAGTTTGATAACTGCTGAAGAAAATGGAGCACCTGAAGCTATGACAGTGATACAGTTAGTTATGGTATTGTCGCATGGCAATGCAAGCTTAGAAAAAGGTTTTTCTATAAACAAAGATACTTTAGAGCAGAATATCAAAGAAGAAACTATCATTGCGAGAAGATCCATTTATGATAGTGTATTGTCTAAAGGTGGCATAAATAACATTGAAATTACTAAGAAGATGGTCCTTGATGTAAGAAATGCAAAAGCTAAGTATTCCGAGGCAATGGAACAAAAAAAGAAAGAAAATCAAGAATTGGCAGTAGCTGTTAAAAGAAAAAGAGAGGCTGAACTTGAACTGAAAAGGCTTAATGACAAAAAAATTAAAATCTTAGAAGCAGCACAAAAGGAATCTGAAATGATTGAAAATGAAATTGCTGCGATAAAGCTTTCAAAAATGTAAATAACCAGTATCATGCTATACATTACAATGAATCTTGAATTCCGTTGAGTTTAATTTTGTGTATATTGTTGCAATAAATCTTTTAAAAGGTAAGATATTGTAAACTCATTAATTTATAATTTTTTATTTCTCTCTTCTTTTTTTAAGCATTTCATCATTACTGTTTTTATAGAATTTTTTGCTTATTCTTTTATTATACTTAGATAAAATAGTAAATAGTTACCAAGTAGTTAAAATCAGGGAATTTTTCCCTTATCAGGGAATTTTTAAGAAATTGTTCGTGAAATCAGGGAAAAATCAGGGAATTTTTTTATTCAGATTTTGTAGACACCCTGATGTATCATTAGGCTTTTTTGTGGTACAATTTCTGAAATCCTGAGCACTCCATTTTGTTTGCCTGCTTTTCCTGTATCAGTCTTTCTTCAGCTCCAATTTGTCCGTCATGTTTATTTATAGTTTTTCTTCAGTAGTATGATAGATTAGCACTGATAATAAGGTTTAAATTTTTCACTTCCTCCGAGCCCTAACAGAATAGACTGCTGCACACTCTGGAGATGTATATCTCAACTATTCATGCACCTTAGTCATTACCAGTCTTGTTCTTACAACCAGTAACAGCTTGAAGACTTGAAAATTTTGGTTTTCTCACTTTCAGAATTTTATTTTTGATTCACCTTTATCCTTTGGGCTTCTAAAGCTGCCCAGTACATTTTTCTATTTGGATATTATAATCAACTAGGGTTTAGCCCATTCAAAGGCAGGAGAATTTCAGCAAACCTGAAATTCTCAAAGTAAAAAGTAAGTTTCTACTCAATAAAGTCTTTCAATTAATTTCTTCAAAACAATAGTATTTATTCAAATAAAACTAAATACCTTATTCCTCTTTGAATACAATGCAGATTTCTCTTATTTGTTTAAGGAGATACAATAGAGAAAAAGCTGTGTAATGTTAGCACTGAGATTTTATATCAAATATTGTCCTTAGCATCAACAGATGGTCAAATATTACATGTTTTTTTTTCCTTATCTTTGACTGTTAGTCACTCCTCAGCAGGATCTAACATTTACCTCCATAAATGATTCCATTCTCTGGTTGAATTTTTGTATTTTTTTTATTTTGTGTTTTTATCCATCATAATTTTGAATGTTTCCATTCCATTATTTGATTTCTGTCATTAGATGTCAGAATTTCAGTGCCACTTTGTTCTCTCTGACAGGTCCAATTAAAGAATTGATGATCAAATTTTGTAATCTCTATCGTCTTACTGTCCCTTGTGAATCGACAGATGACTATTAATCCATCTCTAACAATCTGTTTTATAGATCATTTTGAATATGTACATTTGTGTATATGTTATTTTAAATCTATATGTTTCGTTTGCTCCTGGAAATGAACCTCTTGAGGAAATTCTTATCTGCATTCTATCACCATTTCCATTTGGTCCCCAAAGAATAGCACTGTGTTCAATTTTACACATTGTTGTTATCCATTACTTTGTCTTTCTGATATATTCCAGGTTAGCAAGCTTACAATCTATATGCTTGGTCCTTCTGCTCATGGATTAAATAGTTTGTCATTCTTCAGATATTATGTTTTAAGAGATTGCAGGTGATAACATGCTTCACTTTGCAGAGTAATCATCATGATCAGTTGTGGCTGCTTTCCATCAAGCTTATGTTTTTCTTTCTCCAATAGTAATGGGGAAAATACAGTACTCCTGCAAAATACATTTTTTTTTCTAATATTTCTAATAATTTTAATTTCTTAAAACTGCTTTATAAAATAAGACAGTATTCATATGAAAAATCTGCCTAATTTTAACAGAAATTCATTTTTGTCTGGTTCCTAGAACACATTTAGACTTTTTTGAGTGATATCTGTATGTCAATCTGTTTATATGTAGCTGTGTCTATTACTGAAAAAACCTTGAGGGCACAATAAATCAACAAATAGTAATCTGATCTACACCAAACTTCATATTTAAAAGTTTAATAGTATTGAGTAATAATATGAATCTAGATCTGATTAGATTTTGGTATTTGTAGACCCAGCTTATGGGCCAATTTGCAATAAGGGCTTAAAATACTGTGCCCTTAACTAATTCAAAGAGTAACGGTTTAATTTATATGAAATTCACATTTCAGAATTTAGTGTAGAATTTTATTTTGATATTCAAAAGTCATCCTATCAGTCACCTTATTAAATATGGGCAAAAGCCTTAACCTTAACCCTTCAAGCTGGTCTGATGTACCCATATATATTCCCATGTTTCTCTGTCACAGGTGGAATGATGTATGGGTTGTTTTCTATATCTGTCACTAAATGGCAGTCTATCTAATTCTGTATCTGAAACTATTTACCACTGGATGAGAGACAAGGAAAGAGCTTTTACTTCATTTGGTGACTTTTCATTTTCTAGTTTAACCAATAAAGCATTTTCTTTCAGCTTCTTTCTTCTAACAAGTCGTTTGTCATACATGGTGACTTCAGTACTCTCACTGACAAAGAAATTCAGTTAATTTTGGAGAATTCTGCAATGCAAAATGAAAATATAAGCTGTCACAGCAATTTCAACAATTGGTTTACTGAATCTTAGACAGAAAATAGTGCAGAAAAAATGTATTACGAGAACAAAACAGTAACATATTTGCTGGCTACAATTTTTGTGGACAGTTTAGGGGACTGGCAGAAGTGAACCTTTAAAAATAATGAGTGCTGTTTTACAAAGCTTTCTAATATTTTTCAGTGAGGAAGTTTTGGAAATTATTGTGAAAGAGATAAAATGCTGAACATTTCATTCACACACAAGCTGACTCCAAGGTCATGCAGTAATTCTTAAATTCGAACTAAAAAAACGAACTGCTTCATTATTGTGATTATGCAAGCTCATGGGAAACTGACTTAGTCATATTTTCATATCAAGCAGAGATTAATTGAAACCCTAATTTTTCCAGACTTAAAGAGCAGAGACAGATAGAACTGCTTTCGAAATTTTTACATTTTGCTGACGACTCAATTTTCAATGGTTTAATATTTTTTGTTTTGTTTCTATATATTTGTTGGAAGCATAAATGAAATATTATATATTTCATTTCAACCCCATCTTCATTTATTATATAAATATCAAAAATGTAATTTTTTTTCTGTAAGAAGAAATAAATTATATACGAAAAGGGCCAAAGGATAATTTCATTATATAAGTGAAATAGATGGAACAAAAAAAATAACAGCCAAATGACATTGTATAGGGAAAAAAACTCACCAGCTTGAAGGGTTAAATAATTCAAAGAGTAATATAGTAATCTACAGATTTCATATTTAAGAAATTTACTTTTGGTATTTTTACCTTTCTTTTTGATATTTATAGTTCCATGTTAAGGCCAGCATAGGCCAAACTATTGTGTCCTTAAGTATCTCAAAAAGTAATACAGTAATTTACATCAATTTTCATATTGAGAATTTAGTGTTACTGTATACATCATAACATATTTTGGTGATGAAAAGCTTCTTATAGGTTCCTTTTAAATATAAACAAAATTACGATGGACTTTGTGTTTAGAAACTAAAACATTTTAATGTTAAGAAAAAAATATCAAATAAACTCTAGCAAAAATGTGAATTAATTATAAGTTTTATTTTTCACTAAATAATTAATCCATGGTTCAATAATAAGCACTAATCAAAAAAGGTTTGATTTTCGGCGGAATCATATGCATAACTAAAATGATTCCTTTTTAAAGATTAATTAGTTCGTTACTCACTAATTCTTCATTTCCATGTGAGTTTAGGCTTACTCCCAGTCCATTTTGAGTATCACATCTCTGGAGTATTCTGTTACGGATCGCTCGATGCATTTGTGCAGGGTTAATCCTCACATGATCTTGTTGAGTCTCTGCTGGAAGAATCGCCCAACCCGTTCACAGAATAACGACCGATTCTTCTAAAAATCAAACAGCATTGAAAAGAAAAAGACACCTTCTTTCTTTTCTTCCCATAAAACATCCTGGTTCATAACAGCCCAACAATGCATCGCAACGCTGGTCATGCTGTCAGCCGTTGTATCTTACTTCATTGTTGCACTGTTTAGATAATTGTTCATCATTAAACAGAGAAAGTTCGATATAATAAAAAAAATATATATTTAAAAGTTAACTCAATACTGAACACTTTGGTAAAGCAAAGAATAAGGCACTGATTTACATCAAATTTCATATTTAAGAATTTTAGTCTTACTGACTAGATCTCATTAAATTTTGGTGATTGTACACTTAAGGGCCAATTTTTTGCTTAAGGTCCCAACAGCTTTGCCCTTTCGTAGCTCAACCAGTAATGCAGTGATGTAAATTAAGGTTTTAAGAGCATATTTACAATATTGATATGTGATTAGATTTTGATCTACATCCATTAAATGTTTAAGGTACTTTATTTGGGGTCAAAAGTTTCTTTCTGAATATTTGCACTCTGAAACTGCTTATAATTACTTATTATGGAGAAAGTTTTGCTATGGTTCCATAGTTATTTATTATTCTAATAATGAAGATGAATGACATTCATACGTCCAAGGCATCCACTTTCATCTTTATCTCTATGATTGGTTGATCCATTCTAATTGCAATATTTCACTTTCCTTGCTGTCAGTTAATACTCAAACACCTGAGTTTTTAGATGAACTTCCTGGCTTTTTATCTCTTAATCCTTTCAGAGTTTTAAATTCTTCAGCATGCTGACCCATCTAGCTCTGGTCAATCTTGAATATAGTCTGATCATTCTTTATGGAATGCATAAAAAGTTAAAGTAGCCCACAACAGGCCTATGCAGATCCTTGGGATCATGAGAGATTAGGCTCCCGGCTTTTCATGACCAACAGGACTAAGTTGAAGTCAGTGGTCAACCCGATGCCCGTCTGCCTTTAACGTCTGGGAAAGAAACCCAGTAGCCATTGTAGACAGGGCTGGGTGAACTCTAGAATCCATCTGAGGAGAATTCAGTCCCTACACAGATGACTACACCTGTACTTCCAAAAATGGTTGGAGACATACGCAATACCATGTTATCTGGGGTACAGATATCTGGGATTTTTCTGCAGTTGCTGTTTTGCAATTCAGCTGACGCCGAGTTTCAGAAACTCATTATAGAAGATTTGAGTTACAGAAAATTTCTGAATATGCCTGTTCTGGTTTCTGACCTTCAGGATACCCATAACTGCATTTACCTGAGTTTTGTATTTGGCTTCATTATCATTAGTGATCACTTGATCTGCTCTCTGCTTCATAAAAATTTAATATCTAATGAATAACCTCCAGTATGTGCTAAGTGTGTTTTATTTATCTGTCATATTTTAGTTGTCATCAGTATCATCATCATTCATGTTATCATGTTTTTAAGCATTGTATTCTATTCCACACTTCATTGCTTTTAAACAATTCAGGAATTGAACTATTGTTAACTAATTGCATAATAATAATAATAATAAACAGACAGTATCGCTTATAGCATAATATAGGATGCATATTAGCTCCAGATGAAACACATCTTATCCTAAATTTTTGAAATAAAAATTTACAGAAGCTGTTAAAACCTTGTGTATGAATCAATTTCTACAACTATACAATGTTAATTAATATCAAATCAAAGTTGGCAAAAGGTATTTTAATCTGGAAAGATACAATCATTTGAGGTATGGAGATTTACAGCCTTAATTGAAGAATGTTAAAATGATTATAGTTAATTTCAAGTTTTCTGTTAGTTTCCAAGTTTTCTTTCAATGTCAGTCATTGCTAATTATTAATTTATTTTAGAAGTAAAACTAAGGGCTGATTCAGCAAACTTAAAATTAGTTAAGTAATTTAAAGATGACAAAGCTTCATTGCACAGATACTGCACATGCTGCACAGATATTTAAATGGTGTCAGCATCAATTTTCATCATTTGTGTGTAACAATAGTTTCAGAAGATTCTGAGACCTTTGTGAATTATATAAATTTTAACAGTAAGCATAAGCTAAAAGAAATAGCAAAATCAATTTAATAGAAATGAAGTGTAACTTAATAGTGGTTCAGTAATTACCATATTAATTACTAAAATCTTTTATTTCTCTGTCTGTCTGTCTGTCTGTGTGTCTGTCTGTCCGGCGCAGTTTTCTGTGAGAATGAAAAATAGAAAGAATTTTTTCAATGAAACATCCGCGACAGGAATCGAACCTGCAACCTTCTGATCCGAAGTCAGACATCTTACCCATTAGGCCATGGGAACTACAACTCTCTTCATATTGCTTTTTTGACTTATCTGTCAAAACTGAACTGACTTTGACTGAAAAGTAACAATTGTAATTAAAAAGAAAGTCAAAAAAGAAAGACGCAGTACGTCATTAGGTAGAATACTGAGAAATCAGTATTTGTAACTTAAAAACCACTGAAAAGTATCAATTGGAATTGGATAAACGAGATGAACGAGAGTGTCGATAACATCAATCGAATGAGAAGTCTAAGAATACAAGGAGAGACTACAGAGCATACAATACAAGTGCGAATAAAATTGACACTTCTGATAATCCATCACACGAACATCTCTATATGCCCAAGTGTCTGAACGCATTGAATCTCAGCGGAATTCCTCAACATCGTTTGTCATTGAAAATTGGATCTCCAATAATATTGTTGCGAAACATCAATCCCAAGTTTGCATACTGCAATGGAACTCAACTTAAATGCTGTTCATTCGATAATGATCTCATAGAAACCGAAATTATAACAGAACTCACAAAGGAGATTTTGTTTTCATCCATAGGATGTCTATGGAACCATGCGGTAATCTACTTCCATTCACTTTCACAAGAAAACAATTTCCGATCAGACCTTCTTATGCGATATTTATCAATAAACCTCAAGGACAAACTCTAAATAAAGTTGCCATATAATTGGAAAACGTTGTCTTAACTCACATACAACTTTAGGTCTTTGAGTCACAATTCAACAGAATTTGGTTATCTTCACTCTAAAGAATACTCACAATCAATTTGTTGCGAAGAATTTCGTATACAAGCTATGATCTTCATTTATCATCTATATCAACTAACGTCCATCTGAAATCTCTTCTTCAAATATCTATATCGAACAATCTGATGGCCTAGCTAATAGATATAGATAATTTTCACTATTTGTAACTCAAAAACCACTGAAAAGTATCAATTGGAATTGGATAAAAAAGAACAGAAAAAAAATAATCACTATTTCTATTAGGTAGAATACTGAAAAATCGCTATTCGTTACTCAAAAACAATCACTATTTCTAACTCAAAAACCACTGTAAAGTATCAATGGAAATAAAAAAAAGAGACTCAAGAAAGAAAGAAGCACTATTTCTATTAAGTAGAATACTGAAAGCTCACTATTTGTAGCTCAAAAGCGACTGAAAATTGTATCTATATTACGAAAATCTTTTATTTCTCTTTCGGTCTGGTGCAATTATTGTAATTTACAAAAATAGAAATAATTTCTACAAGTTATCTACTGGAATCCAACATGCAACCTTCTGCTCCGAAGTTAGACGTCTTAGGCATTAGACCACAAGGATTACATTCTAATCTCTATAAAAAATAAAAATATATCACAGATATATGATTCACACGCTGATTCTAAAAGCAGTCGTGAATTGAGAGAATATATACATCAAAAATTAAAATAAAAAAAAAACTTTAAAAAAATTTTAGTTTTATTTTACTTGATGTAATTTGTGTGTGTGTTTTTTTTTAATAAATAACAAATTGTTTTCCGTTACGTACGCGAGGCTTCCGGAGCGAAGCGACGGGTAGCCGACTAGTAAACTGGGAAAACTAAAAAAAAAAAAATATTATTACTTCATTAAAAGGGTTCATGATCGCAATACAGGACCAAGTCATCTCCACACGCAACTACAAGAAACATATTCTACACGATGCAAACACACATTACGACAAATGCAGGAAATGCCACACTACGCATGAGACGATCGACCACGTAATATCAGGCTGTCCCCTTCTCTCTCAAACAGACTACCTCCACCGACACAATCAGGTAGCGTCGATCGTTCATCAACAACTAGCACACAAACATTCACTTATTAAGACCTCGGTCCCGTACTACAAGTACATACCACAAAGCCTATTAGAGTCACCCTCATATAAACTATACTGGGACCGCCCCATTCACACAGACAAAACCATACATCACAACAGACCAGACATCACACTTGTTGATAAGGTCAACAAACAGACCTATCTAATTGATATTGCAGTGCCTATCAGCAAGAACATGCAGAAAACTCACGCAGAGAAGATCAGTAAATACACTGATCTAGCACACGAGCTCCAGAAGCAGTGGAGGCAGGACCGAGTACGTGTTGTACCCATCGTTCTGTCTGCCACTGGTCTGGTGCCTCACACATTGCACCACAGTCTCAGCACACTAGGACTTCATAAAAACACTTATGCACAACTGCAGAAGGCTGTGGTACTCAACACTACACGCATAGTTAGGAAATTTATGGACACAAGCACACATCCCTAATCATTCTTGCAATCATCTTTACACTTGGCAGTATGTGCTTTGGTCCTTGACCCGCCATATTGTTTTTGCTGGGGAAACCCAAGGTTTGAAACATGCAAACATAATAATAATGATAATAATAATAATAAATTTTATTATACTTGATGTGGGAATAACTCCCTTTACAAGTGAGATTCAATTACCTTTTTACATATACAATATTAATATTACATTTTCAATATGATTGTTTTTTTAATAGTTATAAAAACGGAAAAGAAAAAAATAATAATAATAATTAATAAAATATCAATAAATAATAATTTTATTCTGTTACTTCTTCTGTCTTTTCAATTTTCTCTATAAACATTTTAATGTATTTATATAATATAATATTAATCCGATTTTTATTTATCTGATTGATCCACCATCCTTCCCTATTGGAAATTCTTTCAATTTAATAGTAGACATTAATTAAATTAATGGAGCAGAGCTGTGAAACTTGGATGTTAGAAATAAGGCAGTTTTATGGCCTATGTACATTATTACATGGATATTAAAATTTGACATAACTGGTTCAAATGATATGTAATAGAAGCTGCGAATAGTCAAATATATATCAACTGAAAAGGCAAGACAATTGTTAGTAATAGAATAGGTAGAGTAGGCAACTGTGCAAGCTTGAATCTGCATTACTGTAAGGATGAAAGGGAATCTTAGGAAAGTGATGATTTACCATTCTTTGTTATGTTACTTTCAAATATACTGGTATAGGGAAGCAGGAGTGTGATACTTAAGTTAGTAATGTAATATACTACTTTTTATTCTAATTGTATTTTTAGGGACCGAGTGCCATTTGTATTGACTTCTGATATGATTTATGTGATAAATGGTGGAGATAAACCTTCTAGTAAATTTCAGCAGTTTGTGGATTTGTGCTGCCAAGCATTCAACATTGTGAGGAAACACAGCAACTTGTTTTTCAATCTTTTCACATTGGTAAGTAGTTTGTTCATGTATTTTTAATCTTTTGAACTTTTTTGGCATATTTACGCAACTAAACAAAAAAAACTCTGTAAGTGGTTAAAATTGTTTTACTTGGTTTTTAATTTTATATAATCATGCCTTCACATTTGTTATTTCATCAAAATCTTGGTTCCTTTTTTAGCCTTTATAAAAGATTTTAAAAACCGTTATTTTCACTTTCTTCTTTAAAATATGAGCCTTTTTTTTTTCCCATTTGCTTTAGTGATTACTATCCAAGTAAATGAAATTGTAGCACCTGATTCACTGTACATCTTTTCCTTTATTTATGTATCTAATTAATGTATCAAGATAATTATTGTATTATTTTGACTAAATAAAATAATTATCTTAGTCAAGACAATAATTTCATTTCTAATTTGGAAAATCATAACAAATCAATAATTATTTGAATATATGCTGTCATTTGTTTTCTGTAGTAATATTTCTACTTAGCAACCTGTCCACCATAAGGTATATCCTGTCCCCTAACCCCTGGATTCAATCTGTAGATTCCCCTGTTTGGAACTTTTTTTCTTTCTCATGTTATTGATTTTACTGGAATTGTGCTATTATGATATAAATCCATTCATCAATGGGGGGGGGGGGCACATTCTATATGGGAATGATAAGGGCCAAAGCTGCGTTATTTTCAGTTTCATTGAATATCTTTCTTAGATGACAGGAAATATGAATATTGAATTTTATAAAAAAAAAAAAAATAATAATAATATTGCATCAAAATAATTTTGAGTTGTTAGTTAACATAAAATGCTATAGATTTCACCAACTTTTGTAGAAATTAATCCTGAATTTTTGAGTTATTGCAAGTTTTCTGTTTTTTTTCTTTAATTATTATTGGAAACCAATGTAAATCATAAAAGTTTGCCATTTTCTACGTTTAAAATTTCTTGTCATGCCTCTACAGCAGTTTAATGGATTTTTAAAATAATACTTGCACAGCACTGGCAATATGACAACTTGGTAAGATGTTGATCATTTGGATATTATTTATTTGCATCATTTTATTTAATTGTCCTTCTCAGTATTTCCTCTCTCTATCCACAGTTCTATACAAGTTTTTGCAGAAATAATTTAAATAATGATATAAAAGTTAATTTTGAAATAGGTTTTTTTTGCTTATCAAATTGTTGATACTTGCTTTATTTGCTTCACTCCATTCTCAAAAAAAAGCATATGTAGTCTTCATGAAGTTCTTACACCTGACTCACATTAGGAGGACTATGGTCACTTAGTTGGGTAATAATGAAAGTCTCAAAGATGCTTTTATTCAGTTCTGTAAATTTTGTTATCCAAGTTTAATGTGAATCAAAGAATCTTTTCTATTTTAATTTTGTTACTCGTGGATTGTGTTTACAAGTTTTCTTCCCAGACTTATTCAGTTCATTCTGAGTAGTAAATATATCTATTTCATATAGGAAACCACCATAAACTATTTGATTCTTTGTTAGGCAGTTTTGATAGCTGAAAACAGATAATTGGTATCATTCGATATATGTAGTAATATTGTATTGTTTATTAATTACTCTGTTTTGAAGATAATTTCTTATTTTTTTTCAAATCTACAAATAATAATCAAGTTAAAAATAATTATTTTTTTTTTCTTAGATGTCTTCTGCAAGAATTCCAGGTGTAACTCTTGAAGCTGTATCTTACATTCAAAGAGCTTTACTGCCAGATAAATCGGATGCTGAAGCGTCTTCATTATTCACCAAGTAAATTTATTAATAAATAAATTCCTTGTTTTAAACAGTTTTATCAATTAAATTGAAATGATGAAATCTATGATGCCTATTTTTATTCATAAGTTTTATAATAAAATCCTATAATTAATAAGTGTCATTACTTAATTTCAGTATCAAAGATATCTGATATCTAGTGATTCACTTACATTATTTGTCTCTTGATAATTGAAATTATGCAGCAGTAAAGAGAAGATTCTTCATTGCATATCTGTTATTAGCATGTTCTAAATTACCATCGGCATTGTTCTGATTTACAACCAGCAAAAAATATAATGACTTGTCATTAGGTTATGTAGCTCTTTTGCCAAGGTACAGAATTCTGCATTGTTAAAGATGCTTTGTAAAACAGCCTGGCTGTTTTAATAATAATAAAGCACAACTGCAAGCTGATATCAGATGAGTTATATCATTGGCATGGCAACTACTAGAACAACAACAAACCCGTCATAACAACATAACGCACAATCTTAACAGTAAACAGAATACTTATATTTTAATTTACCACATTACTTCCTCAAAAATGAATGATACTGCAGTCTGTCCAGTTGTCTTTGGTTGTCTTGGACCGTCATATGTCTAAATTTGAACTTCAGCTGGAACCTGCTCATGGGCATCCTGATGTATTGGAATGGGTACAATGTTTGGATTAACATCATTCTCAGGAAATGACCCAATCATCTCTTGTGTGTTGGGGGGTTACACTTCTGGCTGCTTTGAGGTTAGTAGAACTTGATGAACCTTCTGCACTTTCAGGAACTAAAGATGCTCAACAAATCAACCTCATCTGGTGAGCATGAACAAACCTATGAGATTTAGGAGTTTGTACGTCATAAGTGAAGAGTTGTGTTTATCCACTATATTTTCTTTCTGCCACTTTTCTCTTGGACGATAGTTTCGAACTAAAACGTTATCACCCAAATTAAAATGAGATCGACCAGAGTGAGATCTATCGTAGAACGTCTTTTTGTTTATTCATATGACCCTGAATTGAAGAATGCAGATCGAACAGCAATAAAGTTAATTTGTTATGCAGTTTCCTACCAAAAATTAGTTCTGAAGTCTGGTTACAGAATGTGGCGTAGAATGATAAACAAACAAGAAATTTAAAAGAGCATGTTTTGCTGATACATTTGATGTTCCTTTCTTAAATTTTCCCGATAGCTCTTTTAAATGTTTGTACTGCTCTTTCAGCTGCTCTATGGGTTGTAAGCAGGTATTAGAATTTGTTCCACTCCATTATGTTTCAGAATGTTTTGAACCTCTTCAGAACATAATTGTGGACCATTATCATTAACACACACTGGGTTGGAAGACAATAACGACTGAATAATTCTTCAACTAACCTTATTGAAGAGCAAATGGTTTTAGAAATAACTTCCAACCATTTAGAATAAGCATCATACACAATAAAAAACTGTTCTTTTTCCTAATTTTTGGCAAAATCAATATGAATCCTTCTCCACGGTCCAGACAGCCAGGGCCATTGAGTTAAATGATCCTGGTGGCTCATGTTTAAGAATGATTTACAAGAAACACAGTTTTTAACAAAATTTTCAATTGACTTATCTAAATCGGGCCACCAAACATAGCTTCTAGCCAACTGTTTCATTCTACAAATACCAGGATGTCCATCATTGAGCAAGTTGAGCACTTGATCCCTTAAAACTGTTCGAACAACCATTCGATAACCCAAAAGAAGGCATCCATTTTCCACTGACAACTGATCCTCATGTCATTTATATATATCAAAATCAGAAGAGTCTGAATACTCCCATCTGGCCAACCATTTAAAAAATAATTTAGAACTCTGGATAAAATTTTGTCTTTGAATGTCTGTATCTTGATGCTTTTACTTGATAACAACAACTCTTCAGTGAGTTACCTATAAACACTGTCCAGATTGTCACCCACTTCAGCTAATGGAAGTCTACTCAAGGCATCAGCATTAGCATGGCTTTTGAATCACGAAATTTAATATCAAATGTGTAAGCAGAAAGTAGCAGAGCCCATCTCTGTATATGTGCAGCAGCCAATGTTGGGATGCCATTCTTCGAATCAAAAATAAAGGTTGATGATTAGTCAGAAGAGTGCATTGTTTACCAAAAAGGTAGTCATTAAATTTCTTTACTCCCCAAACAGTTGACAAGGCCTCTTTTTCAATTTGAGAATAATTCCTTTCAATTTTAGATAAAGTTTGTGACACAAACACTATTGGCTTTTCTTTCCCCCGAACCATACCTAAACCAACTGATTACGCATCACAAACTAAAACCAACAGTTTAGGGCCATCATAAAATATCAAAACAGAATCTCTAGTAAGCAATGTTTTACAATGCTCAAAAATTTGTTGGCATTCCTTAAGACCATTTCCAAGGAGTATTAGCCTCTCATAAATGAAGTGGCTTTAAGCAAGTAGACAAATCTGGCGAAAAGCCACAATAATAATTTAACATACCTAAAAAGTATCGTAACTGTGATACCTTCTGGGGTCTGGGACATTCTTTCAAAGCTCTCAGTTTATCTGGGAGCTGGATATACACCCATTGTACTAATGCAATATCCCAAATATTCGATTGAGTTTTAGAAAAACAAGCTCTTTTTCACATTGACTTTAAAAAACCAAACTGAGCCAACTGTCTAAGAACTGATTTAAGAACTCATTCATTTTCTTTGACAAATTTAGTTGCTACCAAAAGAAATATTAACTAAATATAAAAAATTTAGTTAAAAGAAATATTTTTTCTTAGCCATAAGAAATTGTATTTGATACAATTCCAATCTAAAATCTGCCCACTCCTGAAAGCTTCAAAGCGTTTACAAATGATGAAGAACATTGAGTAGGTGTTGAGGGACAAATAAAATTAAGGCTGTAGTTGGTTTGGAAAAAATATGACCAATTAAATATTAATTGTTCAAGAATTTTCCTTTAGTTTTAATTCTAATATATATTTTTCTTTTTTCTTTATTACAGAATGATTGAAGATAGCTTGAAATCTTGGTCCACACAAATCAATTTCTTTTTTCATAACTTGGCTCAGCTTCGTTTTACTGGTGATCACAATGATGGAACTCTCTTGTCTTTTATACCTAAAACATATACGTAAGTTATTTTCATTCTAAAAAAAAGTAAAATATTTCCCCAAAAATCTTATTTCCCTTTATAGTTTATCTTTTTTTTTCTTCAGTTTCAAACCTCATATAAACTTAAGAACATTTTGATTTTACCTCGTAGGGTCTCCTTTCTAATTGTCTTAAGTAATTGTCCCCATAAAGTATGTATTTATTGCAAGAATACTGATCTGCTCTGTTGCAAAATTATGTAGATCTTTGTAAATGTTATCAAAAAAAAAAAAAAATCCTTGAAATTTAAAATTGTTCTTGTACAGTTTTCTTTTTTCTTACCTGGAGGCACGTAATGCTGTCAAAAACAGATTAACATATATTATATATCAAAATGTTCGGCTAAAAAAAATAAAAATAATGACACCAAACTTTTAACCAGTTGACCTCTAGGTCAAAAGTTATAAGCTTTTAAAAATCTCCAAAAACAGGAAGTGACCGTTACAACATGAGCGCACATAGCAGAGAAAAGTGAACATATTTTCGGTTTCAGTTTTAAAATGGTCAATTTATGTTTGTATTATTTTAAAGATATATTTAACATTTTAATACATTTATTAAACATTCATGTAACATTTTTAAAAACAGTACACTTTTTTGAATAATACTTCATCAGAAAACATTCAAAACATAGAGCAATTTCGCACCAATCTCATTTGATTACAGACAATTTTTGCGAAATGGAAATTCGCATTATCATTCTATAGTCAAACTCGGATAATTCAAAGTTTTGAAGGGACCAGAGAAATATCCAAAAATTCGAATTACATATATTCAGAAGAAATAAATAAAGATTAACTCCACGATCAAAGATACACATAAACTTTATCTAAGAATACTGCTACTTTTTTTTTTTTCATTAAATTAAACATTTTTTACTAGCTTAATTATTCATCACTTAAAAAAAAAAAAGGCAGATAATTTTAATTGCATCATTGAATGCAATCTTTGAGTCCGTAGCATATGATTCCAACCTATCAATTGATACAAAAATTTATTCCAAGCCTCGTTTTTGTTTTCTTTAGAAAGTCCGTTAAAATAAATAATGTATCTTACCTGAGAAAAGTCTCAGGAACAATTTTTACCGTAATATTTTAATGACAATCGTACGAAAATTTGAATTATCCAAAATAAAATGCGAATTATCCATGGTTTTTTAACATTATTTTAATACAGAATTCTAGGGACTGAACACAAAATTCGAATTATCCAGAATTTCGAATCAAACAAGTTTGAATTATCCAAGTTTGACTGTATTTACCTATGTGCAATTTTGAAGACGTTTAATGAAATCTTTGATTTGGCTATTGAAATATACATCGTATTATTATTATTATTATTATTATCAATTATTATTAAAATAAAAAAATCAATATAGTACTCTATATAAAATATAAATAGATTTGTATTACTATTTTTCAAAAATATTCAATTGATATTAAAAAGTTTGTTTAATTAAATTTATATCATGTTTAGACTTTATTAAATTATTGTTGACAAGTGAGAAATTATTCAACGTAATCATTACAATAGTATTTTATTTTCCCTTCTTATGATTTTTATTTTGAAAATTAGGAAAATGCAAGAAAAAGAATCTTATTTATTTTTTTGATTTTTCAGATCTAAAATCAAAGATTTTAGATCAAATTAAATTATTCTTGACAAGTGAAAAATTATTCAACACAATTATTAGAATAATGAAAATTCCATTAATGATCAAAACAATAGTAAGTTTTGCACCATCCGCATCTTATCATAGCATGAGATTCACATTGATTGCAAGCTATGTGACTCTCACAATGAATACAAAATTCAGTTGTAGTTACAGCAAAAGACGGATCCAAATTATTTCCGAGACCAACTTTATTCCGCGCGTAGCAATGTTGAAGAAGAAACCGTGAAGACTGAAATTATTATTTAAATTAAATATCATGTAGAATTAAATTTATATCGTGTCTAGACTAATATTATTAATTTAAAATTTAAAATAAATGCAGCACCTACATACAGGTTTATGAATACATAGTAAGTCTAGAAAAAAATTAATAATAATAATAATAATAGCCTTGCCAGTGCGGTCTCAGGCGTTGGTCTGCCGGTACCCGGCTTCAAATCCCGGTCGAGAGCATGGCTGTTTCATCTTTCTTCTTCTGTGTTTCATCCGTTTCTCCCCTGGGACTTACTATCTCAGGGTTATTCTGGACGGGATGTGAATCTCGTCCCCCCACTTCTTGAATTTCCTAGCCTTACCCTGAGGTTGTCAGGTAGGGCTAGCCCGTGGTCCATAGTTGGTCCAAGTCGATGAAAGGAAGGAATAATAATAATAATAATAATAATAAAGAACTTGTGTGTTATTTTGATTCCCTCTACGAGGTCCCCCCCCCCCTCTTTTCATTAGTTTGACTCATAACTTTTGACCCAAAGTGCACATATCAAATTTTGTTCAGATTTTCAAGAAAAGAAAAACAATGATACCCAAAATTTAACAAGGTGACATCTGGATGAAAAGTTATGAGCGAAAACTGAATAAACTCACAAGTCATCCCTGAAATAGTATTTTATTTTCCCTTTTCATGATTTTTATTTCGAAAATTTAGGAGCATGCAAGAAAAAATCTACTAAAATAAATAAGAAAAATAAAAATGTAAAAAAAATGAAATAAACTTTCAAAGTGATTCCATCACATCGTACCTATCTGTCCCTTCTGTCAATTATGTATATGATGTATATTTCTATAGACAAATCAAAGATTTTATTAAATGTCTGCAAAATTACACACTTGTAATAGAATGAAAATGCAAATTTCCATTTTGCAAAAATTGTCTGTAATCAAATGAGGTTGGTGCGAAATTGCTTTGTTTTGAATGTTTTCTGATGAAGTATTATTCAAAAAAGTGTACTTATTTAAAAATGTTACATGAATGTTTAATAAATGTATTGAAATGTTAAATATAGCTTTAAATAATACAAACATAAATTGACCATTTTAAAACTGAAACCGAAAATATGTTCACTTTTTCACTTTTCACCGCTATGCGCGCTTTTGTTGTAACGGTCACTTCCTGTTTTCAGTGATTTTTAAAAGCTTATAACTTTTGAACTAGAGGTCAACCGGTTAAAATTTTGGTGTCATTATTTTTTATTTTTTTTTAGCTGAACATTGTGATGTATAATTTATGTTAATCTGTTTTTGACAGCATAACGTGTCTCCAAGTTAGAATTACATTCTTTGCATATCCAGTATTACATTCTAGAAATCCTGTTTAAATCAAAAAATTTTTTCTCTGTTACACAATTTTTTTATACAACATACAGAATTATTATTATTATTATTATTATTATTATCCGAATGGGAGATAAATGTACAACTTCATCAGAATGCATTTTGGAAATTCTGCATGTTGTACTTTGGCAGGTAAAAAGAAAATCCTCAAAATTGTAAGCCATCATACTGTCAGACTTCATTACATCATATGGAATGAACCATATTGAATGAATTTATTCTTACAATTATTCAAGTCAACATTAAGTAATTTGTTTCCTTGGGAAATAGATTTTTATGAATTTCCTCCAAGAAAGATTGTTATATATATATATTTATATTTGGTTCTTTTTAGTCAGGAAGACTTTAAAAAAAAAAAAAAATGCTGTTAATTTCTTTCACAAGGAAGATTGTAAGGAAGTTCAGCTATTCCAGCTACAACATTTTTTAATTCGTTTAAAGGAATTAATAAATGTTATTTTTAAATATTTTTCAGAATGGAAATTGATGGACGCATCAAGTCCGTAGAAGTGTTTGGATATCAGAAGCGATATGAGCCTGAAAAGTATTATGTGAGTGAATAAAATATAGTTAGTCATTATCTCCAAAATTACATAGAATCATATGTAAAAAAAGTTCATATTTTATAATATTCTAATTCATACTTATAAATATCTTTTAGGTCTATATTTTAAAGATTGAAAGAGAGAATCAGCCCGATCCAGTATTTCTCTTTCGTTCCTATAGGGAATTTTGGGAATTTCACCAAAAACTTTGCAGTATGTTTCCATTGGCTAAGTATAGAAGGTATGTCAAGTCCTGCCTGAAGTAGATTTTAAAATGTGCAATTTGCATAAATATATTCTAACCCCTTAACCTAACAGATTCAGATTTAACATCTCACAGCTTAAAGAATCTCAGAAATACCTCTAGTTCATTTCAACACTTTGATGGGTTATATTAGCCAAAATCTTCATACAGTATTTCTGTTTTCTTACGGTATTTTGGAAAAAGCCCGCGATTCTGGTATTTTTTTAAAATATATAT
This sequence comes from Thereuonema tuberculata, assembly GCA_023159025.1. Lineage (NCBI taxonomy): Eukaryota > Metazoa > Arthropoda > Chilopoda > Scutigeromorpha > Scutigeridae > Thereuonema > Thereuonema tuberculata. Next base: position 114,215,023 of record JAFIDM010009631.1, read on the forward strand.
TTTACGCATTTTCGTGACATTAAGGTGGGTATAGAGTCTCAATTACTGTAAATAATAAGGAAACAAGCATATTAATTTATACCTTTGATTTTATTTTCTTAAAAAACAATACTGTACCAACAGATTGTAAACTACAGTAATGTCAAAGAGATGTGTGTGAACGCAAGTTTAAAATTGTAATCAGTTGGCAACCACTTCCTCTAATTGAAAAATATAAAGGGATTAGCGGTATTACCCAGTAAGTATTAATTGTAAGTAGCAAATCGCGAGCAGTTCTCTAAAATCAATCGATTTTCGTACTTTTGGGCGAAAATATGGTAAATTTTGCAATTTTACAATTATACATCTTTTCCAAAATAGAAGGGGTCCAAGACCAAATTGCGTTATATCCGAATTCGCGATATAAACAACCGCGTTATAGCCAAGCTTCACTGTATATATATTGATTTGATTGTCATAGTTTCTTTTCTTCTACTGTCACTTACACTATTTACACAATTTGCCACCTCCATGTAAGCACTGTTCAGCTTTTCAGTCATGACATATATGTTTGATTTCACCATATTCACTCAGTATCCTTTGTCATAGTTTCAGATATGCATTAGCTAGGTCATATTCCAAGGAGACATCACTCTTGCATTACTTTTAATGCTGCCACATTATTCTTCTGCTACCTCAAGACCATCCATCTCTTCATATTTGGGAGTTAATAGAGATTGGTTCTAATTTTAATATCTTGATGATGATGATATTTGGAACTTAAAATTCATAAAGACACCTATATAGAATATTTGCAATCTTAAGTCTTGGGTCTACTAAAATTGATTGATTTCTATCATTTGATTGTTATTTTTATTCATACCTTATTGTTTTTAAGAATCATAGCTACCTGATGTTTGTCATGTGGTACTTCATAATACTTAAAATTTCAGTAATGGATAACTAACTTGAAAATTGCCCACTTGATTTGTTGATTATTTTTGGCTCTCTTACTTAATTAACAATTTGACATTTCTATCTTGTCTGTCGCCTCCTTAGCTCACTTACTTTCAAATAGGACATTTCCATCCTTTCTGTTATCATGCATACATTTTTATAGTCTTGGTCGGAAGTGTTTTTTTTTATATCCCAAGTTATTGATCACTGTTTCTAAATCATATTGAACTAATCTTCATTTTAGGCAGTTTTATGTTACTGTTGAACAGTTTTATCCAAGTCATTGCCAAAAATACTCTATACTACAGAAGCTCCTTCTGCACACTTCTTTCACTCTATTATCAGGCTTTCAGCATTAAATTGATTATCAAAATCTTTTTTACAACTTTGTCAGCTGAGGTTTGAAATTACTTTTTACTTAAATTTTAAGATTGATAAAGGTGGATCAAAAAAATTAAAATGGATGGACTGTCATTTCAGTTATCTTGCTCTTTAGACAGAGATGGTAAATTATCTGACTTGTTACTTAGATTAATTATAAGAAGAGAATGTCAATCATTTCTATTTCTCTTCTTATAATTTATCTAAGTAACATAATGATTGGCATCATGATTTATACATGAAATCATAATGTCAGTCATTTCTATTTATGATTTCATTTACAGGATGTATTACAGAATTAAAAGATACTTTTAATAATTTAATTCAGACATTATATAAATTTTACATTTAATAGACTAGGAATTTATTTGAAAATTGTCATAATTTTTTTTCATAGTTCAGTGATGATTATGTCCTGATGATTTTGTCATTGACATTAAAAAAATTAACTTTCTCATAGACAGTTATTTCATAGTTCATTAGAATTGGGCATATTTACTGTTTTGACTCGAAGATTACTTTTAATTTGCTTTAGAACTGGATATTTTTGTCATTGCCAATATTTAGTATTTTGCTGCAAGCTGCGGTTTTGAATTCCTGGAACCATGGTTTATATGAGACAGATATGGTCTGTCTGACCACAACAAAAGACTGAAACAAATGTAGTTTTCTCACTCCTTTCAGCAAGCCAAAATCTTGCTGCAGTCACAAAATCACAACTTACCATCTCCAAACTGCAACATCTTTGGTACCAAGAATTTATCTCAAATAGACCTAGTTGCATTCACTCAGAGTACTGGTTTTAGTGATGCACAGGTTATATTTCCAATCTTGCAACAATAATCAATCCAAGATGTCTTTCTGGATAATGGTAATTTCTGCACTAACATACACTGACATACCAGAAAAACTGAGATTCCTGTCTAGTAACACTTAGATCCTTTTTTCGATCAAAATTCTGCCACAGCATGACAGGGTATGAACTTCATGAGCTCTCAGAAGTACTGTGTAGATACTGTATACCATGCTTGTCAATAGTGCTCCACAATTCTCTAATATTCGCCAATAGTGGAACCCTAGCACTGATGGCACGTTGAATCGCATCCCACATGTGTTCTGTTACATTCAAATCCAGCAAAGGACTATCCAATTTTTGATGCCAAACTCAAAGTAAAGCTCCTACAGATTTAAATTTTGGTAACTGCATATCTGTTCGATGGCACATTGTCCTGCTGAAAGAGGCCTTTCCAGTCTGATTGAATGCATGCATACATGAACGGGTGCAAATGATCTGCAAGGATGTTTATGTAGCACCCACTAGTCAATGGTGTGCAGGTGCATCAGGAGTCATAATGTGTGCCAGCTGAAAACCCCACATCATAACAGAACTACCGCTGTTCTGGACTATCCCTTGTTGGCATTTTGGATCCGTTACCTCATGGGGTTTTCTCCACATTCATAATATTGTCTCTGTCCAAAACAGTTGGAACCACAACTCATGAGAGCAGGCTATATGTTTCCAGTCTTGGATCCAGTGTGATGGAATTCATGAGCCCAGGCAAAACACAGAGCCCTATACTGTTGGGTCAGCCATCGGCTCCTACATATCATAGAAGAAAGAGAGTGTAATACTATCTAAATGCTGATATTAACTGTTGTCCCAGTATTGAATTCTTCTGTTAACTGCTACAATATTATAAACAGACGGATGTTACATTGTGTGCCAGTTGACATTGCCCATGATCATTCAGTTTTTGATTGGCTGCAGTGGTGTCTCAACCTGGATGTCTTCCTTGATATTGTGTAGTCATGTTATACCCTTAAATTTTTTGCATGTAAAAATTCAGATTTTGTCTTTATTTCAGAGATGGAGTGACTGTCTCTAGCACCTGTTATCATGCCTTGTTCAAAGTCGCTTAAATTGTGATACATTGCTATTGTCACTGCATGTTGTATGACAATGGTTTGCAGAGACATCTGCTTATAGGTATTTCAATTGTGGGAGATACTATTTAATGTGAAGATGTAGTGGCATGTACTGGAAGTGAAAGTGACAGTCTCAGTTTTTGTGGCACTTATGGTTTTTTTCTGGTATATCAGATGTCTTAATGTAGCTGATACAACTGTTTAGTCCTTTTATGTTGGATTAAAATTTCTTTACTGCTCCATAGTCTATCTGTGAAAGATATGTGGCGACTGAAAAATCTACTTGTTTTTCAAATTTGAAAATCTTGTGGGAGAATTGAGATCGATTAGCAGAATAAGATAAAATAAATAAATGTATAAATAAAGTATTTCTCTAAATCAGTAGTGGAAATTTTCATATAATGGTAATTAATTCTGTGCTCTCTTTTTTTCTTTATCAAAGTATGATTTGTATTTTCTAAAATAAAGTTTAAGATAAATAATAAATGGATGTATACTTTTCTATTTTATTGCAACAAACAAAAAATGAATATAATACTTGGTAAAATCTTATCAGCTAATTTTGCTGGTCCATTTCTGGTCCAGAATGGCTTTACTTACTTTGTTAACATATATAGATCGATCAGAAAAAAAAGCTTGTGTACAAAAAGCAAGCCTTTATTTGAAGAAAATGAGATGATGCCCTTAAAATGGCACAGATACACTGTTTTTCTACAAAGTCACCTTGATGATTGAGGCATTTGTCACAGTGTTTGATCAATTTGTCCATCCCAGCCACATATAAGTTGTAGCCACTTTTTTGCATCATGTTGGACTTCTTCATTGCATGTGAAGCGTCTGCTTGACATGTGCTCTTTTAAGGCTGGGAACAGATCAAAATCAATGGGAGCCAAATCAGAACTGTATGGCAGGTGTCCCAAAATTTCCCAGTGAAGACCTTGCAGCAAGTTGTCTGTGTTCTGTGCAATGTGTGGTTGGATTTTGTCATGAAGGAGGTTATCACATCATCGTTCAGAAGACCAGGAGGTTTCTTTCTGATGTTGTTGCTCAATTTCTTTGTGGTTCAATAGGAGACCATTATCCAAGCGGATTGCTATTTTAAAATGACAGTGTGCACCTTCAGTGACACACATGAGAAAGATGAGGGAGCACTGAGCAGTAAAGCCCTCTATCGGATATTTTAGCAATCACCGACATTATGACAGACTCATAAATTTAATTTCTAGCAATTGTAAACTTTTTTCCCTGTTCGACCCTCATATGTTACAGAAATAATATGTTAGGAATAATAATTGCAATATTGGTTTGTCATTGTAGAATAAAGGTCAGTCTGTTCTTGCATCTCCCACGAACTGAATTCCTGGTCCAAGTGAAATTTTTGGAACTTGTTTTCAGTTATAAAATTAGTCAAAAAACAATTTTGAAATTAATATTATTATTCCACTTAGTTAAGGGTTTGACAACACAATAATATCATGAGGTAAATGTCCCATTATATCTTCATATTGTAGAAAGGATAATAAATCACAAAAACTTTATATAGTTGTAAACTTTTAAAATACTGAAGAGAATTGATAATTGCTCACTTGTATTTATCATCTTTATTCACTGAGTGTTATTTTTATCATAAAAAAATAACTTGAGTTTTGATAAGAAAATTTTATAGTGATGGATATTATAGCTAAGTATAATGTTTCCTTTTTATGTTCAGCCTACCTCGTGGTGTCTACCTTGGTCGCTCTAATATACGCCAAGTTGCAGAAAAACGTAAAGCTGAGATTGAGCAGTTCTTAAAATCACTCTGGAAAATGGCCGATGAAATTAAACAGGTAAAAAAAAGTATAAACAGTTTTAATCAGTTTCTAATCAATAAATATTGGTTTATTCCTTGGTATACAACCAAAAATATTAAATGATATTCTGTTATTGTTGTATTCTAGTCTACCAATAAGGGCAAAGTATTTTTATTTCTGTTTATATCTGTTGACTTGCTGATCACAATCTCTGCTGTTCAATTCTTAACATAGAATTGAATGTCCAACTCTTTAGATAAACACTGCTTCTGCTTGCTCTGGGATCTGACACTATTCTCAAATTAATTTGCATTTTGCATTAATCATAATTATTTAAGCCTTCCTTGCAAAAGTTTATGTATGCATAATAATTGTTCTAAGAACAAATTCATAAAAAGTGAGGTTTTGTTATGTATCATTTGTTGCAAATGATATTATGCTTAATAATTTGTTTTCTATACTTTGGAGATTGGTAGTCCCAAATTTCCGGGTTGTGGTCCTGATATTATTCATTAGGCATATTACCTTTAACATTTCATCATATCTTCTTGCATGAAATCACTAATTTTCTTCAATTAATGTAAGTTTAATTCACTAATAAATTATAAGCTTTTTTACACAAATCGTTTTTATTTTTTAATAATAAATAAAAGGCTGCCCTTGCCTTTAAATGAAGATATCTTCACCTCTAGTTTATTGCACAAAGTTCCCTTAATAGTTTGTTTTAATATTGCTTTCTAATAAAAGATTCCATCTGAATTTTGATTTGTTTCAAAAGACATCACTACATGTTAATAAGGAAGTAATAAAAAACAGTGTAAGAATGATAATTACTTGGTTGAAATAGTTAATGATATATGAATTGAGTTTGCTGTGAAGTGACGGTTTTCAACAATCTAGTTAATTTAAGTAGTCATTAAATAGGAAGAGCAGTGGAACCTCCATGACTAAATACTAAAAACATAAAAACA
>JAFIDM010009631.1:114221429-114231509 GCA_023159025.1 Thereuonema tuberculata
AGAGTTTTATTATCGAAGGCATGAAGAGGGATATAATCATCAATTATGATACTTGTCTACCATTGCTCCTTCACCTTCAAAACTGTCCCTTTCCATGATAATGGAAGGGTGTGATTTCAGATGCCTATCTCTTCACAGATGTACTGGTATCAAGAATCACTTGTTAGTAGAAATCTCTACTTATTGCAAAGTTTGTATGTTCCTGTTGATCAGATGCTCAATTACGATGCGGTGTACTCCATACTATTTTTCAAGGTCTTTTGTGACTACTTATTGTTTTGCGAAGTTTTGTGACTAGTAATGTTGCATATCCTGTATCTTAAAGCTGTCACTGTAACATCAGTATGACATTTGGGGCCATTTTCCTAAATATTTCAACCTCTTCATGACTTGAATTTGCCTCCGTTCTTCTGATAGCTCTCCATCTCCAGTTATTCAGATGAGATGTGAAGAAGATTGTTTGTTTGGTAAAGTACAAAAATAGTGAGCAACAGCAATCACTATTGTACTAAATCACGAAGGAAAGGTAGGCACATGGAGAGCATGTTTTACTATTCATAATGGTAAATTAGCAGTGTCTGAAATTAATGTCATATTTTCTCTGCAGAAATGCGTTTTTCTCATTTTGTTTATGTATAAATCTCAGTCTTGAAATGAAATCCATAATTATATTTATACATAATTATTAACAAAAACAAATGGTATTTTTTATTTTTTTGACATAATGACAATGTAAACAATTGAATTTAAATAATTAAAAAAAATAATTGTGAACTTTTCTGAACATAAATCATTTTTTTAAAGTTCATGCTAAATCGCATTGTATAATATATACTCCATGACAAAAAATAATCAGCATCATGAAGGAGGTGTCCAATTTGAATGAAATCAAGTGCCATTTGGATGAAGAGAATTGGAATTTATTCAAATTTCATAGTGAAAAAGCAAAATTTAATTTAACAACAGCAGCATCCTTGTTATATTATTATTATTATTATTATGTAAAAGTTTCAAACCTTGGGACAAGTCGGATTGCACATATTGTCAAGTGTAAAAAAAAAAAGAAAGTGTGGAAGAATGGTTAGGGATGTGCGTTTGTGTCCATAAATTTTCTAACTATGCGTGATGTGTTGAATACCACAGCCTTCTAGAGTTGTGCAAAAGTGTTTTTGTGAAGTCCTAGTGTGCTGAGGCTGTGGTGTAATGTGTGAGGCACCAGACCACACATTTAATTCGGTCCTGCTTCCACTGCTTCTGGAGCTCGTGTGCTAGGTCGGTGTATTTACTGATCTTGTCTCCGTGAGTTTTCTGCATGTTCTTGCTGACAGGCACTGCAATATCAATGAGATAAGTCTGTTTGTTGACCTTATCGACAAGTGTGATGTCAGGTATGTTGTGATGTATGGTTTTGTCTGTGTGAATAGGGCGGTCCCAGTACAGCTTATATGAGGGTGACTCTAATACGCTTTGTGGTGTGTACTTGTAGTACGGGACCGTGTTCTGAATAAGTGAGTGTTTGTGTGCTAGCTGTTGATGAACAATCGACGCTCCCTGATTGTGTTGGTGGAGGTAGTCTGTTTGGGAGAGAAGGGGACAGCCTGATATTATGTGGTCAATAGTCTCGTGTTGTGTGGCATTTCCTGCATCTGTCGTCATGTAGAATGTGTTTCTTGTAGTTGTGTGTGGGGATGACTTGGTCCTGTATAGCGATCATGAATCCTTAGGTCTCCCCAAACAGCTCACCACTCGTCAGCCATCTGTTCAACGCTTCTATGTCGACATGGGGCTGGCTGAGTTCATGGTGATGTCTGCCATGGAGTTCCTTACGAGCCTATGATTCACGCAGCTGCTGAGTGTGGGTATCGGGGGTGGTGAGTGTTGGAGAAAGGTTTTCGAGGTCCAGGAGCGTGAGGTGTGTGTCTGGCTAAATGGACTGATGAGTATTGTGCTTTTTGGTGGAAGTGTTCCCTAAGTGTGTGTACTTGTTTTTCGTGTAGGGTGATGAGATTGATGAGTCCTCGGCCTCTCTCCTTGTGGGGAAGAGTCATCCTTTCCCTGGCGGACTTGGGATGGTGCATGTTATGTTTCGTGAATGTAGTGCGTGTTGTGCATTGTAGTACTTTGAGTTCGGTGTTTGTCCATGGAATTATGCTGAAAGAATATGTTAGTGTAGAATAGCAAAAGTGTTGATGGCTTTAATTTTATTTCTGGCATTGAATTGTATTTTGAGGATGTTTTGAACACGAGCATGGTATGTGTTCTTGAGTGCATTTTTGATGTTTGCTTTGTCAATGACGCGTGCTTGCTGGAAGCCCAGGTACTCGTAGGTCTCTCCCTCTTCCATGGATTGGATGGCCATCCCATGGGCCAGTTGAAAACCCTCCAAATCCGTAGTCTTCCTGCGTGTTATATGTAGCTTGCGGCATTTGTCGATTCCAAATTCCATCCCAATGTCTTTGTTGAACTGTGTGATAACTTGTAGTAAAGTTAGTAAGTTGTGCGTTATTTGTGGCGTGGAGTTATGGTGTCGAGTGCCTGATCACTCCATGATCATGATCTCCATGAAAAAATCCATAATCACTGAAAAGCAAGGTAAAAAAGAGGAGGATAAAGGACTTAACAAGCATCCATTGGGGGAGGGGGGGTTGTGAAGAAATTGAGGGGTTCTTAAGTAAACTCATTACAGTTTTTCCTCCAAAGACAAATCTGAACAGCTTTGTGTGGTGAATATCCTGTGATTGAAAAAGAATTAATAGAATCATTAGCATCTGCTCTCGGAACCCCAGATAGGAATTATTGCCATAGCCAATAATGATTAATAAATATCATTAGATTATTTAATATTCTTAGTTGGGAACCCGTTACTTGTTAAGGTATTCGTATTTATTTTGCTGCTTTTTTTTTTTTTCTTTTTTGAAATCCAAAAAAGCATGGACAAGAAAGGTTTCTTCGGATCATACCTATTTTCATTGCACTTATTAATGTACAGTATTTACATGATTTTCAGCACCTATCTCAGATCTCCTGACATCTTTTCAGAATTTGTAACAAATACATAACCAAACTGAACATATCAATCAAAAAACAGAGCAATATGTCATTTCTATTTGATGTGAAGGAGAGCCATTGTGTTATGACTTATTAACTCTTTTGAAATTCTTTACTTAAATGTCCTGCATAGCTTCCTCAATGAAGAACTCTTTGTTTCTCACATTTTGACATTGGAAATCATCAAATTGATCTTCTCATACACATAATTTGTAAAACACAGTACTTTCCATTCAATAATAAGTTTCCCCAATGTTTATTTGAAAATAATTTACATTTTGCAGAATTCTGCCAAAACTCAGGGTCCTGATCCATATGTGAAATCATATTTGCTTCCCGATCAGAATAAAACCACAAAACGAAAAACTAAAGTTGTTCGAAGAAATTGTCATCCCACTTTCATGGAAATGGTAAGAATTAAAATTTCATTAAAATAATAATTGTTACTGTTTCATTAGCGATAAAATAACTTAAGCCTAAAAATGTGAAATATTACTCTTAATTTAATTCAGTATGTATTGAGCTTTCCCTGTTGTGGATGTCTATAATAGATTTATATTTAAAATGTTCTAGGCTTATATTTTTTTAAAATTTCATTAAAATAATATTTAATTTTCCTTGACAATAAAATACTTTTTGGAAATTAAATTGCAGTTGCAGTACAAGCTTTCTTTGGAAGTTGTTAATCAACGCACACTTCAAGTCTCTGTTTGGGACTATGATCGTATGGTAGAAAACACCTTTTTAGGAGCTGTGAACATTCATCTAAATGAAATTGATTTAAGGAAAGAAACTGTAAGGTGGTACTCATTAGCTAATATCTTAAATAGACTATGAAGAGTTTATCAAAGAATTAACTTTCTCAAGGATTATTTATTGATTGAAATATTTGAGTGATGCCATTTGGAAAGAATGTATTGTAATAGGAAAGTGCTGACGTTTCTCAAGCACATTAGCTGTTGATAGAAAAGTTACAACTTTGAAGACTTGAATAATTTTGAAAAGGGAGGATCTTCATTGAAATTGACTCATCATCATTTTTCAATATATAGTAGACATAAGTTGTCATTACTAAAGAATTAATCATATCTACATAATCACATGCTACCGAGTTGAAATCCTGATAAAGGGATAATTTGAAAGGTTAAATTAAATTTTAAGAAAAGTGAACTGAAATTGATTTATCAATGATAAAATATTTATGAATTATTTGTTAGTCATCTCTTTTTTTTCTATTTAAAATGTTGCTTTTTGGATATCATTAAGAAAATAGATATTAAACATATATTCATCTTGTAAATCAATAGAAGGAATAATAAATTGTTTAAAAATAATTATTTATTGAAATGTGACATTGAAATTTTCAAATACAGATAATGCTTGATTATTGAGTTGTTGCTGAAATATATTTCTCTATTCTTTATTTTTATAAATTTTGAATTTTTTTAACATTTTTTTTTTAATTTTAAAGATTACTGATTTGTAGTTAATTTTTATATAGATTTTATACTAAAAATTGAATGAGAATGTACAAAGTCAATAAGATTTCATTACTCTTGCACTTTGGTGATATATTGTTAAAGTGATAACCTAGAATATTAAGATATTTTTCTTTAGTCATTAAATGCAATTAATAAATTTTAACTAGATTTTAATAGGAATTATTCTAATACATTTTCGTTTGAGTTGGTCACATTAGTCAGTAATCCAATGCAATTTGTCTACAATTACATGTACATCCTCTCACATGTGGCCTTACATACAAATCTGGCCTGAGACAATACTGGACTGTCGGAAGTTTATATATATATATATTTTTTTTTTTAATTCATCAGAACTTCATAATCTCCTACTAATTCTAATATACATAAAACATTTTAATGGCCTAAAATGTTTGAAAAATTTGTAGTGGTATTATCAAATTCACTGCAATAAATAAATAAATAAATTTCAGTTAAAAAAAAATAGTAAAAATAATATATGTGAATCTATATATTTAATATACATATTTAATTTACAAGAAATCTTGATGTTGAATAATGCATTATTATTATTATTATTATTATTATTATTATTATTATTATTATTATCAAAGAGAGAATGACAGTGTGGCATAATGTAAACAATTAGAGTTTTCACTATTTCTGTCTCTTCCATTTAATCATTAAAAGGTTGTTAAGTGCTTATAGTATGCTACGATTTTTTTTTTTTTTTTTTTAATTTGAAAAAGGAGTAGGTAATGAACAGCTATTATTAAAAATATTATGGGCCAGGTTTAATAACTCATGTTTTGTTTTCTATGTTTTTCCTTCCTCTCTTAACCATTTTTTAAAAAGATATAAAATTAACTGATGACATAACTTTCCAAGATTTTAAAATAGTAGATGAATTGTTTTTCACCAGAAATTATTTTGTTATTTGGACCCTTAGGAAAAAATATACTGATATTTACTAAAGAAAATTGCCTCTAAATTGTTGTATCACCAACAGTAATTTTTAATTCCTGAATTCAATTTTTAAATTGATTTAACAAATTAAATCTGTTGCATCAGGAGGAACCATAGTATTTTACTATAAGTATCTTCATTTGAAAGATTCTCATGAGAAATCTTTAAGTGAATTTCAGTGATAAAGCATTGAAGTTTAAGATAAATACGGTGGGAATGTGTTAACCTTCTGTGTGTATTGTTTTCTTGTCAAGCTTTTTTTCACCTCTTTCTGATTCATGCGCTTTTTAGGATTGCCAATTATTTGTTTTTAAATTTAATATCTCTTACGTATGCTAAATATATGGGAACTGAATATTTCAGTAATAATTGTCCATTTTGTTATTGTGACAACCATAACAAATGATGTACTGAGACTAGATTTTATTTCCGCTTTTCTCCTTCCCATTCTCTGTAGAGTGTTTTAACTAATTTTGAATAGTTATTTAGTAATCCACCTTCTTTGGCATTTAGCCCTAAAGAGCTTTAGATATATTGCAATAAGCCTACAATATTGACACTTTAAAATTAATATGGATAAAACATTAATAAATATGGCTACGTACGTTTCTGAATTCCTTATTAAATTCCATTATTAAAAACCCTGGATCCCCAAAATTTCATTGTCCTGAAGGGAGTCGTCTAAGAGATCTGGCAATATTCAAAACATCCTTAAATATAAAAGTACCCCTGGTGGTGCATGCTGATAACATGGATATCATGTTAGATATAGTTAGCACATATAATTCAAGCGAAATTCATGAAATGTTGTTCAGATAGATCTAGCTCAAGGGATCATATACATTCAGTAATGAATTGGTAACTATATATTGTTTGTGCTGAGCTCTTATTAGACATCTTATGAGTTCAGCCATTAAAACTTCAGGAAATACCCCATGAAGAAACATGTGCATAACTAAACGAATCTTAGTGATGTACTTAGTGCAGGCTAGCCAGCTGTATTTTCAGTATATGGAAATTACCCAGAACAAGCAGTTGGCTCCAGATAACTGACAGTGAGTATGTTGACTTCATGGTTTAGCCTTTAATAAAATTCAGAGTATATTACAAAACAGTATAAATATTTCAGCTAATGTTCTGGTGCACTTATTTGTACAAGAATTAAATATGTCTTTTTGACCACTTTGAATACTAAGCTGTCTGTCTCAAGGCATGTATAATATTCATGAGGACTGCATATTCTAGAAGTGATGGAAGGAGGGGAAATATTTTAGTTTCTTAATTTTGTTTTATTTAATCATGGCCCATTTTAATTTCTAATAATACATATAGCTTTAAGTTGAATATAATATTATTTCTGTGAATAACACAAAATTATTCCTGTCAGTAAAAGCATAATTTGAAACAAGCTAGTTTAATTATCTAGTTACTTGGTTTAACAAGCAGCTGGTATCTGGCAAATTTTAATAATGGGTACATCTCTGGTGTTATGTATGGAAGAGCCTCATATTAACTATATGAAATAAGTGCTGGAAAGGTTTAAAAGATATAATTTTCTTCAATTTTGCTTCAGAATCAGCGATTTTTTTTTTATCTCCTGTTGACTTAGCAGTCAAGTAATATAAAACACAATTGTCACAATTAGAAATTGAATAACTATCCAGATGCCTCATCTGGAATATCCTATAAAAGATGCTGTGAATACCTACTGTTCAGATTTGAATATTTTGCCAGCCCTAATTAACCAGAATTTTTAATGATATATAATCAAAAATATTTGGGCTATATGAAGTAGTTATGCAGTTCATAATTTAGAACAGAAAGTTGCTATCAGCCTTATTTTTTCAACACCTTCTCATCATCTCAAATCATTATCAGAAATGTAGCTTACTATGCAGGATATGATGTAAGTTTTCATTATTTAATAATGTCCATTCTAGTTAGATCCAATATAGAGAGAAAAAAATGACTTTAATTGATATCTCAAAGCAAACTACAATTAATGCTAACATTTTTATGAAGATCATGGATTAACTTCATTATATGTGTAATAAGAAAAAGTATGAATGCCAAAAAGTTTCAATGGAAAATTGCAGAAGAAAATGTGTCATATTTTAAGAAAGGTATTTGATTTTTCAGCAGTTTTCATTGAGCACTGTTAAACACATACTTCTTGTATACAAATTAAATTATATTTAAATAATAAAAATTAAAGGCTTATTTTACAAATAAGTATATAAAAGACAATAATTTAATTGATCTTGATAACAGCTGTCGTTGCACAGCTAAAATTGTCAAATCATTTTTGTTATTACATATTCTTTATTATTTAGTTACATTTAATGCTTTTGTTGCAAATGAAAACATTTACTAGGTATATTAGATTGCTTAAAAAGAAATCCAAAAATCTGTTAGCATGAATTCATTAAATCTTTCATTCCTTATTGTAATAAAACTACAATTTTAGAAACTGCTGATATTTTTATATCTGTAAATTTTTCAAGAAAACCAATTGTGATTAATATTTTACAAAATAATCACATAATAGTATTTTTTTTCCTTAATAATAATAGTTGACAATCAGTTGTATTTTTTATCATTTCTTAAAGAAAGAAAGATAATTTCATTCTTTATTTTAATGAAGTATTGCCATTTTTACTTCATTTAGAGAAAAAGATTTAAAATTTCCAAATAATGTAAGTAATTTAATATTTCATTGTCAGTTATATGTAGTATCAAACCCTATTTGATAATTTTATTTTTTGTTAACAAGAGTTATTTATTTATATCTGTAGTTGTGAAGTTATAACTGCAGTTAAAATGTGCACTTGAAATATAAATTTTATCTCATTCTTTATAATACTCCTTACTTTGAATTTATTACTTTATAGATTATATTACTTAAATATGTATTACTTTATGTACCATAGAATGGAGTAGATTAATGTTCATCTATTATATATGTTAATTCTAATGTTACCTTTGTTTTGTATAGTTATTTAGTTAAACTAAGTTCATAATTATATTTCTTTCAAGAATTAAGGGAAATTATGCGGTGTTTAACTCAGACTTTATATTGAAGTAGAAATGAAAGTTTATTTTTCATATAATGGAAGTGGATTCATTATATATTTTACACTGAATTGCACATCCATTACATGACACATATTTTAGTTATAAATTTAAAGAAAAGAAAGACAGAAAATGCCAAAATAATTTCTAATGTGAGTGATGCAATTAGTTATTAGAAATATACATCTCAGATTCTATCTTTATTTGTCAGTTTCACATGATTGTCTATTCTCTAGACTGCCAATGTTTAATTTTCTAAGCTTTCTTTTTTTGTTTGCAAACTATTTAATCCATATTCAGTACAAACTATATTTTTTTGTTTAAATTATTTGTGTTTATATACTGCCTCTTTACTCTTCACACATCATTCAGCCACTATACAGCTAAAAATTTAAATAGTTTAAGATTGAAGATGGTTAGGGGGGAGGCATCTGCCCTAGGTGGCAGAATGAAATGGGTCAGATAAAGAATATTTTAAATGGAATTTTTAAATATTAGTGATTGCTTTATAACCAAATAAAAAGATATTTTAATTAAATAAAGTTTTAAAATGTATAGCTTTTTTAAAAAAAAAAAGCCTTGAATGGAATTTGCATAAAAAGTGATATGGCTTAAAGTGATATGTTTCTGTGGAAAAAAAATAGTGCATCACTTTATTACATTATTATTATTATTAAAATGTAATGTGCATACAATAGCAATTACAAACAAGAAAAATGCACTTAAAAATAAGAGTCACGGAGCTGTTTTGTGAAATTTTATGGTATTTGTTTTTCTTGTTTGTATACATTAATTATTCTAGAAATATTGCAATTCATATTATTATTATTATTATTATTATTATTATTATTATTATTATTTATTTATTTTTTAAAGTTTTTGTAGCATTATAAATGAAGTTTATTTAAGATCAAAAGCATTTTTTTTTTATCAGTATCATTGTATGCTAAATTTGAGAGGTTTCAGCATTTAATATTCTTTGAGGAAAGAAATGTATAAAATTTTATATTATATAGTGAAATTTAATTAACTTGAAGTTTGAAAAGAAATGTTAATTCTCTAAATTATTGAAAATGTTACAGCCTCATTATATTAATCAATTATTTTGTAATTTTTAAAAATTTTTAATTTTGAATAATTTAAGATAGGCATTCACTGGCTTAATTGGCATGCTTTAAATTACTGTAACATCTAGAATGCATCAAACCATTGCTGAATTCTATCATCCCACTCTGTTCTGGCTTTTCTGATTAAATTGATGCGCATGCTGCTAAAATACCACAAAGTACCGTAAACTTTACAATTTGTTAAATCCATTAAAAGTGACTGCATCTAGTTTTTATGTAAACTGAAATGTAAAGTTGAATTTTTACAATCATCCTATCATATTTTATGCAATCAGATTGTTAGCATATGCCGTTCTTGTTATAATAAATGAAGCATTTGGATAAGTATTGTGTGATCTCTTTCATAAATTCCACATCTAACGATGGAAAATAAATGCAGTGTGTAG
>JAFIDM010009631.1:114255718-114281448 GCA_023159025.1 Thereuonema tuberculata
CCCCCCCCCCCCCCCCCCCCCCAATCTCATAATGTATAGATTAGCTCTATTTTTTTCCTCGGTTTTTTTTTTCAAGTTTTTGATTTGATAGCAAGTTGAAGGGATCTTACCCCTCCTCCCCCCAAATTTTAAAAACGACTTTTCTTCCGTTTGGTTTCTGATCAGTTCTCTAACTTGTCCCCTTTCCCAAACGAAATAAAATCCTATATACGCCTCTGCCTCAGACATTTTCATTTTTCGTTTTATTCTGAGTTTTAATAGAACACTACACTGCACAAAACAAAGTTTTGTCATTATACCAACGTTCTTAAATTTGCAAGCTTCTTATCGACATAAGAAATACCCAGAAACTATGCGCAGGGCTGACGCTAGGCATTTTGGTGCCCTCCTGCCTTAGGCGTACCAAGGGTTTTGAAATGGGGATGGTCGAACCCATTCAACCAAAAAAAAAAGTCGTTCCTACCCTAAAACTTTGCATGGTCTTCGAGAGGCCAATGGTGGACATGCCTCATACTAATGTAAACATATGTATAAAGGGCTATTAAAGTTGAATAAAGTAGCTTGAACACACTTGGGTCTTCCGTTTTATTGACAGACCCTTGGACAAAGGTTATGGACAACCCCTTAGATATCTGAGAAATGACAGTCATTCTTCTATACATCCATTTTTTTGGTCTTCTATAGAAAGTTGTGGAGATCAACCATTCCACTTCTCAATGAAGACACATTATATGACAACGGTTTCATAGTGCAAAGTTACTCATAACAGATCTTCATACACATATCATTGTGATGTCACGGGTTCTTCATACTGAAAATTTTCCTAATCCACGATTTAATTTAGTAAAAAAGAAAATGAAAACAGAAAAAAGTATTTTTTTTATATAAATCGTCGCAACTTCAAAAATGTTATGAGTCTTTTTGTGTAGACTCCATCCTTTCCTCTCCCGATGGTTCACCACTGAAAACAACCATTACTCTTTGCTGTTAAAAATGTCGTAAATTATGAAATATCAATAACTATTTATTTTAAGTAACGATATTTCTTTTTTATTTAGATCTAATGTTAATTACCAATTCAGTTTATTGGACTCTAAAAGAGCCTGGGGTAAAAAAAAAATATGTGAATGCTTTCCATACGGCTTTTTGAAGTTAGCAGTCCAGCTACATTTTGTTGTTTTAAATTGCAAAGTGTAACAATATAAGCTATCTGCCATATTTGGAAGCAACGAAGTCTTCGATATAAAGGATAAATCAACTTGTCCTCCTTGTTTCAGAGGATCATTTGATTTCAATAGGTGATGTTGTTGCTTTCTTTTTTCTTTTAAAAAATCGATAGGCTTTTGATTTGGGTTAATTCTAATTGAAACCTAAAATTAAAATAAGTTACTTATAATTATTTATTATGAAATACGCTTAAAAAAAATTCTTTAGAAATACTTACTAAACGGAAAACTCATTGCCATAAATATAATCACGGACATTACACTGAGAGCAGGGTCTGCGAAGAGGGCGATATCTCCATCTGTGAAGTACACTATACAAGAACAACTGATCACTATCAAACTCCCACACACATCACGAAAGAATTCAAATGCTAGTTGTCCTCGTAGTGATCTGGAATCTGCCTCCCCTTTATCTAGTAATGAGGAAAAAAAAAAACAACAAAAGTTCTTACATTCATTTGATATAAACTGTACAATAGTTCAATATCTAAAATTAATTTTGTCAATCTAATAATGTTCCACAATAATTGCATCTTTGAAGATATTACAATTCTATTTGGAGTTCTTTAGTTAAATTTAATAAATTCTTCTATTTCATTATTATTATTAATTTTAATATTACTATTATTGTTATTCATTCCATTACACCTGCAACAAGTGGTAATCGCGTGTTTAAGAGCTGCAGGAGTAGTGTTCTATCGCCGTCGTAATCGCGATTTTTTTTGCTGGTTATTTATCCTCCAGACTTGTCTTAATGTTCACGTATCCCTGTGACAATTTAGTACTAGTTTGCTATCAGGATATTAAGGCGGCCGAGCGTTTGAATGATTCTTCGGCCTTCATTTCATTTGGTTAGTCTGGTGATCGCAGGAACAACTACCTGTTGTGCTCTCCTCCATCATTGGAGAATATGGGCTTAATCTTTAATTATACATTGGTCTTAATTTATGTTCTTGTTCTTGAAATGTAATATTTGTATAAGAGGATATTAAATATTTCCAACAAAGTGTTAAAATTAATAGCATCCTAAAGAAAGTATGTGCTTTTATGTGAATGATTAACTAGAGGATCTAACTAGTTAATCATTCACTAGAGGATCTAACTATAACAATATAATATTATTTTTAACGTTTGAGATTAAAATCATTCGGAACATAAAAACAAAAAGTGATTTAAAAAAAAATAATTATTTAGAAAATGCGATTAAAGATTAGCACTTACTTGATTCTTGAATTTGTTTTTCTTGTTTAATAGACAACTTCCTCTTTTTAATTGAAATATCTTCTCCAACAACAACGTTCACCTCAACGTCCTCACCCTGAACATTCAAAAAGCATCCCTGCTCATGGGTGTAGCCTATATTTTAGTAAAACAGCAATTGGTTAAATAATATCTAGTGATGTTCCACTAGGAAATGCTTTTCAATTTTATGAGTAAAATTTCCTCGTAAAAACTAATGCATGCTGCAAGCTTTTAAAAATAACTAATACGAAGCAACTTAATTTCTATATTTTAGTTATTATTAAGAATGGAAATTTAAAGCAAGATTCGTAACTATCGTTCAAATAGCCGAATCATTCCAAATTCAAAATTAATTTAAATCCTAATTATATAGTTTTATTTTTATCATTGTTTCAGATAAAGGAAATAAACGAAGACAATAGTGATTAAAAAAAAAACTATGCAGACACAGTTTTATTTTAGCACTAGCCGGGTACCGTCGCTTCGCTCCGGAACCCTTGCATGTATAGTATTAAAAACAAAAACTTTATTTATTTAAAGATCGAATTTGACTAAGTTGTCTAAAAAATGTTAAGGTAACATGAGATAAATATTACTCAGTCTTACCGATATAGTCTGAGATTTGTTTCATTTCTTATTTTTAGTACTAGGGCAGTTCTTGAAAGGAACACAAAGACCCTCTGAACTAGAAGATATCACATCTCAAAAGGTGAAACATTGTAGTTCAGAGTAGCTGTATTCAGTAGTGATCGGAATTAACCTGAAATGCCATTTTAAACTAAATCGAGCCCATTTGATTAGGGTTAGATGGTTAAATCTCCAAGGAGTTCTCAAGGTACATTCTCTATTTTTACATGCTACAAAGCCCAACACTTACCTAATAATAAAAGATTAAGCTTTTTTACAAGAAAAGTTCAGCCGAACAAAAAAAACCTTTGTTTCACAGCACGTGTTATTTCACAAACGTTAAATTCAATTTGAATATGTGTCATATATCTCTCGTTATAGATGTGTACAATATAGGCAACTACAGTTTTGCTCATTTTGGTTAGGCCCTGATCGGAATTACCTCAATGATCGGAATTCCTCCACTTTACTCTATAGATAGATAGATAGATAGATAGATAAGACAAATAAAAGTTGTCAAGGCAAGGATCATCTCATTCATCGTAAACCCGGATTGCAGAATATTTACTGAATATTTTCTCAAAGGTTTGACAAAGAAAAAAAGAAAATTTTTAAAATTCCTACTTTTTATTAATCTATTTAATCAACCAATGCTTTTTCTGTTAATCGCAAACAAACATTTATCTTAACAGTAAATTCCATGTATTTTGTTATCCAAATTACCTTATTTGATTATTAAAGAAAATTTGGATTAGTCAATTATTAGCTTTTAAGAATTAAAATTATTTCTGGTTTAATTAGTAATATACCAAAATTGAATTTATTATTAACTTTAACAGCAAATTAATTAATAAACCCTAATACAGTGAAACCTCCATTAACGGACACTCCCGAAAAGCGGACACCCCCCAATACCGGACAATTTTGCAATCCCCAGTCCCTTAATATAGACGTTTCTATGTATTGACCTCCGATTAGCGGACACTCCCAATAACGGACAACAATCTACAGAAAATGAACGATCTTGTGTTGTTTTTCAAAAGCAATAGAATCGGGCTACAGTAATACGTAGCGTCCAGAGGAAATTTTGAAATTATGGATCACGAACTCCAACGAAAACTCCAAACACATCAAAGTTCGGAAACGGAGACAAGTGCGATAGACTCTGTTGTCTTCGATTGGTTTTGCGCTGCACGAGCAAAAAACATTCCCATTAGTGGGCCATTATTGCAAGAAAAGGCGTTGGAAGCAAAGGGGACTCTGAAGGCCTTGCAAAGTTAAACGATTTAAATATTCACATTGACATTTTTTTTTGTATTGAAAACATGCTTCTCAAACTCTGTTAACTGATTATTTTAAGTAAGACAAACGGATTAGAAAATTAATTTTATGAACTAAAGTAATGACAAAATTAATATTGTAATTAATTTTGTCATTATTTTAAGTAAGACAAATGGATTAGCATTCATTTAAAAAAGGAAAATAGTAAACAGTTTGCAATTGTTCATATTCTCTCATAGGGCAAAGATAATTGTAGAAATGTAAGATTCTACGTAATTTTTCATTAAATGACATGCTAGAAGCTAAAAAATGAAAAAAAGATAGTCCTCCCCAATAGCGGACACCTCCCAATAACGGACGAAACTTCCTGTCCCGTGACTGTCCGCTATTCGGAGGTTTCACTGTATTAAGAATACTACATATTTAAAAGCATCAGTTTCTTACAATTAGTTTTAAACAGCTTTTCTGAGTGTTTTTAAATAACTATTACTATTCTTACTTACCACCAAGTAGGAAAAAACACAGGAGATTGAGAACAACTCCAGCTATTCCTAATGCTCCAACAACCAATGGATGATGCATAGCATCTTGATGATCAGCATGTAGCATCGTTTGTGCAGCTTCTACTAATACAGAGAAACACAGTGCTGCCATAAATAGAGTACTAATCATCATACCAAGAACTTCAATACGAGCCCAGCCGAAAGTATTGCGCAATGTTTGCTCTCGAGACATCTGAAAACGAAAAACCATAAGATCAACCAAAAAAAAATTAAAAGACAAATATAGTTAATTATTTTTTTCACTCACTAATAAAACAAAGATGCATAACTATAATTCAATAAACAAAAGGTTATAACTTTAACAGTAATCTATGATTTATTTGGGAAATACATATCAATTTTGTAATCTTTACAAATCACAGGTATAAGAAGCCATTTTGAATGTAATATAAATGGTCTGATTTTAGTTGAAAAACAGCGATATGTCGTTTTTCTATAAACTAGTCGCTTGCATAGTACTCAGTTTTGTTATTTTATTTGAGAAAAAGAAGTAATGAGAAATGAAATGATGGAAGTGAATTAACAGGGGGGGGGGGGGGGAGCTAAATCTTTCGGCAATATCTTAACAACTGAAACACCAAAATCTTGTGAGAAACATTATAACAATTTCTAAACTGACAATTTCTAATCCTTTTAACGTCGCAAACTCACGAGACCACAGCGGTAAATTTCAGATTTTAGAGGATGAAATATTTTTAAATTTATTTGTCCTATTCTTTCCAAACGACTTTCAAAATGTTAGAACATAAAACGACTCAAGTTGTTTGAACCTGTTTCATAAATAGAAGTAGTAGGTGTGTCGTTTGATCTAGAGCGCTGTGAAAAAATGTTAGGATCCTAATGGCGCTGTTAACCAAGATATTGTGGAAACCTCTGAACATTGACTAAACTTATAAGCAGTGGCGGCTCTTAGCTAAAATTAGCGGGGCTGCTGCCCCAGAAAATTTTTAGCCTTTGTTTTAAAATTGTGTAGAAGGAAACAAACATGTATAAAAAGAAAATTTATTCAGAAACTTGATAAAATCCTAAAAGAACAAAATCAAACATTTTTAATTTCTTTAACCTAAATTGTTTCAGTTCAAGCTTAATCTATTCATTTAAAAATGAAATTCATTCAATTTGTTTTAATTTGCGCGAAAAGATCAATAATTTCCTTTATATTATATTTCTTTATATCATAATTATAAATAAAAATTTTAAAAAATGAATCAAATAGAATAGCTGGAAGCAGGATAATAATCTAATTCTGTACTTTATCACATTCAAGAATATGGCACACGGTTTTTAAGCACAACACACGCGGAGTAAAAAAAAAATACCTTCACCAGCACGCCAGGGCGGCACTGCGGGAAATAAAATTCCCTCTGAAGCTTCCTATGTGCGCATGCGCACTACAGTCAAACACGACGCCACTGGAACTGTGAAGCATACTGTTCCATACAAAGCTTTTTGTATCTTTTTCGTAATCTAGGGGATGGCTACTGACAGTAAGCTTAAGGATTATATATTGTACAAGTATAAAGAAAGAATTAAAGAAAAAAAGGACTCATTGTATTAAATGTTATCGATAATATCAAGTGGAAATAGGGGGTGCTGCAGTTCCACAGTGCCTATACACGAGCCGCCACTGCTTATAAGATGAAATTTCTAACGATCAATGAGTAATTCCTTCAATTATCTCAGAATGCAGAATTCCGGTGGTATATAATGGTCCTACCAAGATCAATATATAATTAAATCTGGATAAAATAAACTATTAAATATGAAATAAGATGTAGATCAGTGCTTTGTTCTTAAATTACTTAATTTAATACTATTGGGCAAATAATTAAAATAATTTTTTAATATTCATCGTAATATACTTAAGATGGATCTACAAACACCAAATGCTAATTCGATGTATACAATTACAGAAAATTTGATATAAATGATTGATTGCCTCTTGATTTGTTTAAATGCGCAATCGTTTGGGTCATAATGTTATTTGTCCATATTAGAAAGCTACAAAAAAAAAAAAAAAAATTAAACTCTTCTACTAGAATTAGACAGTAAACTTGATGCTGATTAATTCATTATTCTTCAGTGTTCTTTTTTACATTTCAGTGTGTTAGCCTTTATGTAAATTGCCTTTATGAATGAATCTACAAATATCAAAATCTAATAAGACTAAACTCTTAAGATAGAAAATAGTACAATACTCACACAAAATACGTAACTGAAAAGCAGTGGCGTAGCTAGAGTTTGTGCCGGCCCGGGCGGGCTCTGAGTTTGCCGCCCTGTCAAGGCAAACAAACATGCTCAAGACAAAAAAAAAGTATAGGATGTTCGCCGACCACTGCAGCACAAAAGTGCCCCCCTCCCCTACCTACGCTAGTGCTGAAAAGTTGTTTTATGACATTCGAATATCACTGCTCATTGAAATTTAGAAGTTATTGCGAAATGAATATAATACAACCAAAAAACAGAGACATCTGTTTATTAAAGAACATCACCAGAGAAGCAAATGACACGGAAATGGAAGTTACCTGAATATTTGCAAAAAGTTAATTGCAAGTTTGCCCACAACCCTGTATAAAGAGGCTGGCGTTGCAGGGTTATCTCCAATTTTCCTGGATCTGAACAAGTGGCAGAATCGTTGCGTGTCACATGAAATTGCCACTGCAACGTGATTTACCCGAATCTGAAGCATGGAGAGTCATAGGGCGTCTTAAAGCTGGCCAAACTCAGATGACAGTGGCAGCAGTGGTTGGAACCTCCCATAGCGTGATTAGCAGACTCTGGAATCGCTTCAGAGAGACTGACACAGTATGAAGAATATCAGGGTAGCGTCGCCCATGTGCCACAACTGCAAGAGATGATCGCTACTTCACGCTAATAGCACGATGAACCGGCGACGCAATGCAACTGAGCGCTGCGGGGACAGTTTCTCGCCGCTACTGGGCGACGGGTATGTACTCAGACCGTGCGAAATCGACTCCGTCACGGTGGACTGTATGTCCGGCGATCAATGGTATGCATTCCTTTAACTGCTGAACATCGCAGAACCCGCAGAAGGTGGGCTGAAATGCATCTTCCTTGGACCCATGAAGAGTGGTCCACGGTTCGCTTCAGTAAAGAGGCAAGATTCAGCCTGCAGCCTGACAATCGTCGTGCCCTGATCTGACGTGATGCAAAATCTGGAGAATCCACGGTTCGTGCAAGAAAGACATTCCTTTGGTGGAGGTGGAATCATTTCATGGTGTGGGCAGGCATCAGCATTGGTGGTCGTACCAAACTCCATGTTGTTAGAAATAGAACGGTGAATGCTGTAAGATATCGGTATGAAATTCTACAACCTACAGTGGTACCCTACACTGGAGCAGTAGGGATCAAATTTGTTTTTATGGACGATAATGCCCGCCCCCACCGTGCGCATCTCGTCAACAACATGCTGCAAGAGTTTGGAATCGAGCGCATGGACTGGCCTTCACGTTCTCCAGACCTGAATCCCATCGACAACGCTTGGGATGCATTGGAAAGACGTGTTGCCAGTCACCAATCACCTCCCATAACACTTTCTCAGCTGGAAGTTGCTCTGGTGCGCGAGTGGCCACGAATCCCACAGAAACTGCTGGACAATTTGATCCTCTCCATGCCTCATCGCTGTCAGTGTGTTGTAGCAGTCTCAGGTTACCATACACCCTACTAAATAGTCAATGTGCGACACATTTTTTCCACGTTTGATATGCAAATATTAACCCCCGTCCAGGTGTCACATCCTGCCCAATCCCGATAAATGGATTCTGCACCTCATTTGGGTATTCAGACAACTTCCATTTTCGTGTCACTTGCTTCTCTGATGATGTTCTTTAATAAATAAACTCAAATGCCTGTGTTTTTTCGGTGTATTATATTCATTTTACAATTTCCCTACAATTGTGAGCATTGTATACAGTAATACATTTTATTTTGTATTACCTGAAGAAGAATACTCGAGAAAACAATTCGAAATATTGTGATAAAGAAGAAGTATACAAGAAGATATTTGTCTTTAATGATATGTTATTATTTAATACTCTCAATAATCAAGTTTTTAAATTCCGCTGTTTTATAAGAATTTAGATGTTTATTAATTAAACCAATATCTAAATTTATTAATCTGAAATCAATTTCAACATCATCATAATCATATTTAAATTATTTGTTCTTGAATTTCTTATTAGCAAACTTTCAATTAATTTCCTTGTGTGATTTTCTTTTTCTATTTCTAATATTTTTACTTTTGTGTTAAGTCTATGTCCAAATTTATAGCAATAGTCTGATATTTCAGTTACATCAACTTCCTTTCTCTTAATATAGTTACAGTGTTCTAGTATACGTTCCCTAAGGGTACATTTACTCTCTGATAGATAAAAACTCACCGAAACTTCTTGGCATGCCTATTTACGGATAAGAAATTTAGGATCTTTTATATTTGAAATTTTTTCCATGGTGGTTTTAATTAATATCATGTCTCTCATTTTGTTGAGAAATTAATTGTTAATCTTCAATGTAAGAAAGGCTTGAAGAAGGAAAAGTGTAAACATTCTTTTCGGGAAATTAGCTGTATTAAATAAATATATACAATTCGAGAGATGAATTATTATTTTTAATAAATATGAAGAGAAAGGTGGTAAGAAAAAAAAACTATGGAAACTATATTAATAATCATTTTAATTCCATTAAAGGAAAGTTCTTATGTTTCTCCTATACACCTTCAAACTTAATAGAGATACTACATCTGTTTTTGGCATTAAACTTATCAAAATCGGAATCATATTTAATCATGTAGAGATCTAATGTTTTCTCGTCAGTCTGAGAACATTGTTTATTCTCATTCATCTTCATCATGCAGAAGTTTTATTCACATGAATTCGTACACTTTTTTTTTTATCAAAACACTAGTAAACGTTCGTCTTCCAGATCAAACAATTACCGACATAAATTGCCACAAAGTTAATAGAGAGAGTTTGCTTTTTTTGTTTACGAGATAAATACTGATAGAATTGTTCACATCTATCTTCATTGTTTTATTCAAAAAGACATCTGTTGTGCAAAGTATTAGAAAATTTTATTCTTAATTTTTAATTATTGCAATTTTGGGCAAAACTCCGAACGGCGGTCCCAAATTATGAAAACCTATTTAATGGCAGATAACAGTATGACTGTGAAGGATAACACATAGCCAGAGTTATTACATATCAAATCATATAGTTTTCGCTCAACATATTTAAGTATTGTTCGAATATGTGCGACTTATGACTAAAGCGTAATTATTACTCTTGGTGCTTGCGATCTACCAGCCATGGCACCAGGCCCCCCCCCCCCACATCAAATTCCGGGCCCAGATACCAAATGAAATACCGGGCCTTCCCCCCCCCCCCCCTGTTATGAACAAAATCATAAATTCTTAGCCAAAAATATCGCGAAAATACCACACGATTTCACACTTCTACAGCAGGGGTGGGCAGACTTTGCAAAGTAAGAGCTACCTCAAGTATTAAGTCACCTTAAGAAAAAACAGAATCTCCAAATTGACAACCAAAAAAAAAAAAATGACATCTTCAGAAATCTGACATGCGGTCACCCACAGTAAACATAGTGTAGATCTCAGCCCGGGCCCCGGTGCTGTGGGACCAACTGACCCCCCTACCCCTTTGTAGGGGCCCTGCATGGCACGTTTAAAGTTATTTTTAAGCAACAATACACAATGTTTCATTAATAACAACGTTGGGACCGCGTTCGGAGGTTTTCATAATTTGGGACCGCCGTTCGGAGTTTTGCCCAATTTTGTTATAAATAAATAGTATTTCCAAAAGTCACACGCGGATGGTAGTCTGTGTTGCAAACCTTATTCGATTATCATCGTAATAAATATCAGTAATACATAAGATTCATTATTACGGTGAATTAATAAAAAAAAAAAAATCATTTCTTCACAACCTCACACGAGCTTCGGGGTATTCCAAATGGAGGATATGATTTATAGAAGCAAATGAATTCAGTAATATATTTATAAATATTACATATTTTCTATAATTCAAATTGTCAAATTTCTACTCATTAAGCAGAATAATTTTTGAAACTTGGCATGTCTATTCGATAAGTGATTTAGGATCTTTTAAATTGGACATTTTTTTCCATGTCGGTATTTGTGGAGAGAAATAAGCGTGAAGATTTCAAAAATTCTATAGAAAAGGTAATTGTACAAAAATAAATAATTGATTGACAACAACCAATTAACGTTCTTAGAATCCATTGTAATCCATATTAAATTTATATAAGTTTTGCATTAATTAAAAGTAAATGTATTTAAAATAAGTATTTGCTAAAACATAGAATAATAGATAAAGAAGGTTTAACGTGCATAAATGTAAAATGAAAAGAGTAAGAAACATCTGAAACTGCACAAATTCGTAAGAATTGTTTGCTTTTAACGCATTGAGTCATTATCAAAAGCAATCTGGGATAGCTATTTCGTCCTTTTTAGGACTCATCAGCCAGATTTAGCTTTGATAATGGAACTCAGAATGCGTCGAATACCTATGATCCCGCCTCGCCGTTAGGAAAGTGGGTATTTGCTAAAATAGATATGATTTACAAAACACGAAAACTACTGCTTTTTTTTTTATATAGATGTTAAAAATTTAAAACTATAAAGAAAAGTAAAACACAAAAATTAACTTTTTTATAGAAAATAGGATTTAAATTCTTTCTGCGAACTTTTTTTTTCGAGAAATATTGTTAAATTAAAAAAAGCAATACTGATGTTAATATACATCGACTATTTCTAATTGTGAATTTATTTTCGTTCGAAAGAAAAAAACAATGACAACAAACCGAAATATACAAATTGAAATGTATTATATCATATATTCCGTATTTTGGATAGTTTTTAATTTCCCAGGCATCATTAATTTCTATTATTAAGTTATTTACCGATAATTCAGATTATTAACAGAAAGGAAATTTGGAAATCTTTCCATTAATATTGTTTTTAAAATAATTATGTCCAACTAATCATATTGATCACTTTTGTTTGGGTGTGCATTGAGCAATAAACACATGCTCCTTGTTTCTCTACTGCCCTAAGCAAGTACAAAATGAATAAGATCTTAAATATGACATCTGATTAATAGCAATGCAATTTTACAGTGCTTGCATTTATTGGATTGCGATGTATACAATATATGCAAACACTGTATATGTTATAAAAAAAAATTTTATTACTAAATATTATAAATATAATATATACTATTATATTTTATTGATATAACTAAATCACCCAGGGAAAACAAACAAACATTATTACACCAAATTATTATACCCAGTTTTAGGAGTAGCGGGTATTATGTTCCGGAAAACAACCCAATAACATTAAAACAAAATGTTAAATGTTAAAATGAATTTATCAGCTCTTTTCGTCTTTAATGTTTTTGATCAGATTTTATTGGCAAAATTAAGCAGACCAATAGAGAAATCATTAATCTAAATAATTCATAATTAACAACATATTATCATAATATCGGCATAATTTGTTGATCGTTTTTTTTAAGCAAAAGTAAAATCAAACAATTTTTCCCATAAGGGTACTTCAGAGACTGAAAGCTTAGTTATAAGTGTACTGATGGTGTAGCGCCTGCCGTTTTTACCAAGAATTGCAGAAACTATTGATGGTCGCCTCCTAGTCGTGTTCTCGCCGGCTCTATTTTTGGTTTCTAGACAATTCGACTGATTGAGAAAACACTGGGGATAATATTTATTCATCTTATTCCGTGAATCATTTAAGATTTGAGACATGAAATGTACAATTATAGATAAGGTCCTGTCAATGGTGAAATGGAAAGCATTGAAAGATTTTTAATATATAGACAGATTTTGATAATTACTTTCGATTGTAATAATATTTAATATACTCCTCCAACTAAGGAAATTGGTCTGTTACAAACAAACTTCACATTATTGTAACTGTAAATATTGAGAATAGGACCCGGGATTATATTATATTTTTTGCTAAAAATATCGTCGTAAATGAGCTCCGTAAGTGGCGGTAACTTCTCATGAATCACCCTGTATATACGAAGTAAAAAATGAAAATTTATACAAAATTTCAAGATTTTGAATTTTACTTTTGCTTCTTGTGTTTTCTCGAATCTGATTCACTAGTAACCAGGGCCCTACATCAAATTCAGACCCAAGAACCAAATGCAGTAACAGGCTCTCTCCCACTTTATGGTCAACATCATAGATTATATAAAAGTAGTTTATATAAAATTTAAACTTAATTATAAACAAAAAACCTAGAAGTAATAGGCTAATTCAAATCCTTGTGGGGGGTCCTGTTAGTAACTCAAAAAAATCGAGAGAGAGAAACAAAGATCTCAACTACGGTATTAAAAGAATTGATCATTTCTTGACCAATTTTGATAGTTTCTGTTGCTATTCTGACATTTTTTTTTTACTTTACTAATAAATAAATACATTAAAATAAGTATATTTAGTATACCAGTATATACGTATCTATCAATGTCTTTAGGAATTTTTTTTTTTTTTTTTTTTTTATTGGGTGGAGGTAAGGCTTATTGGCGATCACTTACAAATTTTATTGAGGCACTGATTTAGTGTCTACGCAAAAGTATTTACTGTCCTCCAAATGAAAGATGGCCGGCGGAAGTTTGAACTGCGCAGCCCTTCCGGTAGCTGATCAATTATGTTTTCCTGTCACAATGGACGCCGTCGTCTGTTTTCACTGAGAAAGACATGTTGATAACGCCAAATTAAAACGTCTCTCGACTATTTAGTCTATTTCAATACCAGTTGCTAACAATAAGTATTTATATAAATAAATATATATTATTTATAAATACAATGCTCTTTTGCAAAGTAACAAACGATTACCGTAATGGCGGCGTCCTGTCATAAAATCAGACGGAAGTGCCTGACCAGACTAATCGATCATACATGCGCAGATCTCACAAAAACAGGGCGGCCATCTCTCATTTGGAGGACAATAGTTATTTGTCTCTAGAAGAAAACTGTTCCGTGATCGTTCCTTCTAAGCATCAGCTCATTATTCAGAATTATATGATTATCTTTTGTCTAAGCACATTTGTTAGAGGTAATTTCTTTTCGAGTAATATTAATTATTCAGTATAAAGTATCATGAAAAAGAATGAGGGAATAGATCCGCACAATATCTGAATCTGAACTCGGTGAGATTTCCAAGACGCTAATAATAAAATAATAAATTGATGAACCAATTCGGTAATTTTGGAAGAGATTGATTTTTGTTTTCTGAAAACACTTCCACACAAATTCACAGTCTGCACCATTTCATCTTTGATTTTTCAGTCTTTCTTCAGTCTGTTTATTTGATGTTTCGATTCTTCAATTTGCGGAGATAGAAACATTAATAAATCAATGTAAACTTTATAAATTAGAATTGAATTCTTTTAAACTATAAATGTTTTCAATCTGCTAATAATCCTTTCAAAATCAAAATATTCAATAAATATCGAATTAACGAAATTAAAACGAAATATGAAAATATACGAAAATATCCCATGTAACTAAATCATTCCGCTGTCATCTAATATTTTTAGCTACAAAAAAAATGAAAATTTTTCATTTATTTCATTTCATTATGAATATTCATTCCTAATAATCTTGCAGAGAATTTCACTTTTTTTGAAAATTACGTGTTTGTCTCTATATCCTTTACGAAATAATTTCTCAATTTCCATTGTCAATTATTATTAACATGAGATTTCTTTACATTTCACTGATTGAACCGGAATTTAGGCCAAGATGACAACGATGAAATCGAGAAAATTACATTATTTCCTGAATCAATGAACCCAAAACTACCATCGATTAAAAAGAAAAAATTCCCGAATTGTACAATTACCCTCCTTCTACTAAGTCACGTGATATTGCTACTATAAAAGATGGGGAAAAAAATAAATAAATCGACAAAAATTTCCTTGTTCCGGTTGGAAGATTACAGAAAAAAAAAAATAACTGAATGTATTTTCTTACCTTGACTGAAATGAAACATCCCAGAAGCGATAAAATGTTGTAGAGCATATGATACGATTCCGTTAATAGTGTGAGGGAATGAGTCACATGACTTAACACTATTTGTGCCAAAAAATATATAAATGTGAGTATTATCATCGAACATAATTTAACATCTTTAATAGTCACCATGATGAATAAATATCTATTGAATAGGAAAATTACGAAAGACGCACTAATTCCAAAAGAAACAGTGAACTTTTACTTCTCTGTCTAATCGTAAATTCGTTGCTTGATATTTTTAACATCGTAAAATGAAATACCAATATAATTTGTAGTAAATGTTCTTGACTTGATCCTAGGAACCAATACTTGTCGCCGTTAACAACAGAAGATCTCTGAATTATTCAGTAAAAAAAAAATTCATTCAAGATCTAACACTGTTGCTGGATAATATTGATGGGAAAATAAATAAATAAAGCACTTGTTTTCTTCTATTCAGGATTTTTTTTAATAGCATACTTTTCCATCTTGAGACGAAATGATAAATCTGAAATGATAAAAAAAAAAGAGAAAGATATGTATTAACTAGTGTTAGGGAGGTAATTTAAAGTTATCATTATTTATAGAATCTTGATCATAAATATTCGTTAGTCTCAGATTTTATGGATCAATGAAACAATAACTCTATTGGAAATCTTACAATTGAATGAGTGAGTTGAAAAAGATACATATTCCACAAAATTGACAAACTACACTGAGATATATTTTCATAGTTTTATGCTATAAAAAGTTATATATCTATATATTTACAAAGCACAATGAATTCACTTCACTTAAAAGTATAAATCGATAATAGAAAATTTTTTGATAAAAAAATTAGTTTTCTTAAAAAAACAGTTTTTTTTAGTTTTCCAAAAGTTTACATTTGTGGAATATGTACCTTTTTCAACTCACTCATTCAATTAATAGGCTAGACAGTATTTCAAGTATCACAGATTATTTATATTTTACCAATGAAGTAGGAAAGAGGAGTTTTTGTTATGAAACCCCTGTTCGATTTCATTATAACTAGTTATAATTATATTGCATTATTAATTAAAAATATTATTCAAAATGAATTAAAGTATTCATGCTATAATAAGGGGTCGTCCATTAATTACGTGAGGTCAAAAGGGGGAGGGGGGGTCCGGCAAAATCTCACCAAATCTCACCAAGGGGGAGGGGGGGGGGTCCAAATTTTTGAAAAAACACCTCACGTAATTAATGGACGGCCCCTAAGTTATTTAGACACTATTAATGTAAGAATTAGGGTATTTTTTTACCATAATTCACTTGATCAGATTCTGACTTCGTTGTGTTTTATTTACATCAATTACAGTCTTATTTTTATATTTTTTAACAAAGGTGTGACAGATAAAAATAATGTAGAATTTATCTTAACAAAGATTTGCACTTTCTAAAAAAAAAAAAAAAAACAACTATTCTATAGTTCAATCTTTTTATTTTTAATTCTTTTATATTCTTTTTATTTAAGTAATTCAGTAGAAAACCTACTCTACAAGGCAATTACGGTCTTAAATATCGTATAAATCCGAGATAATACTTTCCATATAAGCTTCTTTGATAAATTAGAAAATATTATGATGATATATTTTTAATGTAAACTTTTTAGTTGGAATAGCACAGCAATAAGGAGATTGGATTTATAATATGAGATTATAATTTCTTTTTCCTTCCTTTTATCGATTTTGGCCAACTAGGGACCACGTAACTAGCTCAACCTGACAACGTCAGGGCGAGGCTAGTGAAATTCAAGAAAGGGGGGACGAGAATTATACCCCGTCCAGGATAACCCTGAGATAGTAAGTCCCAGGTGGGAAACGGACGAAACACAGAAGAAGAAACAAACAGCCATGCCACCACCGGGATTCGAACCCGTGTGCTGGCGCATCGGCCACAACGGCAGCCCGCCGGCTAAACCGCACGGCCACGCCAGCACGGCATAATTTCTTTTTATAATTGATATATTTCAAACTTGACAATTTTTTTATTACAATTAATGACTTATAAATCTGAATAAAGATATTTCCCCAGAATTTTTTCTTGCGTTTTTATTACATTATTTTAAAGCAGGAATTCCATAATAACTGCACTCTTCGTGTATTTCATAATATTCTAAATAGGAAATTCAATAGTAATATGTGAATAGTTCAGAAATATATAATTTAATTCAATTATACGATTGTAAGTTTATTGTTGATTTAATGCGTTGAGAATGATTTTAATTTCCTCTGTTTATTTTAAATATTACAAAAAATAAAAGATAAGAAGGAAAACTTATTATGTTAATATTGATCTCTTTACAAAAGCTTCATTTTGTTTGTCTGATTTTATTCAAAGTTGATAATTTGCCATTTCCAATCACTGAAACGGAACTTAAAAATCAAACAAAAATACGAAATTTGACTCTTAGGAAATGTACCTTATTACAGAAATTACCTAGGATTTTTTTGAATATTACGAAATGAATATATATATATATATATACTGTCCGGGCACTTTATTAGGTACACCCCTGCTGTGCGCACAAATGCTGTCTCTCACAACAACTCTTCAAGCCGATGGGGGCAGTGTCATGGTAGGGGATGTTTTCCTGGCACACGTTGGGTCCATTGATACCTCTGGAGGCCCGTCAGGATGCTTGATATCGTAGCTGACCAACTGCAACCTTATATGTTAACATTATCCTCATGCAGATGGCTACTTCCAGCAGGTGCACAAAGCCCACATCACTATGGGATGATTTAAGGAACATGACGATGACTTTTCCTTGCTGCAGTGGCCCGCTCAGTCACCGGATCTCAGCCCCCTTTGTGGGATAAACTGGAATGAGCTGTTCGCTCCAGGCCTACACCTCCATCAAATCTTCAGGAACTGTGTGACACACTCATGTCTGTATGTTACACAATACCTCAACAGCGTTTTCAGCATCTTATGGAATCCATGCCTCGACGAATTCAGGCTGTTTGAGGGCTAAAGGAGGCCCAACATGCTCTCAAACATGCTAGATAGGTGTACCTAATAAAGTGGTCAGACAGTACATGCTACTTGGTAAGCCATACACTCCGTGCAGTAAGTTGTTATACAGCAACAAAATACAATGAAAAAAATATTTTACACTTCTAGGTAGGTGTACGTAATAAAGTGGCCGGACAGTCTATATAGGCCTAGTGAATTCTTATAGAAAATATAATAAGCATTATTATTACATAAAACAACAGTCGTTTGATTTTAAAAATTTTGTTTTTTAATCGTTAAGACTCTGATTCGTTATGAAAAATTTACATTTCTTTTTATTTTTCATATTCTTATCTGTTTAGTTTAAATGTGGAGTTTCAGGAGTTTCTCAATTATCTTCATAAATGATTCAATGAATAACTAAATGATTTTATAATAAATGTAAATAGTAAATCGTTTGTGCCATCTAATCAAAAGTCAATGAGAATAGGTTTTCGTTTCCGTTAATTCTCGTTCTATTTCTGAAGCCTATGGAAAGCAATGGAAAACCATTCGAATAACTTCTTAAAAGTAAAACCATTAGTAATGAAGGAATTTAGCAGTGAATGTAACTTGGTGCAGTGCATGCAAATTTTCAACTGGTGATAATTCATTAAAAAAAAAAAAAATCGATTTTCGATGTTTATTGAGTAAAACATCTGCAACTTTTACCTTGTCCAATGACCAAATTTGGTCCAATCGGCCCAATCTCAGTACGATGAGATAGATTTATAAAGACCATCCGTTTCGGGTAAAAACTATTTGCTTTATGCTGCGCTTTTTTTCTGAAGGACATGAATTTTTTGAGAAATTTTATAGAGATGACCACTGTTTAACGTCCTCCAATTACATACTAAATATCATCAAAATCGATTATGATTGTTCTCGAGAAAATCCCGAACTCAGTGTTTCAATAGAACTGGACACTAAATTGCGAGTGGAGTGGATAATGCTAAGTTGATAATTGATAATTTTTTACGACGTTTTACTGTATCCTAAATAAGGAAGGAAGAAATCGAGTATTTTTCACACCTTTTATCGTTTTTTGGGGTTGAACAGATCCCAAATAATATTCATTTCTCCTCATTCAAAATTCCTGGGCACCTTAGTGGAGTTAGGATATAGCTTCACTTTCTAACAATTTGTAAAAGATCATTATTAAATTTCTAGAAAGTAAAAGCTTGTAATAAAACTTAGAAGAGATTAGTAGCTTAGCAGAAGACGTTGCCCATTAGATAAAATCTAATCAAATTTCATGTTTTATTTTTGTATATCTTAGCGGCATACTAGAGTAATTCCATTCTTAAATCATTAACTTTTATACATTTAATAAGAATACAACATAAAAGTACTTCCGAAAAAAAAAATATTTTCTTTACCCCTAAAAACTAAAAACAAAACAAAAACAAAAATAAAAACAAGAACAAAATGTGAAATACAAAACCTTGAGCAGTCTTACGACTACCTCAAAAGGTATTTCACCATAAGGACTTAAATAATAATAATAATAAAAATAATAATAATAATAATAATAATAAAACCTTTAAAGTGTAAAAGGAAAAGCAATCAATTCATTAATAAAAATTGGGAATCAAAATGCATAATGTATATTATGATGTTATTAGTAATTACTTTATGCATATTTTGGTTTCCTAACCAACTTTTCAGTATTTATATTTATAACAGAATACTAAGAGAAATTATCAATAATTTCACTAGATTTTTTATTGGCTTTTTCGTAGTCAAGCAAATATTTGAATGAACAGCTTTTTTTGGATGTGAACAAAATGACCTTCAGTCTCTCTGTTCTCTTAGCTTCACAAAATTTAGAATTAGATTTCAATATTTCATCACCTACATGGAAGATGTAGTACCGGTATGCAAATATAAATTTTTATCTCCGTTGTCCTCAGAGGACAACAAGCAAGCATCAATGGCTATAATAATGAAGTTATGTGAAATATGAGTCAATGAAGATAATGTTCAGTATTTGAACATTAATTGTGTAATCCAGCTTTGTAATGTGCAAATTTTGTTTTTTGAAAACCAATTTTTTGCAGTCCTTAAAGTAGCCCGCACACGAGGGAGCTTTTGGCCGAGTTGCATGTGCAACTTGATGCCTAGAGCGGTTTTTTGAGCTGCATGGGCCAAGTTGCATGGAAGTTGCATGGAAAAAAAGCTTCACAGAACGGCGGTGCACCACGGAAAGTTGCATGGAATTACCCAATCACAGTGCAGCATTTTTATACGTCAGGCGTGACGTCATGCTCAAGGAAGAAACATGGCGTCGAAACATTTTTCCTTCGCTTGAGATGGGCGAATCGCGAATACAGCAAAAATATCAGATTATTTCGAGTTTCTTTCACACATAAATACAGTTTATATGTAAATGCAGTAATTTAATGCGGCAGAATGTATCAGAACGTTTCAAAAACCTAGTTTTTTTGAATATTTCAGATCGCAAGCAGAGTTTCGCTCATTCACCATTTCCGGAAACTGCCACATGACGTCATTGTTTCAGTGAGCAATGGATTATTATTGGCTGTTGGTCGTTGTTATTCGTGAATCGCATTATTGCCATCAACTGCGATTACATACCGGCTAATAATATTATAAAAATATTTCTCATATGTTTAAAATAAATCACAAATATTTAGTTTTGGAACGATATCACAGCAGTATCCTTGACGTCATGTCCAGTGATGTCATTCAAATTCGTAGTGTGCTTCGTTTGTTGTCCGCACGGCGGCGCTAACAATGTTGCATCGTTTGCGCACTGATAGTCGCATGCAGCTTTTTCTGTGCACCTCAATTTCCTCGAGTTGCACAGAAAAAGCTCCCTCGTGTGCGGGTAGCTTAAGGCTTTCTTATTCTTCATGTTTCTTTTCTTTTTTCCTTCTTGCTGTAAATATTCATGGGAATTTTTTAATGGTTATTATAATCGATAGCCAACCTCTTCAAAACATACCAAGATGTAAGAAATAAAAAAAAAAGATCATTTGTTGAACATAAAAACGTGATGCACTGTAATATTTAGAGATTTAGATTATATAAATCATAGTACTATGAATATCATGGCTGGGAAGTAACTCGTTATTAGTAATAGTTACTTTCAATAAAAATGATAGCAAACGCTGTTACTTCTTTATCTGAGTAACTGCAACTGTAACTCAGTTACTTTAATCAGTAGCCTAATGGAGTAATGAAATCATGTTAATTTTTGCTTTACTTTTTGGGCTATTTTTTTGTTTTACTTTCACGCAAACTATTGAGAAGATTGGCAAAGGCAGTTAAAAAAGTGTCGCACTTCGCATATATGAAGGAGCTAGAATCGCTCAAGATCCTTTCTAAGACTATCTTAGGAACTACAGTACATATCGCCTCCAGAGCAATGTTTTAGCCAGAGTATGGACAATGCCTGAGTAGGACGCCATTTTAAAGCCTTTGTCGTTTGACGCTCCATTGTATTAAGAGACGAAATGGAAATTTTGCTAGATCTTTTTATTTTATTTTATTTTTTTTTCTCTGACGAAAAAGATTCAAAATGGCGTCCATTAAACACGTGACACAACGTTAATCAATAATATACTGAAGGGGCGAGATAATCATTGTCTAATCTTGATTCTGATCTCTGTGGACTTACTTTGCTTGCTTGAATCATCGTCGAAGAAACATGTATTTTACAATTTTATTAGTGATTTGTTGCGAATGTCGAGAAGATTAAACTCAAAGCAAGCAGTAGCTGCGAAATATGATGGCATATATTAAGTAAAGGTTATATTTTATTTTTCCCCTTCGTAAAATTGTAACTATTAACTGCAGAAATATATTACAGAACACGCAATGACAAGAAAAAGTATATATACATATATATATATATATATATATATATATATATATATATATATATATATATATATATATATATATATATAAAATTTCTTATAAATAAAAAGATCTAGACATTAATTTTTAATTTGTGTTCTGTTAAATAATTTGTAAAACCTGATATTGGCAATTACAATAAAAAGTTTTTAAAATATAAAATTTTAAAGATTAAAAATATAATATAAATGTGTTATAAAATTGCTAAACATTAAATTACAGCAATAGATCATAAAACAGGTAAAACTTTCATCTATGTACATAAATAAAAATATATATAAAAAAAAAATAAAAAAAATAAAACTCAAGGAAGTAAGATGTAAGTTATTTAAAAATGTGAGTGGTTCAACAGTTTAGGAATTAATTTTTTTTTTTTTTTTTTTTTGCGGGGCGGGGGGAGGTTGCTAAAAAAAAAAAGTAACTGTACAGTTACTTTTTAAAGTTTTTAATTAACTGGAGCTCAGTTAGTTTTTTGTGAAAGTAACTGTAGCAATGTTACTTTTTAAAAATAGTTACCCATCTTTGATAAATGCCATACAGTAGATGCATTAACCGGATTGCGGATTAACCCGGTAAAAAATTAATAATATTTAAAAATATTATTTGATAAAATGTCAATTAAAAGCTACGATGTAACTGTCCGGCGATCTGTACACTACTAAATGTGCGGATGAAAATTTAACGAAAAATGTAAACATAATTAACCGTTGTTTTTTTTTTTATATGGGTCAATTTTTTTCCCTACCGCCCTCGGATAATCGATTCAACTTGTACTCCATAGATAGTATTTCATTTCTGTATCTCAATTCAGTGATGGACATAATATGTAAATGCACCAAATACATCATATATATAAAATAAATTATTATTGGAAAAAAAATCTATATCAAATTAATTAATTTTGAGGAAAAAAAAAAGCTACTAATAACATGTACTTTGAACTGCCTTTTTTTAAAGCAATTTAAAGTTGTCCAACAAGTAAAAGGGCCAGCTTTCAATTGAAAATACTTACTTAAAATGTGAGCTACCTCCCAGTTCTGAAGTTGGAGTCTCCATCCTTCAACAAAATTGTCAGTGTGAGAAATTAGGACATCGTCATCAAGACGAAAACACATAGATTAAAAAAGAAGAAAATATGTTCACGTGACTGCTTTGATTTTTTTTCCAGATACTTACGACAGTACGACGTTGAACTAACAGAAGTTTGGAAGAGCTATTTTGATAATAGATAAGGCAGTCGTTGACCAGAAATCACATGACTTCACCCTTAATCTTGTATCACATTTGATAATCGATAAAGTAGCACTTAAAACCAGAAAACAAGATCCCTTAACTTATTCGGAGAGCAAAGTTTACTGTGGGAATCTGATGATAGTCAATGTGGGTCTATATTTGAGGCGATTCTTTACTTGAAAATTTGGGTCTTTCTAAGTTAAGTAATAAATGTTTTCAACAGACAAATAACAATAATTAAGGAACTGGATCTCAAATGATGAAGAGAAATTAAGCACTGTTACTCTTAAATAGTTAAAATCAACAAACTAACAGCAAACGTTTTTTAAATAAATGTGGACGGAAATTTAATATTTCTAAATTATTTACTTATTTGCAATTATTGCTTCATTTACTATATACGCTAAATATCACGATTTAAGTTAAAAAAGTTTTATTATTAAAAAAAAAAATAACAAAAAACCAATTTTTTTTTTTTTTGTTCTTTTCTCTTTGGAATTTCTTTTTTTTTTACTTCATTCAATCGAAATGAAACTTTTCTCTCGCTTGAGGCTTAGTTTGTTTCCCAGAACGCCCACAGTTTCCCACTAGGATTCGTCAGCGGAATATTACATTTGAAAAGAAAGTAATTACTGTACTATATTCGCCATTTATTTATTTATTTGCTTTTATTGAATTTATTATTATTGTTATTATTTTTTTGTAAATATTCAACAACTGATGTTAGGGTCTTGTTTATTAATAAATGTTGATCTTATCTGAAATCTTTTTATTCTGTTAAAAATGATATGAAATGTAAACAAAAAGTTCCTGAAATAATTTGAAGTTTATTTTCCTCAAAATCCTGCATTTTAGTTTGTTGTTGTTGTTTTTTTGTTATTTTTTTTAAACGTGGAAATAATATAAATGAAAAATCTCCTTTTTTTATTTTTAATTACATTATCTGCTGAATACAAACAGTAGATTTTTTTTTTCTGAAAACAATTAACTAAATCTGCATTATTAATTAAATTTCCTGAATTCAATTAATTTTTAATCCTGTTAAAGCTCGCGCAAAGTAAATGAATGAATAGCCTCTCTTTACGACCAAGATAAAAATCCACTGTTTGGATGCTAATGTTTTTCTGTTGTTATTTTTTCTCGTGCTAATTACTCTATAAGAATCCACACGGAAACCAACTTTAAACATTAGATCATCTCTTGTCTTTAAATGTACATGCTAAGTTTCAGGAAGATTCCTCAAAAGTTATTTGTGAGGAAAGAGGACTGAATGATTTGAGAAGCTTCACTTTTTACCTAACAAAGAAATTAATTTATAATTAAATTAAATTAAAATTTTTTTTGTCAGGACATACGAATTTTCTTTTCTTTTCTTTATAAATTCTTAGCAGCGCCCAAATTTTCATTATTTTCTAGAAAATAAAGTAACACATTTCTTTCATGGTAATGCATTCTTTATAATTTCACTATCCCGTTAACTAATATACTTTGATTATCCCATAAATGGTTTGATTCTTGTTTAAAATGGCTTTAAAAAAAGAGGCAATAAACAAAGATAGGAAAAAAGAAAAGACCATAATCATACCTCTTTCTATTAGAAAGTTTCTTAATTTTAAAATGTATTATTTATAGCAACTTAATTATAATGATGATGATAAGTGAGAG
Organism: Thereuonema tuberculata; assembly: GCA_023159025.1. Taxonomy (NCBI): domain Eukaryota; kingdom Metazoa; phylum Arthropoda; class Chilopoda; order Scutigeromorpha; family Scutigeridae; genus Thereuonema; species Thereuonema tuberculata. The sequence goes on from JAFIDM010009631.1 coordinate 114,280,536, forward strand.
GACTTGATGACATCAGTTGTGAATAGCCACGTTGGTGATTTCCGGTTACGCAATTGCTCTCTTATGAGATGATGAAAAGCAATAAGGATGTAAAAGATCGATTTCACTTGGATTACGTTATTGTTTAAAGCTATTGATAACGGCGTATCAGTTTTTTCTTTAACAGAACGTAATTCTATATAAGAATATTATTAGAAATTCGAAGGAATTAATTTCATAATTAGAAATTCTATAGAATACCATTAATATTTTGAGTTCAAATGGATAAACGAAATTGTAATTGTTTGTGTGGTTAGAAAATTGATTAGAAAAGGACGAAACTAAAACAAGAAATGATTTTCAATTTTGTCCCTATATTGTAGATTTACTATTTAAGTGAATACAACATTTTGCCTCAGAATCTATTGAAAATTACAACCTTCAGTAACAATAATAATAATAATAATAATAATAATAATAATAATAATAATAATAATAATAATAATAATGCTTTGGTCCTTGACCCGCCATATTATCTTAGCTGGGGAAACCCATGGTTTGAAACTTTTTCGAGATAATAATAATAATAATGGAACCAAATGTATTTGCAGAGAAGATTTGGAAATGAGATCAAGAATTCTCCAGATGGTAATAAAGCATCAGATCTCAGATTGATCTCTGAAGACCGAAAGATCATGAGTGCAAGTCTAATTATCAAATCATTACAACTAGAAAAAACACAACTGAAAATGCTAAATACAGAAGATGCTTCGATAACTATCATGTTCACCTGTAACCGAATCGCTAAAGCGGTCGCAGGTTTACATTAGCCTGCCAACTCTGATAATATAGCCTATACTTGTATCTGAAAGCTGACTTGTGTTTTCTCTTCTCTTTTGTCTACGGCGATAGTATGTTGTGCGATCTTGACAAA
>JAFIDM010009631.1:114281458-114303195 GCA_023159025.1 Thereuonema tuberculata
TTGTCTACGGCGATAGTATGTTGTGCGATCTTGACAAATTTCGCCGTTCCTAATGAATAATCACACACATACACAATACAGACACACACACACAATCTGATACAAAAATATTACAAAGCAATTTATTAGGAGACCAAATATCATGCTTATTGACAAGAGTCAAAAGAATTGGCCCTAGTTTACTTGCTCCCTCCTTGCGGGACTCTTCAGAAAACATGACATGGCTCCATTGTGCCTGTATCCATGGTGCGTTTTCAGTGTACCTCAACAAGCGTCCGCTCCGGTTAGCTTGGCTCAAGAGGATGCATCTCCTGGCATGCAGACCAACTGCATGGAGTCGTCTGTACACTGTTTGTCTGGATACAGTGGTCTATGTTGCTGCTGCCAGCTCCATGGCAAGGAGTGCCGTGCTGGCTGAGTGCCGTGCTTCTGTTTCTATTTCTGATTTAATTATTCTCTGTGATTCGGCATCTATCGTATGGGACGATTTGAGCCTACGTGAAAGTTCGAACCAAGATTTTACAGCTTCTACATGGTTTCGTGATGTCTCATGAGATTTAAGCATATCACCTACATGCTTCCAATTGTTGTAGCCACCTTTAGATAAACCGGAAGTTGTAGTTGTATTAAATATTTTGCAGCAAAAACAATACATCGAATATTTTGCCACAGAATACATAACCCAATCTCTCAAAATTTCTTCACAGTTATTAAGCTTTCTCTTATAATATCTCGAAGTAAACCTTCGACCATTGTTATCTCGTGGAAATTCAAATTCATACAATGGGTTAGAATTAGAAGAACCTCTATTTACTAAATATATTCTTTCTGCATCTGATATTCTGTCGGGCCACATTGCTGGATCGGCATCCAAAAAGGACGTTGAGCCTGCTGAAACACTTGTAGTTGCAATAGCATCTTCACCTGTAATAGCGCTTGACCCAGAAGCAGCAGGTTCACAGATTATATTTGACGTACCTTCATCATGTGGTTTAAGCGGGGCCGCAGCTATTACATCAGTTTCTTGTAGGTGTGTGGGTGACGACGGTTTGTTAAGCTCACCTTTCTTCAAGAAGGACTCTAATGCCCCTGCTTGCTTTTGTCGCTCTGCATCTTTTTCGAGCCTTCGTTTTTTATATTGGTATCCCGACAAGCGTGCTCTACCGTCAGCCATTCTGTACTTTAAAAATATATAGTAAATTAAAATAGATGAAATATAAGCATATAAGTAACAAATAGGTTAGGCACCTACTGAAGTTTTTAATAAAATTGAATTCTGAATAATCGGCTATATTGTCACCATCTCTTTGTCATGGGGTAAGAAAACTGCATTTAATAAGAAGATTCCCCAGTGGGCAAAGGTATGACAATAAAAAACAAATTCTCCTACCAATTTGTCTGTAGGGTAACGAACAACCCAAAAGAATCAAAAAAAAAAATCTAGGTAAAGTGCTGTAGATAAAATTAATTAAAATAATAGATGAATAAGAAGAGCAGTGGAACCTCCATGACTATAAAGTAAAAACATAAAAAAATAGATGAAATTACACCAAGTTAAAGAGAAAAATTTTGTAGAAAAGTGCATTAAAAGGCACTTACATAAAGATCAAAATACAAATAGCAAACATTTGTCTGTGGGCTTAACGCTCACAACAACAACAACAAAAAAAAAATGAGATTTCTATTCTCTTACAGAAATACTAATAAGAATACTAGTAAGAATTAATGATAAAAAAAATATCTAAGCTGAAATATCGTTTTGATATTCTTATCTTTTAGGAAACACACAATGATAAAATATTGCTAAGTGAATCACCTAAACAAAAATTTGCAAATTTGGTCGTCTTTCTGAAATTTTCAAATTCACCAATGTCAATTAGATAGATAAGTCAACACTGAACAATTAATATAAGATTGTCTTTTCTTGATAATGTTCTCAAGTTCAATAACACTGAAAAACTATTATATTAATTGTCTTTTCTTGATAATGTTTTCAAGTTTAAAAAAAAGGTTAAACAAATGGATAATTTATTATTGTCCAGAGAGAGATAGGGAAAAAAATGGGCAAAACTCCGAACGACGGTCCCAAATTATGAAAACCTCCGAACGGCGGTCCCAAATTAATAAATCTTTTTAATGACAGATAACAGTATGACTGTGAAGGATAACATATAGCCAGAGTTATTACACATCAAATCATAGAGTTTTCGCTCAACATATTTACAAAAAAAATATGTATTGTCCGAATATGTGCGACTTATGACTAAAGCGTTATTAACTCTTGGTGCTTGCGGTCTACCAGTCATGGCACGTTTAAAGTGATTTTTAAGCAACAATACACAATGTTTCATTAATTACAACAATAACGATGTCGTTACACTTGACACAATATTTCATTAATAATAAGACAAATGTTTCATTAATAACAACGTCGGGACCGAGTTCGGAGGTTATCGTAATTTGGGACCACCATCATAATTTGGGACCGCCGTTCGGAGTTTTGCCAAAAAATGTACCGAAGGTTTGCTAGCAAAACAAGCGCTTGGAGGAAAAAAAAAATATAGGCCTATAAAAAAAAAAAAATCAGTCACTTACTATCATCTTTACTTGCAGTGCATCCTAAGGATCCAACTTTATATAACAGCATCCAGTTCACACAACGCACAAGAAACATCGTTGAATGAAGGGAAAAAAAAAACCACACACACACACACTTCACACTTGAGGCGACACACTGAAGAACATTGGAAGAGCCATGCAGTCTAGGAGTTTTGGGGTGATTAGCTGACTCGCCACTCGATGGAAATTCCTACAGACCACCGGGGTAACGAACTTGGGCCTTCTTGCAGAAACACCTACATCAGCTGACGTCTCCTTTGCAGAGTCTTCATCACGGATGGGGATTTCGAGATGATTTTTTTTATGGTACGAGAGAGAATGGCTGCTCTCTTATCATCGTTCTTCTACCATCTTCATCCAAGGCGGCGAAATGATGTGGCATTTCTTCCCGTTAACGTAGAGTAGATTGACGGCGCATTCTTCAGAACTTGATTTCCGAAGAATCACAGCTTCTTCGTAACGAAAACTTGGCCGAAGATAGTAGAAACAAAACAAATCGAGCAATGGCGTCTCTTAAGCAACACACACAAAATTAATCCAAAAAAAAAAAAAAAAAAATGAATGGGCCTGATAACGGTATCCGTATTATCCTGACGGCCACCACAAGCTTACTACTACTTCTAACTTTTAAAACAATAATTAAAAATACAAGGAAGGAAGAAAAAAAAAACACACACGTGACAGAAAAAGGCTAATCCGACAAACAGATACAAAATTACAACATACACGGCAACAATGTATCAAAAGGAGAGCCTGGGAAAGGAAATGGAGAGAGAACAAAAATAAGAAGAAAGAAAACAGACGCTAAGAGAAAAGAAAAAAATGAAAATAATAAACAAATATCCAAAAAAAATAAAAAATTAAAAACATCAATCCTCGCGAACTACTGAACATCATCAAAATGTGGGCTGAGGGAGGAAAACGTGTCACGGGGGAAAATAAAACTAAAAATGAACCAAAAAAAACCGTTATATATCGGTAATCCCCCGTTTCTGACTTGGATTCAGTGCTGTAGTAACGACATTACACTTCCTGGTGTTGCTGCATTATCGAATTCGTTTAAAATGAGTTTTTCAATTTTGGTCAGGTTCATGAGTACTACGAGCAGTTTGTCAATGAATAGTTTACTTAATAGGCTATTTGATTAATATATCCGAATAATTATTTATGCCTCCATTAATTACAAAATTCATAAAATTACTTTTTTAATAGCCGCCAACCGCCCTCAATTTTGCCGCTCTGGGCATTTGCCCGGCTTGCCCCCCCTTAGATCGGGCCCTGCTTATTGGAGAACTGTTACATACGCCCACACAAACACAAGCACACATGAAAGCAAACATCAATGATTGCTGCTTTCATTTTGATTCTCTGTAAATCACTGAATTTTTATAATATAAATCTGTCTCCCTATTAGTAAAACTTCTATGGAATAGATACTTTGCTTATATTTGCTTACAGTTCGTCTAACTCAGGAAGGCAGTCCCTTCAGGCATTAGGACTCGGAACTTGAAAAAATAGGGGTGAAAGGGTATAAGGTAAATGTGGGTGGGGAGGAAAGATTACAATAGTGTTTGCAGAGCTTGATCTCGTTAGTAACTATATTTCCGAAGAGGTGAATTCTCCAAAATACTAAAAAAAATGAATCACTTAAGAGCTTTTTTTAATTTCACAACAATACCCTGCTACCCTTTCACTCATATTTTTTCAAGTTCTCTGTCCCAACGCCTGAAGGGACTTCCTGAGTTAGACGAACTATATAATAAAGCCTAATAAAAAGTGTATGGGCCAAATTATTATATTAGGGGGCGTCCATTAATTACGTGAGGTGTTTTTTAAAAAATTTGGACCCCTCCCCTTAAATGAGATTTGGTGAGATTTTGCCGGACCCCCCCCCCTTTTTTGCTCACGTAATTAATGGACGGCCCCTTATGGTAAACGATTTTTAGAACGCGCTAAAAATTCTTGAAATTATTTGATTATCTCTTAATTTAGTTTGCAAAAAACTTAATATAAGTAATAACTTACCGATAAGAAGATCTTTAGTAATCAAACTAAAAGCTGAACAGATTCTGTTTCAGACAAAAAGTTTGCAAGAACCCCGGAAGTTGTTTCTTGGATGAGGAAGAATAAAAAAATGACTTCCACCAACATTTGAAAGACTTAGCAAGAAGTTTTGGAAAATGGTTTTCTTTGAAAATATTGCCGCTTGTCCTGGGAACTACTAATTAACAAATACGTGTGATACTGCAATGAGAGAGAAACTCTTTGGACTGCACCTGAACTATTTTGAGGTCATAAAGTCAACTAAATCCTTAAATTTCTTCAATAGTTAAGATTTCATCCAAGTTGTTAGAATCATCTTCTCAAAACTTCGAATTTTGAAAAGTTTTTCTTGAATCCTATTCTTCTTTGATTGATAGGATTTGGCCTTCAAAATGATATCATCAAAGAAATAAATAGAAACATCAAACATTGCAATTAAAAAGCTTTTTTTTTTTTTTTTTGTATCATACGATGATTTAAAAATAACTCTTTCAGCATTTATTATGTCGGGTGGCCATAATTAAACAGGAAATGTTTGGAGCGCGATAGGCAAAAAACTGTTGGGCCAAAAACGGCCAAATTTGGTATATAAATTATTAGGCCATGGGATTACAATTTCGCAGAAAAATTTTTTTAGTTGTGAATGATGCCAACACGGGGGGGGGGGGGGGAGGGCGGTGGATTGTGAGCTAATCAGACGTAGGAAAGAAAACAAAAGCGTACAGTTGACAATAGGTTTCATTGTTAGTCAGTTATACATACGATTCAATATGTTTTCCTTCCACGTTGTCCAAAATCTGCATTCTATGGATCGCCGATTCTACTGCGGACCGCAGCAAATCTCCAGAGCTTTGTCTCAAGTGAACCTGTATTCTGTCCTTCAATGTTGCCAAACTATCAACGTGTCCTTGGTAAACCAATGCTTTCAAGTAACCCCACAATCAAAAGTGACATGGCATGAGATCGGGCGAACGTGCGGGCCACGTCGCGTCGTCGGGAATGCTCGACTAATTATGTGGTCGAGCATTCCCGACGACATGTCCCGCACGTTCGCCTGATCTCATGCCATGTGAAATGCTGACGTAGGACTTGATGCACTGTCAATCCTATGTGAGGGAGCACTCCATACTGCATGAACACAGTCGTGTCAAGACATCCATGCTGTTGAAGTTCTGGAATAACGAAATTTCTCAGCATCTATTAATATCGCACTGCAGTGACAGAACATGTCACTGGTCCTGTTGGTTGCAGTTCCTCGAAAAAGTACGGACCAATTATGAAGGAGGCGGTAAAGCCACACTAGACTGTGACCTTCAATGGATGCAACAGCATCTACTCAGTAGCCCAACCCTCAGTAAGGATTCTCAGTAGCCCAAATCCAAAAGTTGTGTGTATTGATAGTGCCGCTCCATATAATGTTCCAAGGCTAGGAACAGATGAGAGAAATGCAGGCGCATTTCCGCTAATCCTGTAAGAATAAAACTTGAGCACTTTGCGCAAGCATTTCCATACAGTTGAATATGACATATCCAGTTGCCTGGTTATGGCCCGAGATCCGTGTGCAGCATTCGTTTCCACTACGGACGTTGCAACAGTTTCAACTTCGTCATTTGATGCCGATTTGCGTCTGCGTCCTGGTTGCACTTGTGAAGATCCGGTATTTTCAAAACGTGAGATCATGTTTTGCAAATTGGTAATAGTAATGGGACCTTTTCGTAGGCCCTTCGTTGTACAATAGTGTAATGAACGCATTACTGTTATTTTGGTAATAAAAATTTATGAGCAATGCACGATCACGTAAACACAGCATTACGTATAGTAACGTTCACAGCACCGTTAAGCAGTTCAGAGTCGCCCAGAGACTTTTGGTGGCCCCGGGGCAACGTTTGGATTTTTGCCCCCCCCCCCCCTCTGGGCGGCCCTGAAGCAGTTCGAGCTGCCACTCTGAGGATTATATCCATGTACCTGATGACGTCTATCACTGGACGGCTGTCAGTGTACAGCGCAAGTTTCCCTCCTGGTGGCGACATTCGGAACTATTTTTTTTCTGCGAAATCGTAATCCCATGGTCTGAATAGAATATACATCAAATTTGGCCTTTTTTGGCTCAATAGTTCTTTGCTTATCGCGCTCCAAACACCTCCTGCTTAATATGGCCACCCGGTACAAACTAAATATTTTAACATTTCAACATTTCAACATTATGTAATATTCGTTTAAAAGATTCAGTGAATAATAATAAAATTATAAAAATTTGATAACTTAAAAAGTCAAGAAAAAATATTAATAAAAAGTTTTTCGTAATATACCAAACCCTCAACAATGTAGAATTGATTAAATATAGAGTTGATTTGATCTAAATACAGTCAGACCTCGATATAGGGTCACCCGCATATAAGGTCACCCCGCATATAAGATCACTTTTCTAAAGTCCCGGCTCATTGAATAGGAATTCTATGATATGGATTATCGGATATATGGTCAGGTCTTAAATACCGTAATCGCATATAAGGTCACTTTTGTCTGTGATTTCAGTGCCACACTGATTCAATTCCAAAATTTTTTCTATCTTTTATCGGTGTCATTTCTCCTACTGACGGAGTGGACAACTTTTTCACAAAGCACTTGATCCCCTCAAATTCTAGGAAAAAAAGATGATGAAGGCGATATTCCTTTACCTGTGTTAATACAAGATCTCAGAAATCGCGGCTGTGCTATAGAAGGGGAAAGTGAATATATGAGAATTGATGATGAAATTGCTACCACTTCTCAAGCTTCAATTTCCGAAATTGTTTCGCAAGTTTTAGATTCCAATGTAGTAGAAAGTTAGGATAACGACAGTGATACTGAAAGTGAAGCGGTGACACAAGCAGAAGGCTCAGAGTCATGAGGGAGCTGAAGAACATTTTCAGAAACTACAAAACTTAGAAAACATTGTACAAAAGACGAAACCAAAATCGCGACAGTCCTGTATTATGGATTATTTTAAGTAAGGTCAGTTGTATATCAGTACTTTGCTTGAGCATACTATTATTATTGTATACAACTTTATTCCGAATTAATTTTTTTTTAAATAATTTCTTTCTGATTTCATTAATTTTAATTGGTTCAACTAAATTAAAAAGTTATAACCTAATAAACTGATATTTTTGTACGTATTAAATTTTACAAAGAATTATACTGTATTTATATAATGCTTATTTATTGACAAATGCGTATGAATCGGTTATAAGGTCATCCCGCTTATAAGGTCACTTTCGCGAGGTCCCAAGGGGTGACCTTTTATCGAGGTCTGACTGTACATTGAAGCTCGGTTATTTCGCGATCTTTCGGATCCAAGATCTCGAAGATCGCGATCTGCCCGAGCTTTTTTTACTTCGCGATGTCAAATGTCGTATAGGCTACTGGAACCCTATTATCGCCCACACGATTCCAAATCGATTTAAAATGGTCATTTCGCGATTACTTAGATCATTCAGAGCGATTTGAGAGAATTTTATGTTTATAAATATTTATAAATCATTACCTTTTCAACACTTTGATATGTTAAATTAGCCAAAATCTTCATATTTCTGTTTTCTTAGGGTTTGGCGCCGCCATCTTGGGATTAGCGGTATTACCCAGTAAGTATTAATTGGAGTGCTCAGAAGACAATCACTGTAAGTCACTTTTTTTTAAATTGAAATTTTTTCTGTAAGTCGTAGTCTAATGTTTATACTTTCGGTTGACAAAGTGCCCAAATCACTCCTCCAAGTGTATAGTTATGTTATCTTTCAATTAAAAATTCATTCTTTAAATTTACAAACGTTGTTATTTTTTGGTACGTAATTTTAAAACCTATTTCATTTTTTGGTTTATTGACTTACACTGATTGGCTTCTGAGCACTCCAATTGTAAGTAGCAAATCGCGAGCAGTTCTCTAAAATCAATCGATTTTCGTACTTTTTGGGCGAAAATATGGTAAATTTTACAATTTTACAATTATACACCTTTTCCAAAATAGAAGGTGTTCAAGACCACATCGCGTTAAATCCGAATTCGCGATATAAACAACCATGTTATAGCCGAGCTTCACTGTATGTGAAACTAGATATTACAGAACACTTTTATACAATTGAATAATATTAGTTCATCTCCTTCCATGTTATCAACGTAAAAATAAAAAGTTGTTGAATAAATATTAAGATAAGGTTATCTAAAGAAAATGTTTATTAGATAATCTTTAGATACTCTTTATTATTATTTTATAAAAAGTATATCAGGCTTCTGATCCTTATCAGAAGACTAAAAACAAACAAACAAACAAAAAAACAAAGTCTAAATTTGCTGTAGGAGCAAATTTCCCTTATAATCGAGATATGGATATTTAGCATGCTTAATGTTTTATTTGTTGTACAATCGGCCTAAAAGGGCCACGGCCTTTTATCAATGTCCTATTTTTATCAATAAGTTTCAAGAAATTAAAATAAATTTTAATGATGTGTTTGAAAAATACTTTATTTGTTTGTCTCTTGCATGATTAGTATATTTTTCCCAGAAATATCTTATGTAGAAAGTAAAAAGGAAGAAGAAAACGAAATATAAATTCTTATCTCGGCTTCGCATCGTTGCTCGTTATGTTACATTTTTATTTTTTTTATTTGCTGCTTTCATTAAAGGTTTCTGCTTTCGTTATTGGGTTACTAATTTTTATAGTAAATATCATTGATTAACTTTAAGATAAATTAGATTATTTTGTCACTGAAGCTATTAAATTGAATCAATAAGATTATTATAGGCTCCATATCTACTACATTTCGTAAATATAGCCTGTTGATGAGACCAGGCATTCTCGATTGACTTGATTGACTTGTCCAAAGAAATTTAATTAGAAAAAAAGAAAACTCAATAAAAAAATCCCTCTGTTTTTAAAAACATAATTTATTAAAAAAATTTTTGAAATCTACTACGATTATAAAGTAAATTTTAAAATTTAAGATGTTCTTCCATTGATGAGACAATGTGAATAACTGTTTCTCTTTTATAGTGCTTTATTTAAAGTAGATATAAGCTATCTTAAAAAAGAAAAAGAAAAGAAAAGAAAACTTACCAAACATTTCTTGAGTCATGAGTTTTCGATTTCGTATTATTTCAAAAAATACTCCCAAATTTCAGTTTGTTTAATGAGTATTAGATAGTGATAACATATTATGTAAATGAAGTTGAAGGAATATTAGAAATACTTTAGTTTATTTATTGTTTTGTATCAGATTTAAGATTTGTAAACCAAATTCTTGCTCTTTGTTCACATGAAATCTCAATAGGCCATAAATAATTTTACGACATAACCGTGACAAACTGTTTCTTTCTCTTTTCTCAATTGCCAAGATACAACTTTATTGTTACTTGAATTTCAAAGTTAAAAATTTAAGTGAAGAAAATTCTTTTAATAAGCTATCATTAGTCCATCTGATTTTAAGGCAACGTTTTTGATATTTCAACATAATTATCAAAATCTACCAAATATTTTTTCACATTAAGACCTTTCTTCGCTAAACAACGAAGTAGTCACGATTATTTTCAATTGATAAATGTCAGAGCTTTGATAGAGCTTCTCCCATGAAGTTTTACGATCAAGAAATCCATAAAATAAATTGTCAAAAGACGAAGTGTCCTAAATTCAGCTTTTCTTCAATTCAAAGAGAATTGTATCTTTGACAGCATTCGGCAATTTTTCATCAGTTCTTTCTTGCAAATTCATACATGATAATGTGCAAGTTAATTAAATGCTATTTCGTGTCTTAATGGGAATAAAAGCAATCATAGATAGCAAAGCAATATGGTTTATAGAAACTAATTAATTAATCTTCTAGTTGCTATGTATGAACAGAGACCGTTTATACGATATATTCTCAATTTTTTTTTAAAAAAAAGACACTTCATTAACTGAAACCTTTACGGTACTGCTAATAAGAATTTTTTAAATGGAAAGTATCGAAAATTTTCGAAGAATTGCAAAACAAAATTCAATATTGTGTATTTTTTTCTCTTTTAATAAATGAAATATATGGCAGTAATCTCAACCCCATCGAAAATGACAGTAATTATGAAAAGGTTCGTATTACGACTTCCGACAAAGAGGGAGTGATAGTGCTTATGGATGATGACGGATATGCAAATATGGGCCATTACTTTCTACAGATTACTGAAGACAGCCAAGAAAGGCAGGTAACCGATCCCAAAATGAACAGTACATTTAGGACTATCATTGAAAATATGGATAAGAAGCCTTAAATTAAGAATAGTTAAAATTTAGGTCAAACGCACAAATGGTTTAAAAAAGTTTTTTTAAACCATTTGTGCGTTTGATCTAAATTTTATCTTAATGAATTTACTCACGTTAAATAATTGTAAATGGAAACCTTTTAATTAATAAAGATATAAAAAAAGACCTTAACTAAAAGAATAAACCAAAGTTCTTCCCTTGTATTACATCCCAAATTACATAAAGAAAAATCCGCAGAGAGTTATTTTAAAGCCAGACCTATTATCAATTGTAAAAATACTTGTATAGAAATTTTGTCAAATTATATTGGGTCCATCATCAAAAAATTAAATGTTAAATCTAGATATACTATTAACAATTGTTATGAATTTGTAACTAAAATAAGGTCTATACAATTGGTTGGTAATGATATAACACTTTTCTCACTTGATGTTACTGCTTTATTTACATCTATTTCTTATGATTTACTGGTTAAAACTGTGGATTACATTTATGACGTCGACAATATTGATAATATCGGTTATTGTAAAGAGAAATTGTTAATTGCTGAATGGTTAATGATTTATGTTGAAGATATTTTGGAGATGGGACAAATAGACATACCGATTTTTGTAAGATATGTGGATGATTTATTCTTTATTACGCATAAAGATGTTCGAATTCATTGTAATCAGATAAAACACACTATAAAATTGTTATTACGAAATAACTATTCTATCATTTTGATTTTAAAAAACTCTTATAATATAATGCTAGATCTAACCAAAAATTTTAATAATTCTATACTTATTCCTTTTATGGTCGTAGTTCTGAGATCCTTGCCAAAATGTTAAGTAAACATAATTTTCATGTGATTTTCTAACTTATCAATAAGGTATTTAATATTAAATTATGTCACCTTTAAAAGACAAAATGGAAAAAATGCAAAAAACAGGAGTGGTATACAAAGTTTTTTATAATACTTGTCATAAAATTTATATTGGTCAAATTAATCAAAAATTATTTCAAAGATTAAAACAGTATAGAAGTGTCTAACAACTCATCGATTTCTGAACATATTGTAAATTTTATATGTAAAGTTCCCATATTTCTTTAGTAGATCTTTTCTCCTAAAGCCTCTACTATTAAATATTTCTAACATCACACCAAAATTAAAATGTAAAACTACATTTAATATGAAAAAAAGCAAATTTTCTAAAAGATTACACGTCTTTTCTTTTTCAAGCCTATAATATCAATAAGTTGAAGAACAATGCTCCAAATTACATTTTTAGTTAATAGATTAAAAACTCCTCGAGAAAAAATATTAACAATATTTGAAACCAATACCATTTACATATAATCTTTGTTCAAATACTCCTGTATCATAACTTCAAATTACACAAGAAATAATACTTTAATTCACAACCTCATACCGATATTTCGTCCTAATTTAACATTAGGACTTACTCATGGTTTTTAAATACAAATGAAAAGAAGAAAATGATTCTAAATATAACAAAATAAAATATTCAGTAACTGAATAACATCAAAACTTTGTAAACAAACTCAAACCTTTGTTATAAATAAAATAATGTTAAATAATAATAACAATAAAAACGAAATCGGAAAGACAATATCATTCATTGGTCGTAAACCTTTTATAAATCTCTAATATCTTTTACTTCTATTACTATAATTTCTTTACTTTACTTTTACTATAATTTCTTTACTTTACTTTTACTATAATTTCTTTACTTCAATTTCACAATTTCTTTTATTCTTTCTAAAGGTAAGTGGGATATCGTTAGGGATTTTTAGAAAATCATTAATGGAAAATAAAAGAATAAAAGAAATTGTGAAATTGAAATAAAGAAATTATAGTAAAAGTAAAGTAAAGAAATTATAGTAATAGAAGTAAAAGATATTAGACATTTATAAAAGGTTTACGACCAATGAATGATATTGTCTTTCCCATTTCGTTTTTATTGTTATTATTATTTAACATTATTTTATTTTTAACAAAGGTTTGATGTTATTATTATTATTTAACATTATTTTATTTATAACAAAGGTTTGAGTTTGTTTACAAAGTTTTGATGTTATTCAGTTACTGAATATTTTATTTTGTTATATTTAGAATCATTTTCTTCTTTTCATTTGTATTTAAAAACCATGAGTAAGTCCTAATGTTAAATTAGGACAAAATATCGGTATGAGGTTGTGAATTAAAGTATTATTTATTGTGTAATAATCTTTGTTTCTTTAACATAATATACGATACGACTTAACAATCTAGTTCCTTGATTGTAACCTTATTATTGCATTTTGTGCACATTTTATCTACAAAACTTTTAGCTAATCTTATGAAATATTTCTCTATTTCAATATCATCATTCCTATTCATATTTTTTCTTTTTGTGTTCCGGATACACATACTTTCTGTTATCTTTCTTATCTTGTTTTGCCCTGAATTAATTTTATTATTTTTTTAAATTTTCTAACATTTGTTTAGTTTATTAATTTTAAGCTTTGCATTTTATTTTTGAGACTACTACAACACACTGATAGTGATGAGGCATGGAGAGCATCAAATTGTCCAGCAGTTCCTGTGGGATTCGTGGCCACTCGCGCATCAGGGCAACTTCCAGCTGAGGAAGTGTTATGGGAGGTGATTGGTGACTAAAACATGCCTTCCCAATGCATCCCAAACGTGTTCGATAGGATTTAGGCAGGGCCGGCTCAAGAGTTTTTGGCGCCCTAGGCGACTGTATTGCTAGGCGCCCCCCCCCCCCCGCTCGAGTAATTCTGCCACAAAACTACAGGAAATTTAAAACATGATAAAAACAAATTATATTATGAATTTGCTGTTTATTGTTAGATAATAATTCCAACTATTAACATTTTCAGAGGGTGATTACAACAAAGTTTACATTTTATGTTTTTTGGCTTTTTGTTTCGCAAATGTTCCAACCAAACCATTAAGGTCGATTCTTTGTGCCAGCTCTTGTTCAATGGAAATGGTTGCCAGTCCAACCAATCTCTCTTGGGTCATGGATGACCGGAGGTACGTTTTTATAAGCTTCAGCTTTGAGAAGCTTCTTTCTCCTGATGCTACGGTTACTGGTAGCTTTAGGAGAATCCGCAAAGCCAAATACAAATTAGATACATTTTCTTCCAAGTCAGATTCTAAAATAAAATCAATTTCCCTAGCATCTACTAACATCCAAACTAGACACATAAATAAACTCAAAAACACCTTCACTGTAGATACCGTTGATACCAATATTTCGTTTTAATTTCTTAAAAGGTCTTTGTCTGACGTAGCTTGATGGTCAAAGTAATTTCGTACAAAATATTGTACCACATCACCAGAGATGCCAGAAACTCAAATTTTCCAATTTGTTTGGCGAGTCCCTCAGCTTCAACTCTTGAAACATTGTCAAAATTTCTAGATAACTCACTGTTTTTGACAATATCCATAAGAGCGTCATGTACTTCACTTAGTTGGTAACGAAGCGGCAGCAATGCATCAACTCTGCTCTCCCATCTTGTATCACTTAGAGGCTTGAGCGTTAGGGATGGCAAATGGCGCAGGAGTACTTCCCAACGTAGAGTTGATGCGGAGAAAAAAACGTACAGATGTTGCACTAAGCAAAAGAAAGCAGTAGCACCTAAACAGCACTTCGCAGCATGATTTACCACTAAATTTAACGAGTGGGAGCTGCATGGTACGTAAAATGCTCTTGGGTTCATATCTAAAATACGTCGTTGAAGACCTAAGTTTTTCCCTTTCATGTTACTGCGTTGTCGTAACCTTGTCCACGTAAATTTTCTACTGGCAGTGACAAGTCTTTTAACTTTGCAAGTACGGCTTCAGTCAAACCAGCCCCAGTTGTGTCTGAAACAGGAATAAACCCTAAAAAATGTTCCATGATATCACAGCTCTTCTTCTCTTTTGTCTATGAGACAAAGCGGACAATGATTGTCATTTTCTCCCATGAGCAACATCTGGTGTACAATCAAGCACTACAGAAAAATACTTGGCATTATTGACAGCAAATCCAAATTAAAGTCTACTTTGCAAGTATTTTTCTTTTCTCAAAAAACATATTTGTCATACTTTTTGCCTGCCCTGCTCTTATCGGCAAACGGGGCCGCCCCGCTCACGCCGCCCCACGCCCGCCGCCCTACACCCGCCGCCCAGACGCCCCTCAGGACCTGGCGCCCTAGGCGGTCGCCTAGTTCGCCTATATGGTAGAGCCGGCCCTGGATTTAGGTCTGAAGAATGCACAGGCCAGTCCATCCGCAGCCTCTTGCAGCATATTGTTGATGAGATGCGCACGGGGTAGGGGGGGGGGGGTCATTATTGTCCATAAAAAGAAAGTTAGCCCTAAATGTTCCAGCATAGGGTATCGTTATAGGCTGCAGAATTTCATCCCGATATCTTACAGCGTTCACCGTTCCATTTCTAATCAATACGACCACAAATGCTGATGCCTGCCCACACCATGATTCCACCTCCATCAAAGGAATGTCTTTCTTGCACGAAGCATGGATTATCCCATGTTCCATGTTCACGTCAGATCAGGGCACGACGATTGTCAGGCTGCAGGCTCAATATTGACTCGTCACTGAAGCGAACCGTGGACCACTCTTCCCCAAGGAAGATGCATTTCAGCCCTTCTGCGGGTTCTGCGATGTTCAGCAGTTAACGGAATGCATACCATTGATCGCCGGACATACAGTCCACCGTGACGGAGTCGATTTCACACATTTCCCTCACATTCTGTCCCAACCAGACGCCGATGAATCGCACTAAATGTGCTCCTGGATGGACACTGTCGTTGCGGAAAGGCTTCCTGGTACAGTCGTGCAGCTTCTCTGCAATTTCCATTTGCTCTTCTATAAGTGAAATCGATGTCGCCCATCTCTGTACCTCATAGTTATGATGTTTTCTAGAACAAGCTGCGACGATTCTGATGTCTGGAATATATTCAACCAGAATGCTCCACTTTTGTTTGGGGGGGGGGGAGTATTGAACATTATATGTCACGATTACTGAGGACCAATTTAATGACTTTACGATACGACGTAAAGGCCAACACCTCTGTATTGTTTCATCGTTCATATCTTGGAAATAACGCATTTCCAGACTCATGTTTATATGACATTTCTTCGTTGTTTGCATGATTGAATAAAACCTTTAAGTTTGGCAGCACATTTCAGATATACCCTGTATATTAGAGCAACACAACGGAGGCAAACTCTTGACTATCATCTGATGGCCATCCGATGGCATACAGATTGCCTACTTAAATGGAGCGTCTAAAACGGCCTAACAGATCATATAATTTGGGCATAATTTATATATTGCTATTATTTTCCTATTGGATCTATCAGGTCTCACAGTTGTAATTCACTTACAATAGTTACAAATAAATCGAATCAGACAGTCTTAAGACCATTTTAGATGCTCCATTAAAGTAAGCAGTCGAAATTACTGACTACAAATTACATTCACGAACAGAGATCAACTTTTAATTGTTTTCTTGGATGCTTCCAGAAAAAGCTGCATTATGAACGAAAACTCATAACAGAAGTCCGGCCTGAAAATCTGAAGCGGCAGGCCGATTAATTTCTCGAAAAACATATCGTCGCTGGTTGAGATTTAACGAGAAATGACGAACTGAAAACAAAGAAATACAAAAAAGATGAAAAGTAAAATAAATATTTCCTATTTTAATTAATCAAATTCTATTCTGATGCATTGAATAAATTACTTACATAAATCAATGTGTATTTTCGTAACTAGCAAAACGTAAGAATGGCGGCATTGATTTATAATGATCCAAAGTCCTCTTCAGTAATTGACAAGCGTAAATTTTTCATCTGATGGAAGTCGTTATGGAAGGGCATAAGATCGAGTTTTAAAGTTCTTTATTCACTAGGAATCTACCATCGCATTGCCATTCGTATTGCTTACTTAAATGGCGCGTCTAAAACGACTTTCGTCAGTAATATTAGTAGTAAGGATTTTTTATCTCGTCCTTTTGTAATTGTAAGCAAAATGAAATGAAATCCGTAAAATCCCACCCGCGCTCTGGTGGCATTGGCAACCCCTTTAGGAGAGAGAGAGGGCGAAGGGAATTAAAATCAAATATTAACTGTTTGATTAAAAAAAAAAAAAAAAAAACACATCGTAACTAGTTTTTGCTAAATTTGCTTAGCGATTAATTTTTTATTTAAAATTACAATTAAAAATAAAGAAATTTTATGACAAGTGATAAAACTTCACTTCCATTAATGTTTTTTTTTACAAAATAAATTCGTTAAGTCTCCTGTTCACTGTATTTATAGACGAACCTTTTGTAAATTAAAAAATATCTATCTAAAATTTACAGAACTATCCTACTGTAAAATAATTTTCTTTAACCAATTAAAGAAAAAAAATCTTTACTTTTTAATAATTTAATATAAAATTTGATTTAGCAACTTTTCCTTAATTTTAAAAAAATATATGTATAAATTAACAGCATTATAATGCCTCTGTATTGAAATTGCATACTGTTCACAAATTAAAATGAAAAGGATGTTTCAGACTGTTGTGAAGGACAGAATGATCTTGACTAATACATACAGAATTTATGTATTAATCAACAGCAAATCTAAATATTTAGATAAATTAGCCTTTCTCCCTTGTAGGTTTTAATCAAGATTATGGACCTCCATAATCGACACCAGTGTTCAAGAATCTCTATGAAGGGAAGAAGGGGGAAGATCAAACCTATTTGTTGATAAGCTGATGCCTTTTCTGGAAATCATTTCACACAGTGAAAAAGTGCCGAACTAGGTTACAAAAACTGGTAATCCAATATCGTTGACGTAATATTGTAATTAATAGCTCTCTGAGAGGTTGAAGCAGAAGAATTGGTAGGCTTAATAATAAACGTCAGAAGCATGTACTACTGGTGGCAATGATGCAAGGATGTCTGGATGACTAGCGGACCATTTCCTCAATTCCAGACCATAACTCCTAAGTAAGTTGATAAATTGATGCCGTAATGTCACAGCTTCTGTTACTGCGGATGCACCGGCATCTGATTATCAACATAAAAATTTCAAAAAACCACGGATGAGCAGGAGGAAAATTGTTTTGTTAAATCAATGCATCAAACCTCTCTGAGTTTTGTGATGGGGCACGATACTTGTGTTACAAAAAGATGCTGTAGATAACATAATTGTCAGCTTTCTGACAGATGATTTGTAACTTGGTATTAGTCATGTAAACAAGTTCTTCATATTCTTTCATAAAGTCATCATATTGGACATGATAATGGGGATATTGTGATAATTTTTTTTCTCCATCAAGGAATCGACGAATTGTCATTGCTTTGGAATTTCCTAATTCCTGAACATCTTCACGAAATAATACAGCAACAATGTATCGATCGGGTGCATCTCGTCTTAATTAATTTTGAAATGTTCCTCTCCACTATAATTCCCACGATTGTTCCTCACACTGTTTTTCTTTTAGTGATATCATGGTTGCTTGTGTTATTTCTTCAATTTCCCAGTTTTTGTAGTTGGCTTTGGAAATGCAGCGTTGTAAGATGAGTAAAAAGGCTATTGGTCCATTTGTACACATACTTGATTACACTTTGTTAAAACAAGATTTTAACAGTTTTATGTTTATCTGAATATTTTGATGCTTCATTATTTAATTTTATTGCTAGGACTTCAAATTTGCCGATATTTTTTGCATAGCATCAATAGTTTGGCCATAATTTACTCCAAATTCTATACAGTCGTAATGTATACCTTGTATTACAATGCAATAGACAATACGACAGGGGATTTAATAGAGTACAAATCAGGAATACTATCAATACACAGCATGAGTTGAAATAATACTGAAAGACAACAAGTGTGTCTGTCCCAAAAAAAAAAAAAACTTTGGATCGCCTTTGCTTCTATTGAACACTAGTATCATGGCGCATCAAATTCCAGATGTAGCCTCTTCATCCCGTCTTCCTTGATATCTCTTTTTCATATTTTGCATATTTTGGTGAAACCTCTCCCATATTCTTCAATCACCGCTCCCAAATTGTTTCTCAACAAGGCTCTTGTAGTTGGTGCTCCACCTGTTTCCAAGAAATTCAATCACAACAAGACGGAATGACTGTCAGGCATCCTTTTCAACGTTAGTCATTTTGCTTTCTAGTTCTTCTGAGATCAGCATTTTCATTATCTGTGGCCCCACAAATATAGCATCTTTGATTTTGGCATCCGAGAACAATGAGAACATTGAGCGAATGAACTGGAATGTTTGTCTTTCAGGATTCAGTGCTTTCACAAACTGCTTCTTAAGTCCCAATTTGATTTTCAGAGGGAGTAAAAAGATTTTCTGTATTGGAACGAAGGTGTTGTGTATCACTAGCTTGCAACTCAACTCTCTTTATTTGCCATTTTGTTTTTTGTAATGTTCGTTGACTGCTCTACTGTTTATAAGCAAGGAAACAAGGATACTTTGTAAAGCCAGGTTACAGAACCAAAAGGAACCTAATCATCTTAAAGTCACCGCAGACATCCCAATTGTATTCATTATATTTGATTTTTTGACTTGACATTGGTGTAGTCTTCTTTAATGTGCTACTGAAATTGAATTTTATATACAATATTTCAGTTGTGTAATAGCACTTCCTTCAGAACTGTCTATAAAGAGTCTCCATTCTTCAGGTATGTGATGAATGTCAATGTTCTTAACAGCCCATTTATATCAGAGCAATGTGACCGTAAAGAGAATCGGTCACAACATAATGTTTTGCAAATGTTTTATGTCTCTTTCTGTACGTGATCAATTTGCAGCTGGGATGTAAAAGTTCAACCCCTTCAAAAGAGAAGTCAAAAGTTCACTTAACAGCCAAGTTACAGTTCATAGGAAGAAATTAGCTTCTCTGTATTGTAATGTCATGATGCCAGAACAGTTGGTTTAAGATGATCCCGTAATAACCGCAGTTCTTTTGGGGAGGGAAGGGGTAAAGAGCGTTCCCCTAGTTATTATTAAGGAATTACAGAAAATTATCACTTTGCAGAGCAAAACTGAAAAAGTTAAATATCTTTCCTTCCTTTCATCGACTTTGGCCAACTATGGACCACGGGCTAGCCCTACCTGACAACGTCAGGGTGAGGCTAGAAAATTCAAGAAAGGGGGACGAGATTTATATTTAAATATCTTTGTGATTATTTCAATCACTGTCTTAGAAAATCCATGTGAAGATTGTGCAATAGAAAAAAATAACACCCATTAATAAAGGGCACTAGTTGTGTTACGTGGGCAGTGGTTTGTTAGATTTTTTTTTAATTATAATAAATAATTACGAGCATTGTTACAATAAAAAAAAAAGCTTTTACAATTTCTTTAAAAAATTAAGTTACTATTATTACTCTTAAATTGTTAATTGTTTTAAAAAAGGAAATGGGATAGGAGTTATGTTTTATGTTTAAGTTTATGCATCATCAGTTTATCTAGCTGTTATTATTATTATTATTAGTATTATTATTATTATTTTATGTTTCAAACCTTGGGTTTCCCCAGCAAAAACAATATGGCGGGTCAAGGACCAAAGCACAGATTGCCAAGCGTAAAGACGTGTGCAAGAATGATTAGGGATGTGTGGTTGTGTCCATAAATTTTCTAACTATGCGTGTTGTGTTGAATACTATAGCCTTCTGCAGTTGTGCATAAGTGTTTTTGTTAAGTCCTAGTGTGCTGAGACTGTGGTGCAAAGTGTTAGGTACCAGACCAGTGGCGGACAAGACGATGGGTACAACACGTACTCGATCCTGCCTCCAGTGCTTCTGGAGCTCGTGTGCTAGGTCTGTATATTTACTGATCTTGTCTGCGTGAGTTTTCTGCATGTTCTTGCTGATAGGCACTGCAATATCACTGAGATAGGTCTGTTTGTTGACCTTATCAGCAAGTGTAGTGTCAGGTCTGTTGTGATGTATAGTTTTGTCTGTGTGAATGGGACGGTCCCAGTACAGCTTATATGAGGTTGACTCTAATACGCTTTGTGGTGTATACTTGTAGTATGGGACTTGTTCTTAATAAGTGAGTGTTTGTGTGCTAGCTGTTGATGAACGATCGATGCTACTTGATTGTGTCGGTGGAGGTAGTCTGTTTGGGACAGAAGGGGACAGCCTGATATTATGTGGTCGACCGTCTCATGCGTAGTGTGGCATTTCCTGCATCTGTCATCGTGTGTGTTTGCGTCGTGTAGAATGTATTTCTTGTAGTTGCGTGTGGGGATGACTTGGTCCTGTATCGCGATCATAAACCCTTCAGTCAAATTATTATTATTATTATTATTATTACAGTAAAATACAGTAAAATAAACCAAAGAACGCACATAACTAAACAAAACAAAACACAAATTCACTGAGCTATTTTTGATATTAGTGCTGGAAATGGAGGACAGCGCTGTTTCGAGGCTTTTTGGCCTCTCATCAGCTCCACCTATCCAGCATACCTAAGCTCAGTGAAATGGGACGAATAGACAAAACGGACAAACATACAAATCAATGACCCCTGAATTACAAAGACATCAAAATAAAATCAAGAATAAAAAGGGGTGAGTAATTAATCCCCGCTAGCGTTTAGCATAGCATCGAGGGATTAATTTATAACAAGGTTAGTATTTAGACAAGGAAATTAACGTGCGTTAGTACATTTTTACAGTAAAATAAACCAAAGAACGCACATAACTAAACAAAACAAAACTCAAATTCACTGAGCTATTTTTGATATTAGTGCTGGAAATGGAGGACA
>JAFIDM010009631.1:114308195-114321860 GCA_023159025.1 Thereuonema tuberculata
TTTTTAACTGCAAAATGCGACAATATAATTGCAAAACATGGAAAAAGGTACCTAAGTCACCCATAATCTGGAAAACGGTACTAAGTCGAAATTTTTAATTATGTCTTTGTACATTTGCATACTGACCTAAAAATAAACAGATGACAGGCATTTATTGTTTAACGGCTTCACAGTCGTTTCACACCACACCAATGGATTTTTAATTGCTGGCTCTAGTTTTGAATGTGGAAGGTGTTTTTGTGTTTTCTCAGTTTGGTATTTCTATGACTTAGTACCTTTTTCATATTTGCGATTCAATTGAAGTCGGACCCCCAAGTAAGAAACCAGACACCCATTTGACAGAGGGCTGGGTGAATCTCAGGGTCCATCTGGAGGAGTGGAAAAATACCCGACCATTGCATTGCCGGGAATTGCATCTTCTCCTCTAGTCCAGCATCATAACTATTGACTAACAGACCTGCTATATAATTATAATTATACACTTGGCTTTACATTACTGTTAAAACACAATTCAAAATAAAGAAAACTATAAAAAAAATTACAAACTATGCAAATTATAACCCAAATAGAGCCTGGAGTAAACTAAGCTGAAACCAAATTCCATTAATCATTATTATTTTTATACAGTGATGTGTAAAATATACAGAAAAATGATACATGCTATACAATATTTGTTAGCATGTTTCTATTGTGGTTATAATGAGGAATGCAAAAATACAATTTTGAAACATAGAAAGCCTAAATCTGTTTATGGAGTTTTAATTGCGTAAAAGAGGAACAGCAAAATAGTTCTAGCAAATTCGCCTCGTTGTAAATTATCCTTTATTCTAATTTCGAAATATTTATTTTACGAGGAAAAAAAGTTAACTAATAATGATAAAAAAGATAAATTTTTATTTTACGTTATTCAGTAACAGTGTCAATATAATCGTATCTGTATTTTCGTAAGAAAAAAATTATACGGCAACGATATATTTTGTTCAATGGAATTAAGAAAACCGATTTACGTCTCAAAGTCAAGCGGAAACTTACACTGAACTTTTTGTAGTAAGAGCTATCAGTTTCACTAATGGTTTCACTTTCAAATTTCAATTTTCTGTTAGTTTATTACCCAAAAGTTGACAGTGTAAAGTGGCTGTAAAGTGTTCCTAAGAACGAAAAAAAAAATCGAAATAACTGAAAATTGGACTGCATCTACTCTAATAACATTGGGAGGCGATAACTGAAGACAGCTTACCAATAAGTGAATATAATTTTGTTTTAAAGCTTAAATTTAAGGGCGAACCATAATAATAAAAAAAATAAAAATAATAATAAACTTTAAAAAAAACCCACGAGGACATTGAGAAAAAAAGATTAAAAGGGAAAAAAAAAAAAAAAAAACAGATGCATACGGATTCGATACACAACCTCCAGCATATGATTCCGAGACTGTACCCATCAAGCTATGGCTGACAACTGAAATAAAATGGTTGCATTTCTAACATTTAAGCTCATAGCGGAAATCTAATGAAAACAATGTCAAATATCTGGAACATGAGGGGGCTTTGGCGCTTGAAAATACCCTATTCCTACGGTGTTTGGGCCTCTGAACACGATGAAGTTAGTTTGTCAATCTGACCTTCGGCTCGGGAGGTGTGGGGGGGCGGGGGCAGGATAAACGCAATAGCTCCCAAATGGATCGCTAAAAATCTCCACAATCTGACGTTTTGCTCATTTTTCTAGTGAGTACGAAAACTGATAAAAAAAATTCTATGCTAAATTTTCAGGAAAATTGAGCTCTCTGAGTTCCGACACCTCCAATGTAAGAAATAACAACAGTATCCACTGTATGCTATACAGGCTACCTCCAAGAGTATCGGGTTGTTTCATGTGGAATGTTGCTTTTATAAGTTAAAAATAAATTTCAAAGTTTTATAAAAAAAAAATATTTATTGATCGAAATAACACCCATTTACTAAAAAAATCTTATTCCAACGTGTTTTTAAGTCGAATATTTATTCTTTAAGAAAAAAAAATAAATCCTTGTTTTTGGAGGTGACGAATTCTTTGAATGCACCAATAACAGTCTGTTGAGCTCTTAATATTTTATTACGGAGGGAGGACTTGAAACTCCGGTGAAAATCTGTTGATGGCAAGTCGGTAAAGTAAGATGGCTATGGCAAAATGTCGTATCCCAATTGTAAAAATTTTTTTTTTTTTTTTTTGAGAAACATTACTTAGCATTGAAGATAAGAATAGTCGAACAAACAAAGTAAAACTAAAAATTACAGAAATTTAATACGCATACATGTTTCAAAATGTCAATAATATACTTATTTTTCAATGCTAAGAAACAATTGCAACACACTCCATTGAAACAGAATTCCACCAATTAAAATCAAGGGCTGCAAGGACTGTTGACACCCGTAGAAAAGATTAGCTTTAATCAGGAGTAAGGGCAGCAAAAATAACCAACCAATGGATTGCTGACGAAGCCTTCCCGTGTAATTTTTAGTTTTACTTTGTGTTCGGCTATTTTTTTGCATACGTTAATTGTTCCTAATTATCCAGCATTATCATACAAAATAATGGAATCCAATCTGCAAAATTTAATTGCTTTTTGGATTAATTTTTGGTGCTTTATTTCAACTTCATGACAATAACTTTCTGCAGTGATTGTTTAACATGGTTATAGGAAAGAATAATGAATGATTGCTTCTGTTGTTCACCATATTATTATGATGAGTTTTTTTGTTTTTTTTTGGATATAACGCTGGTTTTGGATGTGCTTTTGGATGCGACGTTGTTATCAATCTAATATCCTGATCTTTTATGGCTGTCATTTAAGACTTATTTTCGTCATAAGTAATTATGTGCCTCAGGAATGAGTATCTTTAATTTCTTAAAAAGCAAACACAAAGAACACATTTCTATGCGACAAAGCTCTGCATTTCATTGAGTTCGTGAGGTACCCAGGTGTTCAGTTTTCTTTAATCTTGTAGCAAGATGGCAAAGTACATTTGCAGGAGGTACATCCAGATCATCTGCAAGGATCTTGCTGTTTTTGATTTGTATAACTCAACTAAAGCCTTCATCGATAACTTTGTCTTTCACATGATTCATTATCGAGGCTCATTATCCAGTACAGAATTTGGCAAACCAACGCTGAGTGGTGCGTTTATTAACGATATTTTCCCTGAATTGATTTGCGCCATTTTGAACCAATTTGTGAGCAATTCCTTATTGTCTAACATGTTTCTATGGTTCAAATAAATTACGAATAATTTCAGAAACTCATTGGTTATGATGCTTAAAAAAGTAAATACCACTTATTACACTAATAAGTAAGATTCTGCACACTTTTCGCGAGTGATTTATTCTTACAAGTATCACTTTTCGATTGAGCGCAAAAATGACATTTTATGTGAAACAATCCAAAAGATTGAAGTACGTTAAATTTGTCTGTCGTAGCAAATTGCTTCCTAGATCACTACATTTGTCATTCTTTTAAACATACTCCATAATTCGTGTTAAATCTTTGGTTTTAGCCTCGTTTAACCGATAAAAGGGTGATACTTAACATCGAGCAGCTGCACGATTCATTATTGTAGAATACAGGACGCCATTTTGGGATTCAGTTAGTCGAGTACCTCAGGTATTGCCGATGTTAGTGATTGACTACTAGCAGGCGATGCAAATGAATCTGGGCTTCCTGGGTTGCGTTGCCAGTGTTCGTGAAAGAATTTGTCTTTTCGAGAACCAATTTATGGCGATCTGTCGGGTAAAGTGACTGTAAGGCCTTCAAAGTCTATCACTGTACTATTTTGTTTTAGTTATCATCTTTCCCATTTCCACGCTGATGAGAGATCATATATTTTCTAAAAAACTGCTGACATCATCGATGCACAGTTGCCTTCTCAGAATGGCGAATGATCTATTGCTCAGAGACCAGTCATACTCTATTAAGTGAACAAGTTTATAATTATTCTAAACAAAGTTCATTTCATCCCAGAACTATGCAAATCGAAGCCGGAACTCTCCTATCAAAAGGAAACCGATTATAATTATAATGTTATGAACTGCCTTTATTTATTTATTTATTTATTTATTTATTTATTTATTTATTTATAGTACAGTATTTGAGAGGGCTCACTTGGATTATTATGTAATAATTATTGTTATACAAATCATTACTGTTAGGCCATAGAGAACTAATAATCACTCCATGTCAAATCAAACAAGGTGGTGCTTCATAGATTCACGATATTTTGAAAATATTATAGATGTACCTAAGAAAATCGCAAATATTACAGAGTTTAAGGATTCGAAAAGTGTGTTGGTTTCTGAAAAAAAAATTAAAGATTATTTTATGAAAAAATGCAATACTTTTTTTTTGTTTTTTAATTAGGATCTCATTCTAATCAAGTTATAGCAATGACTTTTTAAAATCTTCTCATATGCCGAATTAAAATGTCACAAAAAAAATTGAATACTTTGCAAACTTTTCAAAGGTTTTAAAAAAAAAAGGTTAGATAAAATAAAATTGTTTTTAAATAAAGCAATTAAAGCCGTGCTGGCGTGGCCGTGCGGTTTAGCCGGCGGGCTGTGGCCGATGCGCCAGTACCCGGGTTCGAATCCCGGTGGTGGCATGGCTGTTTCTTTCTTCTTCTGTGTTTCGTCCGTTTCCCACCTGGGACTTACTATCTCAGGGTTATCGTGGATGGGATATAATTCTCGTCCCCCCCCCCCCCTTTCTTGAATTTCATTAGCCTCGCCCTGACGTTGTCAGGTTGAGCTAGTTACGTGGTCCCTAGTTGGCCAAATTCGATAAAAGGAAGGAAAGCAATTAAAATTTTTATACAAAACTTATAAAGGAGTAACCAAATTAAAAAATCTAGCAGATGATTAAAGTTTTTGGAAAATGTGTAAAAAAACCTCAACTTTGAATCATTTTTTTCAAAATTTAGATTTTGTTTTGTTTTGTTTTTTGTTTTTTTGAGCAGTAGTGGTTAACCACTACTAGAGAAACCACTAGAGCAGTAGTGGTTAATTAACCATAACAAATATCGTCTTAGTCAAATGATCGATTCAGAAGCTATAAAAATTGAAGCATAGTTTGAATTTACAGATATGAAAACTTGATTAAAATATTAAAAAAAAAATTGGGGGGGGGGGATGAGGCCACGTCGGGTTTTTGTTTATATACTCCCATGAATTGTTTGCCTAATACTTTAGCCACATCAAGTCCTACAATAATTCATTAAAGAAGGCTAATGGTTAGAGATGGTTGGTATTAAAGATTCGTCAAGTATAATAAAATGAATACTTTGCCCAAAGTTTGCTTTCAAATTGACTATGTTAACTGACAAATGAAATGTTCCATAAAAAGTTTTACTAACTTTTAGCATCCGTATCCATAGAGCAACTTGTCCGAATAGCGATTAAGCCTTCTTCACAGGATCGTAACTAATAACTAATTACAGTAATAGCGAAGAGTCTCATTATCTGTATTTTTTTTTTTTTAATATATCATCAAGTATCGCCTTGTAAATTAAGGAGCTTGTTAATTTTTGATTTAAGTCTTTTTTCAGGTCTTTTACTTGGGATATTTTTAATGAAGTGATTTATCGGCTGCAAAGCAATTGATCGTAAAATGATATTTGTCGTTAAGTGTATACCTACGTGTCTAGCCTTGGCCTGGATCGTTAATGTAATAGGATCCAGTGCTGAGAATCTTCTGGGTTTAAAGAGAAAGAATCGAATGTAATTGAGATCTTGTGGGATCGTGTTTTGTTTATAACATTTTTTGTTATGCAACATTAAACTGTTAGCTGATGGAAGTAAACCAAGCTATTTTTACAGCAATGAATACACAATGTCATTCCAAAGATATTTGATAGCTCAAAAATCTAATTACCAAATTAAAAAAGCAAAAACAAAATCAATTACTGTATTTTCTAATTGTTAAACCATCCATCTATGTTAAATAATTTAAATGCATTTTTATTATTAAAATATGTATTATTACCTTTTATTAACAAAGGCACTTGCAAACTGAATCGGGTTGTTGTGTAGAGGCTTGTTTATAATGCTACTGTCGAGTTAAGTGAAACTTTTGAAAAAAATTATTTTCCAACATAAAGACCTTTGAATGAGTGATCAACTGATCATATAGTTCGTTAGATGTTTTCGTTACCAATTTCATTTTTGCAGAATTCGATTTATAGAATTAGGAAGGAGCAGGTTTTTAATTCGCGAGATTGTTATCCCGACAGCACAGACTCTGCACCTCGCCTGGCCCCTGAACTCCTCCACTGCATGGAAGACGGTTGGAACAGCCTGGTTAGACGAATAGCGGCTCCAACCGTTTCGGGCAGATGGACGATTACATGTGTGGAGAAAACCCATTGAGGCAAAGGATCCCGCATACCAACATGGGACAGTCCTGGGCAGCGGTAGCTCTGTTATGGTGTTAGGTGTTTTCAGCTGGCACGCATTAGGAACCCTCATACATCTGCAAACATTGTGTTTCTACCATTAATCTTTTAGCCTCTGCATTATTTATTAGTAAAGGAATCTTCTTCACGTCCAATGTTTTCGGTATCACCCCGTAAAATTTCGAATTCCTCAGAAAATTTCATGAGACTCCCATTTAGCTAATTTTATGATAGGCCTATATATTTGATGATTATTTTATGTACTCTCCTTCCAAAAAACTTATTAACTGGTGGACGCTACCTAACCATTCTTGCAGATCATTCGTACCCGTTCATGTCATGCATTCACTCTTTCAGCAGGACAATGCGCAACCGGACAAGTCCGCAGTCGCCAAATTATGAGTTTGTCATCCTGAGTTGGTCCAGTCGTTCACCTATAGAACATATGTGGCATATGGTTCAACGTGCCGTCAGTGCCAAGATTCCACTATTGGCGAATATTAAGGAATTGTGGACCTATATTGAGGAAGCATGGTACTTCACAGTACACAGTACTTCAGAGAGCTCATGAAGTCCATGATCCATCGTGTTACTACGGTAATTTGATCGAAAGGAGGACCTACGTGTTTCTATACAGGTGTGCCAGTTTTTCTGGTACGTCAGTGTATATACATACTGTATATTCCTGCAATAATTATTAGTTTTCATTATTCTTCACCAGATTTCTCCACATTATTCGAGACCTAAATTTGTTTGATGGTTTTTTTTTTCAAAGATCCTTAAACGATAAACATTTCTGTTCCATTAAGAAGTACTGGAAGAATATTATTGTATTTTAGATCTAACTTCATTAATAGAAATTTGCACATTATTAAAGAGTACAACTGTTTAAAGAGGTATAGGTCAGCACTTTTCATAACTGCTGATGATATTCTACCAGTATCTGGAATTAGTATTATTATTAGAGCTCTAACAAAGTGATTGCAAGTATTAAACACTTTCTGAAGTTTAAACTCCTGCAAAAAAAAAAAAATATTACACAATGATGAGTTTTTTTTTCGTTCAATTTGGAAGGAAATATCAGCATAAATTAGTTTATTATAATAGTAAGTCATTTGACATCGTGTATATTTTAGTCAGAAGATGAAGATCTTTTCATAAAACTTTCTAATGTTTTACGTTAATTGTAGAACAATTCGATTGTTTATTGAAATCTTTTTCCTTACGTTTCACTGATAATGTAAATAAAACTACTTTTTAGTAAAAAATGGACCACACACATAAAAGGAATCCAACAAAAAGTTTATGTATGACATGTTTCGGGATGATCTCCCATCTTCAGATTACAAATACAAAAAAACATACACAAACTCATAACCTACAGCGTCCCGAAATAAATTTATATAGCATAAGAACATAAAATTTCATAGTAAGAAGTTTAACAATGTTACTGTTTCAGCTTTAAACAAACCAATCGACCACAATAATAAACATCAATTCAATAATAATAACAGCTAATAAAGGTAACATTTCATTTCATTTAATATCATATTCAAGAGCATTAAGAATAGAGACATCAGTGTATTTGTAATCTGAAGATGGGAGATCATCCCGAAACATGTCATATATAAACGTTTTTGTTGGATTCCTTTTATGTGTGTGGTCCATTTTTTACTATTATACGGAAATACACATGATGAATGGTTTTAAAACTACTTTGTTTATAAAAACATTTCTGATATTTCTTTAGTTGGTGAGTGTATACTTATGTTTGTATCCAAAAAAGGACTTTGTAACGATTTAGTTAGAATATTCTGCATTTTAATAAAGGTTTTGGTTTTCTTTTTTTGTTGCTATCCTGCTTTTTCTTTGCTATTTTTGAATAACACTTCTTTTGCAATTTGAAATTAGTATTTCTATTTACTTTTTCTCTCTATCTTATTGTTCCTTCAGAATTTGTTTTAGCTACTTCAAATAGCTTTTCCTTATCCTTTTCCTCTACCCTTTCGATACATGGACTTACATAGGAGAAGGCCATCGTTTGTGTTTACTTGAATGGCTAGTTTAGGCCCCATCCTTCCCCCGAAATTTTGAGACGAAGTCTTTGTTTTTTGGGGAAGGGGGGGGGGGGGGGGGGGGGGGGGGGGGGGGGGGGGGGCAGTTGTTCGAGGTTGGATCCTTAGCTTAGCCTCCCAGAAATTAATTCCTATTCACGTCTCTGTTTTGATATAGCTCTTTCTTCTAACTTTAATTCTCATCAATTGGTGATCACGATCACAATTTGTTCGTCTAAAGTTTATGCATTGAAAACAAACTTCAATTCATCTGTTAATTAAGTCTTAATCGATTTGCTCTTAAGTCGTGAAAGTAATAAGCCTTACGAAAAAAAAAAAAGTGTCTCCGCTATTTATGGGAACAAACGATATCCTTCCAAATTTTCCATTTGCTGAAATTTCATTAAATCCGCAAATTCTTATGTTAAGTTGCCTAGATTTAGTTACTTTTAATTAAATAGAAACTTACGCAAACAAAATTCGTAAGTGCCATGACTACCTTGCTTTAGAAAACCATCAATAAATATCTCTTCCGCGTTAAGTGTATTTTCCAAAAGTGAAAAATTTTAAAACTGCGTTTACGACTTTGAGGTCATGCTTGACTTCTAAACCCTGCCCTCAAAACCAGCGTGAAGAGATGTCGACTTTTGTTACTTATTTGTACAGTAGTTAAACCAATGCCCTAAAAGCTAAAAAGCAAAAGCTCTAAAATCAACGTGAGTGTAAGATTTTGAAAATAGGAAAAAAACCGTCAAAAAAGTGGTTATATACGTAGGCTACATAAGTATATCGTGAGAAGAATTTGAATGGCATGTATATTCGTGATCTATGACCCCTGTTCAGCGCTTATCACAAGGTCCGGGCTCATCTGTTCAGATAGAGGAGAATGCAATAGTGTATTTTTCCTTTGGAAAATACACTAAAAGTCAATGTTTGAAGTCATTCAGAGTTAATTTTTTCACTCTTAATGTTTTTCTATTGGTAATTTTTATCACATATCAACTTGTCCACAAAGATCCACAAAAAGAAATTGCAAATACCAAATATGGAGTGATTACCCATGTCAGGCAGGTTTCATGTATATCTGGTGTGCAGTATGCACGTAATGTTAACAGTATTAGGGGACGAGACATATATACATAGACAATAAATATTTAATATATAAGTATTGTTATTTTATGAGACTAACTTTTCTTAGGCTAAATGATATTCCTTAGTAGGAGGGAGACAAGGAATTTTTTTCCCCCACACGCATCGCTCGACGACTCTTATGGTCATTTCTATTTTCCCGCATTGATATCCTATTAGCTTTTAGTTTTTTTGATGGCCTTTCAAAGATTTTCTCTCTCCATTCTCCCATCCTTGCTTCTCTCCTTGTTAAAAATACTCATAATTGCAACTTTCATTTTTAGAAACTACACTAACGTACTTTTAAATAGTTTGAAAATGGACTTTTTTTTTTCGTACAAATTTCTTTGCGATCTCTCCTGATCTTCATGTCGTAATGCCTCAGTAAGCTTGTGATACTACAGAATGACCAACATGGCAAATACATTTGTGAACTTGAAGTACTTCAATACTTTTTATTTCTACTTTATTGGAATTTCGTAATTACAGAAATTAAAAACGAATTGGTAAAATCACTTGATTTTTTTTTCGTTATTTTTTTAAACAAAACTGTGGAGAACAAAATTGAGGTGTCCGGAAAAGACAGTATCATGTCACTTTCGGTCAGCAGTATTATTCTATTTTCTTATAATATTAATTGTTTAAATATCTTAGATAAGTAGGAATACTTAAGTTTTGTTTAATTAGAAATACAGTCGGACCTCTATTTAACGAACCTCTATTTTGCGAATTTCTCTATTTTGCGAACTTTTCTTTGGAACCAAGAACATTTTGCTAATTTCTTCGTAAAATAACCTCCAAATAGCATTTTCTATTTAACGAACTTTTACGTGGTATCTATTTTTTTTCCTCCTTGAAATGTTTTTATTATTAATATTCCCTTAGAGGAAATGAAAGAAATGTGGATACAGCTGAGGCAAAAAGAAGAAATTAACGATGATGTGCTAATTGATGATAATCTTTCACTTGATTTTGAAGTTGAGACCTCAGAAACACTAACTGAATCGGGTATTTTGGACAGTGTGAAAAATAAAATAAAACAATACAGCAATGAATTGCGATGAAGATGAATTTGACGAAAATGGTAATGATCATGATGCAGAAATCAAAAAACCTTCCTATGATGAAATGCTAAAATCATTGAAATAATCCGACGCGGATTACAATTTGAAGAAAATACTGAAGGGGTTTTCAGTGCATTGCAAAGATGCGAGACATACTATGAGCGAAAACACTTTAAAAAACAAAAAAAACTCAAATAAAATTAACAGACTTTATTAGTAAAATTTAAGTACGCATGTGGTAATGTATGCAGTTTGTCATTAAAATTTATTACTTTTTTAATAATATTTATTGTTTATATATTTTAAAGCTGTTTTATGTAGTTTAAAGTAATTTTACAAGGTGAATCTCTATTTAACGAATTTTCCATTTAACGAACTTTTTTTCGGGATTTAGCGACTTCGTTAAATAGAGGTCCGACTGTATATGATAATCACAGAAAACTAAATTTTCTGTCAATATGGCAAAAGGTTCAAAAAGGGGGGGGGGGGGGGGGAGGCGGATGCAAACAATTATTGTTTTGCTAAAGAAAAAGGGGACGATGAAAAATAGTGTAATTTAATTTTTACTATTATGTAATTATTGTCGCCACATACATACTCAGACAGAGGCCCTAATTGTAGGATCCCTTGCAGATAGGTCCATGACTTAATTTGATAAAGACTGGAAGGTCCATCTTAGATTTCCGTTCCGGCCTCTCATCTTTACAAAATAATAATAAGAATAAGAGTAATAATATAAACAAAGATGTAAACACTTTCATAAAGAAAACCATTCAGAAAGCCATTTGGAAAGTCTATTTTGTCACCTAAACGAATAAGAACAACAATCTATACTTTCTGTACAAATTATTAAAGTCAACCTCGTAAATTTATATTAAACCCTTAAAAGGCACTAAAAGGAAGATTTAAGTCAACAGTGATAAACCATAAACAAAATGGTTTATATCACCCTCAAAGTTTTTCTGTTCATTCAGACGACACTGTCTATCAAATTCTGACCAGATTAAGCTAGGAAAGATTCTGTAATAGGAAGCCTTTTAGTTAATTGTTTTGATCCCCCTTTGGTTCATTACATGCCAAAATCTTTTTTACAATAAATTTTATTTCATAGACGTAAATGTTAAAATTATTTCACGTTGTACAAAATCTTTTTTCTTACGCAGGAAAGATGAGTAGACTATAGTTATTATAAAATGTATATATATTAAAGAAACAGTGCACTGAGTTGTTGTTGTTTGTTTCT
The DNA here is from genome assembly GCA_023159025.1 of Thereuonema tuberculata. Lineage (NCBI taxonomy): Eukaryota > Metazoa > Arthropoda > Chilopoda > Scutigeromorpha > Scutigeridae > Thereuonema > Thereuonema tuberculata. Next base: position 114,320,104 of record JAFIDM010009631.1, read on the forward strand.
TTTTTATTTTGTTACAGATCTACTGTATGTAATTACCTGGCAAGTCAATGAATATTAGCAATACTTTTTTTTTTTTTTTTTAATTTGACTTTTTCATAAAGTCAAACGAAGATTATCATTGACAAAAAGTCAGTAATACTTTTTCTACACTTTTAAATATTCATTATTATTAATAAAGTACCTTGTAAATACAAAATAAACAATTTAGAATAGACTAATAAAATATAATTTGAACATTAGTTTTCAATCGGTCAAATAAAGACAAAAAAAAGTCAATAAAATAAAAAATAAATAAATAAGCCCAAGTAAAATTTGAGTAAGTATCTAGTTTATGTTGAATTTTCAAATAAAACTTTTATTGTAAGAAAGGTATTTCAAAACTCACGCTTTCAAATTACTTCAAAAACCAACATAAAACCAACAGAAAGTAAAAAGGCAGAGAGAGAGAGAGGAAACTGATTTTTAATTTCGTAAAATCTTTTAATCTAACCTTCTACGAGAAAATTAAATCAAGTTGATTAAAAAGAGCTGTAGGATCGCTTTTACTCTTTTCGTGATCAAACTTCGTTTAAAAAAATATATATATTTTCTGATATTTCCAAGATTTTCACTTTTTACACACTTTTTGAATATTCCAGTCAAAATTAGTTTCAACTAATTGAGATATCTTAGTTATTTCAGTTATTTCATAAAATAATCTACAATTACGACAAAGAAAAAAAAGAAAAGAAAAGAAAGATTATAGGCATGATTATGAATACAAATGAAAACTTACTGTGATATTTCATTAGGAAAGTAATGCAGGAAACTTCATGAAACGATTGCTTCCTGTCTGTTCAAGTCACGTCTTATGTCCGCCAATTTATGTCGACATTAAAAAAAAAAAAAAAAAAAAAAAAAACCTGTGGACTACTTCTGACGGATTTGTTATCTTTGTTAACGCCCTCTGGTGCCATTTTCAGATGCTAGCGAGGATTACAATTACCTTGTTTATGTTTTGTTTGTTTGTTGTTTTTTTTTTTAATAATATACATATCCTGTCTTTGTCGATAGTATTTTCGAATTGGCTATGTAAACTTATTATATTCTGGGATTTTATTTTTCGCTTTTAGGTATATTTTTTAAAAATTATTTTGTATTAAATTAATGCTAATGGGTCATTCCATGCCAAATCACCTAGGGTGGTTCACCATAACAACTCAGATCTGAATGATAATTTTTTTTCTAAGTATAAACACCCAATGTGAGTATGAAACCACTGTTTAATTTTTTTTCCCCAATTTATTTACAGAAGTTCCAATTTCTTTAAGTTCCGACATTTTTGTCATTCGCAATCCGATTTTCACATAGTTTTTTACTTTATGATAAAAGTTATTGACGGTAATTAATAAAAATTGGTATCTTAATGTAACTTTTTTACGCTGAATCTAACGGCACAAATAACAAGTTTGTACCTAATAATTTTCAAGATACAACCTATGCGTTAACATTGTTTAAACAATTAAAACAACAAAATGGGTCCTTTTTTAAAAATTCTTGAATTTTTTTTACAAGCAAATGAAAATCTAAATAAAGCTATAAAAAAAAAATTAGGACAATTTTTTGCCTAGTTTATTTAAAAAAGAAATGCTAAATTCAGCGTAATGTAGCAACAGCCTATTTAAACAATAGCACTGTTGCACAAATTAGCATTGTTTAAACAATTAAAACAACAATGTGGGCTCTTTTTTTAAAAATCTGATTTTTTTTTTTTTACA
>JAFIDM010009631.1:114322260-114334173 GCA_023159025.1 Thereuonema tuberculata
TCTTTTTAACTAGGCCTAACTTTTTTTTTCTACATCTTTTTCCAAAAGGAAAGCGTAGTTCTCAAAAATTGGATTTTAATTTTGTAACACTCCATGAGATACATCAGAGAACAAAAAAAAAAGCTTAAGATGCAATTTTAAATACCACTAAGCATGTACATCTTTTATTCCGTCCGTCTATAATCTGATAACTCAAAAAGTATTTGTTATATACAGAACTCGTGTAACCAATTTAACTTACTTGAATAACAGATAATGAGTGTTTTAAAGGAAAGGATAGTTACTCTTGGCTTAGTGGTTGAAATTAGAAATTTTTAATTATCATATTCTTGATCAGCACCTTCGAATAACTACTAAATAGATTTTACACACATATTGAGTGATCTGACTCGCATATTGACTCACTTTCTTAAGAAAGCAGGCTAAAAAAAGGAATGAAAAATGCTCCCTTTTGACGAATGCCTGAAAGGACTGACTGAACATCTTCGTTAATACCATTACTAGATGTTACTGAATGGAAATATGATTTTTTTTTTTTTTTTTTTTTTTTATGGAAAGCCTTACAAACGTAACAGAACTTGAAAACGACCAAACGAAAGAAATCGTACCAAGTAGAGGAAAGGTGCAATCATTGTTTCCATTAATTGTTGTTTTTGATGCCAACCATTATAATTAAAGGAATCCAAATTCGAAAGATGTAAGATGTATGTGGAATTTGTTCGGAGTTTGAAGTCGCCTTTGCGCTATAGCAACGATTGTGAATCCACTGTATGCAATCCATTTCAATTTGGACTACACCTCCGTTGCCCACATATATCTTACAGTATTTTGGGTCTTCTTTACAAATCATAATTGTTACCTATTAATGAATATATCTTCATATGCTGCAGGAAAATCAATAATTTCATGGCCATATTTAATAGACAACTTCTAAAAGTCTATCTTAAATAGTCATTAGATTTTTGCATTTGATTACAATTAATAAGTACAAAACAGATTGAATTTCTTTGAAAATGGATAATGGCATATCTAAACATAACATACCTTAAATTATGTTTAGGTCTTTTAAAGTATCCTGAGATTTAGAACATTAATATTAACACCAATGCACATATTTCAAAAACTACATGCAATTAAAATATTAATCCGACCCATTTCGCTAGAGAACTGTAACTGTCTGGCATTAACAAAGTAAAAAAAACACATAATTCTCTCCGTTATAAACAAACAAGTCCGCAAAAAACATGACATTGTGAAGTCCAGGTCATTCCAGTATGCCTCAAGGTTGAAGATACATCTCCAAGACCCGAGCGAATCCATCATAGCAAGGATTCAGGAACTACTTACATAAGTTACAAATTTCTTCTAGATATGCGATTAAAAATAGCTATGAATTATTACGAAGGTTAAGTGTGAATTGGCATAGGAATCAATATTTATCATTAAATGTTATCACGTCTATTTCGCTTCCATGGTGGAACAGGCCATTTTATATTACGTATGTGGAGTCTAGGGATTTAAGAACTGAAAATGCTAAGGACCGCATTTTACGGTTAATTCATTTCATAATTGAGCTTCAAATTTTTCAATTTAGTGATAAGTTCTTCAAGCAAACCTTTATGTTTTATGGGCCTTCCCAGCTTAGCTACACTACATGGCCAAAAGTATCCGGACACCCTTCCGGCGAAGTGGATCGGGCAGATCAGGAGGTTTGATGCGTCATCGGACGCTATAAAAGCGTTGGTGGGAAGGGGGGGCTTGGGCGGTCATAATTCTGCGTTTCCGATAAAAATAGTAATTCAGGCCTCGGTGACTTCGAACGTGACGTGATAATCGGATGCCACCGTTGTAGAAAATCGGTTCGTGAAATTGCGGACATGCTGCACGTACCGAAATCAACTATGAGTAATGTAATTGTAAAATGGAGAAATCGATACAGTGAAACGACAGCTGCACGAAATGGTAGACCGAGAAACCTGACTGAGCGTAACCGTCGAACCCTGAAGAGAGAAAGGAAGCAAAAATCGCAAGTCTCCATTGGTTGTGATGACGACGGAGTTAAATTATGCGTCGGGCGTTGTCGCTAGCAGCAGGACTGTTCGCCGAGAGCTAAACTACTTGGGTTTCCACGGCCGTGAGGCCGCTCACAAGCCGAACATCTCTGCCGTCAATGCGAAGCTTCGGTTGCAATGGTGCATAGCTCACTGGCATGAACTGGATTGTGGATTGGAAAAACGTTCTGTGGAGTGATGAATCTCGCTTCACAATCTGTCAGTCCGATGGACGCATGTCGGTTTGGCGAATGCCCGACGAACGCTTCTTATCCGACTGCATTGTGCCAACTGTTAAGTTCGATGGCGGCAGCGTAATGGTGTGAGGGTGTTTTTCGTGGTTCGGCCTGGGTGCCTTAGTTCATGTGATGGGCAACATGAACTCTGCGATGTATCGGGGCCATTCTGGACAACGATGCCCTCCAAACTCTGTGGCAACAGTTTGGGGAAGGTCAGTTTCTCTTCCAGCAGGATAACGGTCCTGTACATACATCGAAGCTTGTGCGGCCGTGGTTTGATGACATGGGTGTTCCACAACTTGAATGACCGTCTCAGAGCCCCGATCTCAACCTTATTGAACTCTGTGGGACGAAATAAAACGCAGATTAAGTGCCCAACCAATATCGCCCATTTCCGTGGCCGGATTCACTTCAGCTATCATGGCCGCCTGGAAGTCAGTTCCTGGGATCACCTACGAAAACCTGATGGAAAGTCTTCCCAGACGTGTCCAGGCTGTCATCGATGCAGAAGGGGGACCGACATCATATTAATACGTGCCTCAGGAGCCTCCGCGTCCCGACCACGGGGTGTCCGGATACTTTTGGCCATATAGTGTATCATAGCGGACGTCGTTATGATTTATATTGAAGAAAAGGCGCTTGATTACTTAGGGAAGGCGACATCGATTTATCATGTTATTTTCGTTATGTTGACTATCTGCTGTTGGCTGTGGATGACAATATTCAATAGGTGTATTAGATATTTTTAATACGGTGAATACCGATATTAGATTTGATATTGAGAAGGAGGAAGGCGGCAGCATGGCATTCTTGGATGTGAAGATTTGTAGAAGTGATGGTCAGTTGTGTACCACGGTTTATAGGAATGTGTTTAGAATGTATATTAGATGGTGTTCTAGTGAAACTTTTTGCGAGAGATTACGAATATATTGATCTCTAACGGTTTTCCTGGGGGATTTGTTCAATGGCATATAAAAATAACTATAACTTATAGGACTGTTAAAAGAATGACAGTCAAGAAGAGCTGTACTCAAGAAATAGCCGGGTATATGGATGCGTTTCAATTTCTTACCACGAGAGATTGTATCCATTACTTAATAAGATATTAAGTGGTTTGGATCTTCGTGGATTCAATACTATCGGAAATATGATGTGGAATCCAGCTGTTAAGGATGAAGATGGCTTGGAAACAAGTGGGGTAGTCTACGCCCTGCAATGTGTAGGAAACAGTTGCATGTATATTGAAGAGACCCAAAGGGCCTTGAAGAAACGACTCAAGGAGCGCGCCAGGGAGTTAGTTAAGAAAGATATTACCTATCTTACTGTCACTCTAATGTCTATTGTAATGTCATGCAACAGAACATAATGTCGACATTAACAATCCTCTAATTCTTACTAAAGAGAAGAATGGTTTCGCACGCAAAATTAAAGAATCGATACACATCTTGACGAACTCTCATGCATATAACGAAACATTATCAGTGCAGACAGTAGCACAATCTAGATTTGTATAAGTCGAGGATTTTTTTTTTCTTCTTTTCATTTTTCGTTCCTTCTCATTTTAGGTGCTGGTGCTCCATACAATTTTGACCTTGAAGTGGTTCACCGTGATATGAAGGAAAAAAAAAAGGGGGGGGGGGAAGAAAAGATAGGATGATTTATGAAGAATAGGTTTGAAGCAAGTAGGCCTAGTTCCTGCATGCTGCTACAATGGATTCGTTCGAATCTTCGAGATGTACCTTCAACCTTGAGGCATAATGGAATGATCTGGACTTCACGATGTCTTGTTCGCTTATATTGGAGAATATTATGTGTTTTGCTTTTTTTTTGTTTTGTTTTAACCTTATTAATGCCGGACAGGTAGAGTTCGCTGGCTAAACCGGTCGGATTAACATTTTAATTGCATATAGTTTTTAAAATATGTGCGTTGGTGTTAATATTGGGTGAGTGCAAAAGTTCTATCCGTTTTTATTACCCATAAAGAAGAGAAAATAAATGCAAAATTAACAGTACCTATTATTGTGCATAATCTTCATTGCTATCTAGGACCTCTTGCCATCTTTCTGGTAGGAAATGAATCCCATGGCGGTAAAATTCCAGCGGTTTCGAGTCTTGGATGGCAATTTTCACAGCATCAAGATCATCAAAGATTTTCTGACTTAAGGAATTGTTCAACGATCGAAATAGGTGATAATCAGTTGGTGCCAAGTCAGGAGAATAGGGAGGGTGAGTAAAACATCCCAACCAAAGCCCAGTAACTTTTGGCGAGTGATGACAGCAGCATGTGGCCTGGCGTTATCATGATGAAGGATAACACCGCGATGGATGAGACCTGGCCGCTTTGCTACCAAATTTGAATGCAGCCTGTCTAACTGTAGATAGTAGAAGGCAGCATTGATGATTTGGTTGAGTGGCAGGACCTCCCAGTGAATTATTCCCTGCACATCCCACCACACACTCAATAACACCTTCTTGGGATGAAGTTCAGCTTTCGAAGTCGATGCAGGCGGATCAGAAGGGCAACATACAGTCCTACGACGCTTTACGTTACGGTAAATAACCCACTTCTCATCTCCTGTCACAATTCGTGTCAAGAATGGGTCATTTTTGTACCGGGAAAGCAAGGAAACACAGGTGGCGATTCGGTCATCCCGTTGCTTAGCTGTCAGGTTATGTGGAACCAAACGATCAAACTTTCTCGTAAAACCCAACTTAACCAGCCGTCTCTCGACCGTTGTCCGGTGTACGTTGAAGGTCTTCTTGCGTGGTTGGGTTCGGGCTGTTTCTTATGGCTTGGTCAATGTCGTCCTCTCCAACGTGTGATGGCCGTACACTCCTAGCCTGATTTTGGCAGCTTCTGTCTCCTTCCCTAAATTTACGAAACCATCGACGACATGTGCTTTCGTTGATTGCATCCTCCCCATAAACTTGACAAACATTGCGACATGCTGCGGCTGCCGTACTCTTTTTATCGAACTCGTATAACAAACAATGTCTTATATGCTCCTTCTCGCTTTCCATGTTACACCCTCTGGTTTTTTTTTTTTTTTTTTTTTTTTTGAGATGATTAACCTTGTGAGATACGATGCATTTATATGTGAGGCATCCACAGGTTTGATTGACAGACGATTTGCGTCATTACAATGTCATGTGTGAGGGCAATTCCATTGCAAATTTTCATATCCAAAAACGAGTAGAACTTTTGCACTCACCCAATATTAATGTTCTAATTGGAAACACATTAAATTTATTTCAATTATCCTGAGACTTGTTTGTTGGCATGACATACCGATGTAATCTATACTGAATTGTAAGTGTGCTCAGCCCTGCAGTAACCATGAAGCAATATAAGCACGTGCTTTGCTTTGGGCAGTAAGGCAAAGGGCAAGGGGAGGGGAGCACCACAGAGTACCGGTACCATAGCTGTAACCATTGAAATTACTTCCAATTTATAGAATGGGTCCAGCGCCGCATTCTAAGATTCACAAAATTTTATTATTTGTGCTTTATTTTATTACACCCAATCAATCAGCTTTAGGCACTCAGTGTTCCACGATGTCATCTGACATCTGAGATAACTTCTTGACAATCTTTGTCTCAACGTACACCTACAGGGTGGCCAGGAAGTTCCCGTACCCCCTATTATGTAATAATAAATGTAAATATTTACTATTGAATGTTATTTCAATTATTGACACTAGAATGCAAGTGGCACTAGAATGCAGGTGTTCGTGTTGGAATGCAGATGGTATTATTGCGTTGGTGTTATTATTGCGTTCGAGGAAGGATATGAGTATTGCAGTCAATCAGATGGCAAATGTAAGCGGTAATAGTTACACTATTGAGGAGCGGTTAGTGGTGGGTGCACGAACGACAACACACAGGACAGACAATGAGACAAATAATGGGAGCATTCCAGGAAAGTTTTAATAAGACCTCTCTCAAAAAGCAACAATGCTCAATTGGGAGAAACGTGCTTTTGCTTTAGGCAGTGTTAAAGATAGGCCGCGGAGTGAAAAATTTTTCGATTCCAATTCCGACTCCAGTAACATAGTCTAGTGCGATTTCGCCATAAGACTACAGATTTCACGACTTCGACTCCACATGAGGCCTTCGAAGACTTCGCTTTAAAGCCCTGGAATTACACACTACTTTAAATGAAATTTCACATTTGAAAGTTTATAATTATTGTGTACATCTTATTACATTTTTCTGTACATGAATCCATCTTTGGGCCACTTAAATATGTTCCAAAATACGATGCTCTAAAGTAATTCCAAGGATAATACTGATTTATATCAAATTTCATATGTAAGAATTTTTAACCTTACTTAACTTATTTTGGTGGGATCTCAGTAAATTTTGGTGATTATAAACTTATTTTAAGATCCACTTTTCTTAAGGCACTAGTATTGTGACGCCCTTTTGTAATTCAACAAATAATGCTACGACGTACATGACATTATTTATTTATTTTCCTTTTATAGCACATGCACACTATGGTTTTGGTTATATTTTAGTTTATCTAACTTATTGCTAAGAGCTACATTGTTAGGGGCTAAAACGTTTTGAATAAATATTTAATTTTTTTGAAATTACAGATCTTAGTAATGAAATTTTGGCATGGATTTCCATCGCTTTTTATTTGATTTTTTTTTTTTTTTTATTTCCATCGCTTCTTCGAGTCACACATTGAGTAATAAACCGATGACGATTAGCACATTACTGATAACTTTGATTTCTATTTACTGTTAATTTCATTTTAAACTCTTCTTTAAAAGAAAAGAAGTCTCTTGACAATCATTTTTATAAAAAAAGGTTTAGAAAATATTTTTGTTGGTCTTCGAAGATAAATCTACAACATTTGTCCATTAACAAATTTTTGGGAAGTTACTTGACAATTTTCGACAAACTGTTGACTAATAAAATAAGGCCGTGCTGGCGTGGTCGTGCGGTCTCGGCGGCGGCCAGCCGTGGCGTCCAATGCGCCAGTTCCTGGGTTCGAATCCCGGTAGTGGCATGGGTGTTTCACTTTCCTTTCTTCTGTGTTGTCCGTTTCTTCCCTTGGGGTTGGCGCCCCCTTGCGGTATCTAGCCTAAACTCCTCTGGTAGGAGAGCGTCCATACCCAGTATTGGGTGTTACGGGCGATATAGAAGTAGAAGAATAGAATAAAATAAGAAAATGCCTAAATATCCTAATCACGCAGTCAATGCTAATTATGCAAATTTTTGAAGGTAATTATTTTTTGGAAATTACAAATCCTAATTTTTTAATCATTTAATTAATCTCAAAAGAATATTTAAAATCATATATTTTAAAAAGATCTAAATTTTTTAATTTTTTACTTAAATTCTAATTTTTTAAGACAAAAGATTTTATTAATTTCAAAGTGGTATTTTTCAATTTTTATTTTATTAAACTTGAAGGCTTTAAATTGATGTAATAATTTCATTGACTTCACAATCGAATTCAATAATAATTATCAATAAATTACTACATGTAAAAAAAGAAACAAAAAATGTTTTAGATACAACTGACATTTCTAGCCTTCCATGCAAGGGTTAGATATTTTGTTCTCCGTTCAAAAAGAAAATCATTTGATCTTTGGAGGATCTGCCTATTGGCGCGATTCCATTTAGTTTCTAGTCAAAAGCAAACTTGCAATGAATGCTTTTCCATATAAAAAAAATTATAATTCCCGACACATTACTTCTCTCATATCTTTTCCATTTGTTTTTAGCCTACTTTCCTAAGGTAAATTAAACTCATAAAAATCACTATCTGTTTATGTGACTCTTAATAAGTTTGAAGTAGTAAATGGAATATTTTAAAAATAGGCATGCATATGAGAAAGGGATGATCTGCCCTTTACAAACGAAAATTTCTCCGTATGGATCTCTGTGATGAATTTTTTGCATGACGTCAAGAATCAGGACCAGCAAAATACGGTAAGCAAGGAAAGTGTGTGTGGGGGGGGGGGACACTAACTTGTGAAGGAAGTGGACGGATACTCGTTAGGCGTTTTTTTTTTTTATTATTTTGATTGAACATGAAGAGAAGGGAGTCGGTCATCCATAAGCTGGAGGAGGGCCGGCAATTTGTAGCTTGCAGGAGGGAGCTAAAAGACTTAGAACTGGTCTATGAAAATTACCATAGAAAAAGCTGCTTCAAAATAAAGCAGCTAACTATAACTGACAAATTAATTCTGTTGAAGTCACATTGAACCATAATCCCCTTTAAATTTGTACGTAGGCTACTCTGATTCGATTAGCATTTTAGTATAGTTTTATACAAAATCCTAAATTATACTGAATAATTTATTCGAGTTAATCCTTTAAAATAATAATACCACTGAAATTCAAATATGACATTCTACCTATAAATTTTTCATTTGCTGAAAACTGGATTAACTCGATTAAATTACTTCTTTCAGTAAATGGAAAATTTATAGGTAGAGTGTTGTATTTGAATTTCAGGTATTTTTCTTTTGTATTGTTTTCACGATGTTAAAAAAAATAAATAAAATAATACGCAAAAGTTTAAAGAAATATCTTGTTTTTACGTAACTTCTGTGTTTTGATGATGGTAACCTTTGCATTCTGATGCCACTTTATTAGGTACACCCCTGCTGTGCACAGAAATGGAGTGTTCCATGACGTTACAAGTCACATGATCCCAGTTTTTGATGTAAATGTATTAGAACACCTTTCTAGTATCCGTTAAACTTACAAACTAGAGAAAGAATGGGGAAAACTAGTGATCTAACGGACTTTGAACTTGGCATGGTAGTAGGCGCAAGACCTACGTGGATAAAGCATATCGGAAACAGCAATTCTGAACTTTTCATGCACCACAGTTTCAAGGATGTATCGAGAATGATGCAACGAAAAGAAAACATCCAGTCAGCGGCATTCGTCTGGACGAAAATCGCTTGTTAATGAGTGAGGTCAGAGAAAGATGTCTAGAATTGTACAAGCAAACAGATGGGCCACAATGTCGCAATCACGTCAGAATTCAACCTCGGTGGCCAGAACAACATATCGCAGCGGACCACTAGATTCACCTTGTCACGAGTGGGCTACAACAACTGATGTCCACGTCGGATACCATTATTATCAACAACAAACACACTTCCAAGAGAGCACACTCCCAGTGGGCACAGCAAGACAAGCAGTGGACCATCGAGGATTGGAAAAACGCTGCTTGGTCTGACGAGTCGAAGTTCCTATTGCCGTTAATGGAAAGCTAAGAATTTGGTAAAAACAACATGAATCCATGCACCCCGCAGGTCTGGCAAAAACTGTGCTATCTAGTGGAGGCGGTGTAATGGTATGGGGAATATTTTTTTGGTACACATTGGGTACGTTGATACACATAGATTCACTTATGAATGCCACAGCATACCTAAACATCGTTGCTGGCCAAGTATATCCATTCATATTGACAGTGTTTCCTCAGTCAGATGGTTACTTCCATCAGGATAATGAGCCCGAAGTACTAGGAATGGTTCCACAAACATGACAAAGACTTTCACAGCTGGAAAGGGCTGTTCGCTATAAGTCTTCACTTCTGTCGAATCTTCAGGAATTGCGTGATACACTCAGGTCGGCATTGTCTACCATTCCTAAACAACGTTTCGAGCATCTTGTGGAATCCATGCCTAGACGAATTCAGGCAGTTTTGAAGGCTAAAGGAGGCTCCACACGCTACTCGATAGATGTACCTAATAAAGTGGCATCACAGTGTATATTCATTCATTAATGATACTGCCTTAATGATACTGTATCTCATCATTTACTTGTCTACGATACTTGTTGATAAACTATTTTCCAATACGATTGAGAGGCAACTGTATCAAGATTTCTGTATGAAAACACAAGTAATCAGCAAACACTTTTTGATACATCTATATATTTGCTTCCGGATAAATTTTGCATAAATGGACTAGACGTCACATTTATAAAAAGTATAAAAAATATATAAAAAGTATATCTTGGATTAACTTTGCATTATACATGTACTATTAGGAATATCATCATGTGGATTAGCATATTAAGGGAACTATATCATAACAAAAATGATAATGTTTTCTAGCTTATTATTACTGTATGTCGTCTTTCCTCTATAACATTCATTTGTTAATGTCCCTGGCGTTTCTTAACAAAGGGTATTTAAATAAATGCAAACATCCAAATGTAAATATCCAAAGTTAATAAAGCTCATTTGCTGCAGTTTCTGAATAAAGTGTGTCCAGAATGAATAGAATTATGCAAAAAAGAAAAATATTAATGTAACTTTTCTTTAAAAAAATATAACGTTACACGTAACACATAATGGAAGTCGTTGTTGGAGTAGACATTTGCTGTCAAGTTCAGTTTGTATCCAATAAGAAGATGTGTCACTAAAACATTATCTTAATGAATATTACACATTCTATCTTTTTAAAAGGCCAGAAGAGAACAAACTAGATTAAACTTGTTAAAAGAAGTTTTTCCCACTCTTGTTGCCAAGAGAGCAACAAAATGAGAGCAAATAACGTACAAATGTCACAATTAGGTATTGAAATTGGTAGGGAGAGAGTGGCAGAAGATTTAGCAAGAGAAACTATATATTCATTGTCATGTCAGGCATTGTGACAAGATTTATACTCAGCAGAAGAATATAGTACATTTCAAGTGCTTTAATAAATGAAGAATAGAACAAAAGCGAAAACAGTGGATTTTCAAGGTACGACAACTTTGAAGCTTTCAGTACACTCTCAAAAATCACTTTAAATAAGAATGTTGGCATTTTTTTTCTCGATCGCATGTTTTAATGTAATCGAAGTAGCATAAACAGGGCAATGAAACTGAAAACCTGACCATGAGTCTGAATGTTCAATAAAATTTTCTCAAACATATGATGATTCTTTTAAGCACACCTAGTGAATAAATTCCAATAATATGATAAATGATCTGAATGGAGGGAAGAGAGGATTGTTGAAGATTTATCGACTTTGGTTTATGTCTGAAATAAGAAATCACAGTTAGCCTTTGAATATTTCCAACAAGGAGATTGGTAAATACGTCAGAAATTGAGGTATATCCATTAAGCTCTTTCCTAATGCCTAAAAGATCTATGCCAAGAACTTTGGCAAAAGGCACCTTGCTAGGCAGAATACACAGAATGGTGAACTGAATTCTTCGAAAGAGATGCTACGCAAGATTGTTGACGATAAATGATGCTGATGGAGATTTAAGGATGGTTCTTATGCCTCTAAATGTTATGCTTCTAACAAGTGGGAAAAACATATAGACATCACTGGAAGTTCTGATGATGAATGGGATCAACTGAGCAAAGAGCAAACGGCTGAACAGAACCATTCACAATATATCCATTACTTAATTGTGACTAAATGAAAGCTTTGTAAATTGCAGAAAAACTAAGCCATCACCAGTGGCGGATTTAGCACTTGAGAGGCCCTAGGCGCAATTCAATTTTGAGGCCCCCTCTAAATATTTTTTACAACCAAAAAAAAAAAAAAAAGGAAATACTTGGGTGGATGGGGCCCCTAGGCTGACTGGTGAGGCCCCCTAGGCTTGCTTTTACAACCAAAAAAAAAAAGGAAATCTTGCTTTTACAA
>JAFIDM010009631.1:114334573-114344634 GCA_023159025.1 Thereuonema tuberculata
AACCAAAAAAAAAGGAAATAAGCTAAATAATTTTTAAATTTTGAGGCCCCCTCGATATGTGAGGCCCGTGGCGCGCGCCTCCTGCGCCTAATGGGAAATCCGCCACTGGCCATCACCACCTTAAGTGGTGATAGAAAGGGCACAGAATTATCTCTAGAGTCATTCCATGTCAAGTGGTCTAATTTCGAAGTCGATCCCCGCGCGACCATCTCTGATTTTGATGAAATTTTCACAGTTTGTACTATAAGGCCTTAGATGAATATCTGCAAAATTTCAGTTCGAAGTATGCATTTTTGGCTGAGCCAGGGTCATTTTCGTAGAGGTCACTCGTTCCACATAGTTGTCGTAGTGAAAAATTTTGCACATTTGAACTATAATATCACGGTAAGTATTAGAGCATTGACCCTGAAAATTCATTTCTAAGATAAACCTCACGCGTAGATTATGAAAATTATAAAGACAAGTTACGAAATTTCCATCCCTTGCCTACATGGGCCCCCAAACTTGCCGAAAAATATTTCTCCGAAATTTTTTTCTGATTTTCAATGAATTTTGCTGGAATAAATAAAGCAGGTATGATGTTCATATTTTGTACTCTGGATGTCTACATGAGTGCCTACTAGTCAGAGGATTTACAGCTTTGCAGCAAATATACTTTGGTGAATTTGGCGCGACAAAATTGGCGTTTTATGAAAAATGCCAAAAGTGAGCTCTTTTCAGAGGGATAAATCGTTCGGAGGGACACCAGTTAGCGTATTCTAGTTGCCGCCATTAGAAAGAGCAAGTTTTTCTGTACCAGAAAACTTATGTCCCATTTTGGTGTCTTGACGGATAAGGTCTAAAATTTCGGGTTGAAGTCCACTACAGTTAGCCCAGTAAAATTGTAATCAAAAGAGCGGGGTCTTCCTTGCATGAAATGGGGTAGTCGGTTTCTTTTTTTTACATTGTATGTGATAGTACCGAGATGTCAAATCCAATTTTTCGACCTCGGCCACCTTCCGGATCACCCCCAAAAAACGTCAAAAACTGCTAAAATTTCGCACTTTTTTTAGGTTTCGCCAGTTTTGACTATGAAAGAGCACTTTTTCCACAAAGACAATTCTGTACGTTTTAAAAGTACATAAAATTTGCTATAATCTAAGACCAAATTCGTTTATATAAACCTAATGGTTTCCGAGATACTGCTTTTCAAAGTTTGTCAAAATTTCCATCCATGCTATGTTTTCAAGTATATATTACACAATTGGCCTCTAACCTTTAATAATCCCGCTCAAATGATTCAAAGGGAGTCAATTTTATTTGTGAAATAATAACGTTTTCCCTAAAATTTTGTAACTAAGCTTCAAAAATGAGATATTTTTGCCAAAAATGAGGCAGAAAAATTTCTGCTCAATTTACAGGAAGTCAGAGGCCACTATGTCAGTCTGGGTTCTAAAAAACACTTTAATGGTAAATAAAACGGATGCCTACAGTATTTGATAAAGAGAATGTAAAGCCATTTAAACAGCTTTCATGAAGGCAATGCTGATCTAGCTGTAGTTGTCTCTGAGATTGAAGAATTAAAATAGAAGAATCATATTAAATTCGTAAATCATGAAAGTACAGGGAACTGGGAAAAGATAGAAGTAAACAAGAAGTGATTCCATTTATCTTGAGAAACAAGTGAAATACTTAAAATGTAGCCCTATAATAGTTCTTATAGGTAATACGTTGAAGTAGTTGGTGCAAGGTGATTTTGGTGTGTGTAATCGTTAAAGTTTTGAATGACAGCGATTCCCAACCTTAACTCGCTTGCTACGCTTATGCAAAAAAACCAACTTAGAGAAATAAAATTTAAACACAAGCATGTTTTACATAATTGCGTGTATTTTACAATAGGTTTAAAAATATTAACAGAGTAATGCAAACTACAAATAAAAAAAAAGTACAATCTATATTACTAAAATCTTTTATTTCTCTGTCTGTCTGTCTGTCTTTCTGTCTGTCTGTCCGGCGCAATTTTCTGAGAGAATGGAAAATAGAAATAATTTTTACAATGAAACATCCGCGACAGGAATCGAACCTGCAACCTTCTGATCTGAAGTCAGATGCCTTATCCATTAGGCCATAGGAACTACAACTCTTTTCATATGGTTTTTTGACTTTTATCTCCTTTCCTTTCCCCCATCAATAAGGAATGTATTCAATCTTTTTTTTGAATCTCAAGATTGTTTATTTATTTCACATCAGTCAGTTTATTTGTAATTCGAAACTGACAATTAGAACGATAATTGCCGAAACGTTGCAATATTTTAAATATTCTTACTTAACCAAATACTATGTGATATTGAAAAATATGTGGGTGTACACGCCAGATGTTGGAGTAAAGAAAACAGAGTCAAGAAAGAGAGAAGCACTCTTTTTTTTAAGGTGGAATACCGAAAAAATCACTATTTGCAACTCAAAAACCATCAATAAATGTAACTCAAACATCACTGAAAAGTGACAATTATAATTAAAATGAGAGTCAAAAAAGAATGAAGCGATACTTTTATTAGATAGAATACTGAAAAATCACTATCTGTAACTCAGAAACCATCAATATTTGGAGCACAAAAGTCACTGAAAAGTGCCACTTAGAATAAAAAAAGAGACTCAAAAAAGAAAGAAGCAGTATTTCTATTAGATAGAATACTGAACACTATTGTAACTCAGAAACCACTGAAAAGTATCATTTGGAATAAAAAAAAAAAAGAGTCAAGAAATAAGAAGCAGTATTTCATTAGGTAGAATACTGAAAAATCACTATTTGTAACTCAAAAACCATCACTATTTCTAACTAGAAAACCACTGAAAAGTATCAATAGGAATAAAAAAAAAGATAGTCAAGAAAGAAAGATGCACTATTTCTATTAGGTAGAATACTGCTCAGAAGTTAGCCATTAGACATTAGACAAGCCATTAGATCACTAGGCCTACATTCTAATCTCTGTAAAAAATAAAAATATATCATAGATATATGATTTACAAGGTGGTTCTAAAAGCAGTCATAGATTGATTAAACATCAAAAACTAAATTTAAAAAAAAGCTTTTAAAAATTTTTAGTTTTAGTTTCCTTGATGTAATTTGTGTGTGTGTGTGTTTTTTTTAATAAATAAAAAATTGTTTTCCGTTACATAAGGGAGGCTTCCGGAGCGAAGCGACGGGTAGCCGACTAGTTATTATTAAAATTTGAAATTTAGTAGTTTAATTAAAATTAAATTTTTTAACTTAAGTTCTTCATTATTCACTGATTTTTAATTCATCCATCATGAAGACACGTAACTTGGAAGAGTCCAATCAGCCTGAGAAGTACATCACCGCCCGAGATTTGTATACTACAAAGCATATAGGAAGATTCTATTCATATTTACTTATTCCGTAGTACAGCATAGGAGGGGAAAGGAAGCTAGCATATGCACGTGACACCCGAGGACAACCCTAACTTCTCTCTGCAGGACTGTCGTAATCGTGGTATAGACCAGTTGTTGCTGCTTTCTTCAACTAAATTAAGGTTGGAGATAGAATTATATCTTTGTAAAAGCATTCTAAAAGTAAAACGTATAAAAATACATATTTGAGTAAAACAAATTTATTCCTACATCCACGTTAAAATCAGTAAACGGTAATACGGACCACCGCAGTCGGTATCGCGGACCCCAGATTGGGAACTGATGAACATCTGTCCAAGAAGGCTGTAACTGACGATCTTTCAAAATTCCAAATTTAATCATAAGCTTTTTCCAAATTGAAAATGGAAATTAAATTAAATCTTATTGACAAATGTAGTGTGAAGTGTCTTGACAAGATGGTCGATTGTCAATCTATGTTGGCAAAAGCCACACTGAATAAAAGAAAAAGATTGCAGACCAGTTTCCAGATCATCATTCACTCCTGAGGCAGAGGTAGTCGGTAAATGGAACTGGATGGTGATTATTAGGATCACTACTACTCTTCTCTTTGTTTAGCAAATAGAATAAAAATGGTTTTGTGCCGGCAATAGAAAAGAAAAAGGAATTTTTACATGTTTACATTAACAGAAATAAAAAGTTGTTGGGAAGCTTCAGCAAGATGTTTTGGATGGCTTGCAAAGCCACTGAAAGTGACAGAACTGCATTGCATGCAAAGATTCTACCAAGTTCTTCACTTACTTAATCGTAGGTACTGCCTATTCCAATCTTTCTTTTCTTTAAACACTGTCAAGGGTTAGGAGGAGTTGTGATCGTTTTTGTAATAGTTATGCAAAGAATTGTAACAACCGCACGGGCTCGCTACATCCACTCGAACTTTCCACCTTTTATTTTTTGTTACATTTTGAAAGAAAATCATCAGAAAATATTTTCAAGTAGTTTTCTTCATTGTAATAAAAGTTTTAACGTGTCGGACTAAAATGTATTATAACCGCTTTTCCGACACCAATTCGAGGGAGAACAAGTTAAAAATATAAAAAATAAAAATTCCCCTATTGACGTTTCGAAACCTCGCAGGGAATAGTTTTCTTCATATTCCCAACACGCCTTAAGCATTCCTTTGCTTATCTCCATTCCTCTCTTGTCCCATTCCACAAATGCCGTCAAGGTGTTTCGGAGTCTTCCCTTGCCTAACCTTTTGTGATGACATCTATTTCCGCTACTTCCTCTCTCTCTTCCCATTTCGGTCTCTTGTTCTAGTTTTATTATAACTCACCTTTCTTTTCTTTTAGGCCTCTTTTCCGGACATTCCTTTTTCTGTTCACCTTGTTTCACGGTCCTGTCGAGTGTAACCAGATGTGCGCTCAGACTGTTGGGCGCCACTGGTCCCCCGAATTGCTACTCTTCCAGTGAGTCACCCTCAAGGGACATAGTTTTCGAACAGCAAAAACGAACAGAAATATACAGTGAATCTGCCAAATCCAGACAGTTGGACGTAGTGCTGCTATTCGAGCAACCAACAGTAGTGAGGAGAATAGAAGCTGCATCGGTCCGACTCCACAAGAGTGGTAGGGGTCTGCTCGATGAGTGGAATGTCTAGTGGCTTCATGGTGGGTGTGGTGTGTCTACGTATGTGCATTCTCTCTTCCTTACCTGCGAAGTGAAAAATCGTCATCACGAACGAAGGTCGTTGATGCTTGTCAAAGTGTATCTAAAAGTTGTGCCAAGCATGAGAGCATTGTAGGCCATCTAAGCAGCAACACATTGCCGTTAGCTCCAAAGACCCAATACCCGAAGACTACAGCAACTGGGTTCCCTCTTCTTATCTTCTGTGCTCCACTTTTGAAAGGCGGCGGCCTGGGAATCGACATTTCTATTTCCTATAGTTTCCCCATCATCTCCCTTGTCACACCGGTCTGCTCCATCACCTGTTCCTCCATTCCCTCTAGTCCTGGTGTCCCTCGGTCACTGTCCAGTCCGATCGGTGACATTTTCCCCTCTGCCGCCTTGTTTACAAACAGTCGACTCAACCATTCCTTTTCTTCCCCTCCATTCACATCGGCCGACCGGTATTCCTTTTCCTTTTGTTCTCCCGATTTTCTAATTCTTACTTTTCTACAGAGTGAGCGAAAAGTCCATATACCTTAGGATTAAATGTATGCTATAGAAAAAGTCGTGTATCTAACGTTTCTGGAAATAAGTCAATCAGCGAGCAATGGAAGCAACAATGAAACAATCGCACATTCACACATTGACAACACGCGAACAATCGAATAATGGCAGTAATCAAAGAAGCAAGCAGTGATGGAAAATATAGCTGATATAAGCAGATTCTCGATTGAAGAGCATTTGGTGACTGCAGCTTGGTTTCACGAAAGACCGCGTACGGGACAAACACTTTTACACATTATTACAAATTTTTAGCTGCGATTTCGGAAGGTGCCACCATGCAACCGAGCATTATTGGCATGGGAACGAAAGACTTTCACGTGAGGATCCGTGAAGGATTCATATCGGACTGGAAGACCGGTAACATGTTTGGAAATATGTGCTACTGTATAAGAATCCATAACGTGATCTTCCATGAAGTTGACTCGCAAACGTGCTGCCGAATCGTTGGATATATGCCGTTGGATATTCTCCCGTCAACCATGAGAGACCACATGCGAAAGGATTTGAAAGTGAAACCTTTTCGCCCGTTGTCAGTGAATGAGCGATCAGATGTGGATTTAACACGGCATGAAGAAGCATGCAACCTGCTTCTCCAACATTTCCCAACAAGAGAAGATCAACGAAGAGTTCTGTTTAATGATGAATGTGCTATCTACCGAAGTTCGAAAGATCAGAACGTTTATTTTTGGTCAAAGGAAAATCCACATTTCTTTCAAGAACTTGAACAAAATCCACCGCACGTTGTGATTGGGCGGGGATAATAGAAGAACATCTGCTTGGACTGTATTTCTTCAATGGCCCAGCGAATCAGACGACTTATCTTATGTGATTAAAGAATGATTGCTGCCTGAACTCCATTTGAAAGGCATAGCTGACACTGTGTGGTTTCAACAAGACGGAGCACCAGCTCATTTCAGCAAGAGAGAGCGACTGCGCCTTGATGAGCTTTTCCCAAACAGGTGGATTGGCCGGAGATTAGAGAACTTTCCTTCACCTATGCCATGGCCACCATGCAGCCCAGATCTCACCATGCCAGACAATTCTCTGTGGGGAATCATTAAACAATTCTCTGTGCGGCACGTTTGCAACGCTGAGTTGCAATCTTGCTGTCCGCAATGCCTTCACGACTGTGATGCCACAAATGCTACGGAAAACGAGCATACGGAGCTTGAGATACATCCGTCTGTGCAGAGACCATCCAGTGCATACAGATGCTTTGGATCTATTATAGGCAAAATCAATTCATTTCAGCATGGGTATACGGACTTTTCGCCCCACTCTGTATATGCTTACTTTTCAGTCGAAATGGAGTATGGGCCCAGCTTTTCAAGTTAGCCTTATATTGCGATAATTCACTCTCATGATCCTATTCTCTTCTTGTCATAGCCTCGTCCTGCAAATGATGCAACGAGTTTCGCCTTGATTCCTCCTCCTTTTCCTTGCATATCCGCCTGAGAGCACGGGAAGGCATTATAGAATCTTTTAGAAGAAATTCAGCTGGTAAATTACGATCCGCAAGAATGAGAAAAGTTCTCTACGACTTAAAAGCTAGAAACTTAACAGCAATGGATCTATGTTTTCTGTTATGACTTCATTGCAAAATTATACCAAGGCTTCAGCTGTAATATGGAACAAAACTGTCTGAAAGTAGTTATATATGTTGTAAATATGATCCTGTTATTGATATTATGAATAATGTTAATAAGGTTCTCACAGATATCAAAGGCTTTAAAATCACAATGTACCAAAAACGTCAACAAGATATGGTTAAATTTTAGTTTTCTCTGATTATTGTCAGAAAAACCAATACCGTTACAGTAATCAATTTCTGATTTTATGTCGTTTAACATACTCTACATCTCCTCAGGCTTATAGGTTTTTAAGAAATAGTGGTGGTTTTTAAGAAATTTTTCCCCATTCTTGTACACTAGAAGTTGTGTTCATTGTATAACATTAACCCTAAATTTGAGCAAAATGATCATTATTTTTTTGTATATGCAAAAGAAAAATATATGTTTTTAAGTGATTCAGATAAGCATACAGTATTATTGATAGATGAAATCCATCTCAAACCACATCTGGATTACAAGGGAGGCAATGTTATTGGCATGGCCTTTAATTCTGAAAAAGTTGCATCTAGTGTGTATGTATTCGTGGTTCATAGTATCAAGTAATCGTATCGTGATGCTGTTCATATTCTTCCAGTCAAAACATTATCTGCCACTTCATTACATGAGTTTTCAGTAAAATGAATTGAAGGTCTAGAAGATATTGGTTTTAATATCAGAAAAGCTATTTCTTATTTTGCTGATCCACCAAATCTAAGTTTTGTTTATCCTCGTCCTGAAAGTCCATTAAGACCTTTATTTTTTTATTATTGATTCTGTCCATATTTTGAAATGCGTAAGGAATAACTCTTTCAGTCAAAAGAACAGTGGTAAATGCATGTTTTTCCCAGAATTTCCAAAGCACCTCGGAGAAATGACAAACAAATCCATTATGAAAACATCATCTTCAGCAGCTATTAAAAAATTATAACATAGAATCTCATAGAATTGTGAAATATGCTTTTACTATCACCGAAAAATCATTGTTTCCAACAAACTTGGAAAGAGAGTGTAAAACTTGTTCTACAGTTAACTAATGTTCAAGTAGCAGAGGGTCTTGAAATAGCTGTGAACAGGGCCAGCCTTCTCCAAGAAGGCGCCCTTGTGCTATTAGAATTATGAAGCCCCTTCTCTGTAGCACTTTCATTAACAATTTATAAACAATTGACCGGCCTTGTCCATAAGAGGGACCTGAGCGCAAATAATTTGGGCCCTAACAAATCTGAATAATAATAATAATAATAATAATAATAAAGAACGTAAATAATATAAACATAAAAATTGTATTCGTCGGTTGAGCTTCGTCCAATAATTTGTTTAGAGCCGTGATGTATAAACGCCAATATTAAATAAAAACTTTATTATTACATTTTAATAATAATAAACAATGCATTTCAAAAATAGAAATGTATTAATATCATAAATACTCGCACACATAAGACATTACAATTATAAATAACAAATAAATCATATCTAATAATTAATGTTTACTTACAAGGGAATGGTTAGGTTTGACAGGTCGAAACCTCCCTTGAAATTTTTATCATTTAATCATGACCTCAAGTAGTTATTGTATACCAAATTTTAGCTGCTCTTCCGCACTGGCAGCTAAAAAAATGCTAAAGTTACAAGAAATAGTGATGTGACGCCATCACTTTTTGCGAGTCATGCATGACATCACGCAATCTCCTGCTGTTGGCCGATCCCTCAAGGTCAGACAAAACGGACAACACGGCAGAGCAAAATACTTAATTTATAAAATAATCCTAATATAATTACTGTTTATAAAATAAAAGCAATAACTGAAAAGTGTGGCCACGTTTGTATTTTACATGAAAAAAATAATAAAGACAAACTATTACAATTAAAAAATTGAAGAAAAATTTATGTAAATGGTAATTGTAAACTATTGGAATATTATAAATATAATTACAAATAAAAGTAATGACAATAAATCGAATAATAACTTAAACAAATTAGCAAAACATAAAGGAATAGAAAATGTTTTAAGTAAAAATGGAAAATATTTCGTAAATTTAGAAAACATTTCAAAATCGTAACATTGTGGAACTAACAGGTTTCTAAACATTGAAGTCACATCAAATGTCTAACTTACTACTAATTACATTATTATTAGAAAAAAAAAGCAACAAATGAAAAGTGTGGCATCATTTGTATTTTAAAAGAAATGAATTTTACATTTGTAAAAAAATAAACAAGTTTAAGTAAAATACGTTTTTGAAAATTTATGTCCAATTGTCATTACTTATGTCCAACTGTCATAAATAAATGATAAAATTTCAAGGGAGGTTTCGACCTGTTAAACCAACCCTTCCCTTGTTAGTGGTATTTAGTAGTGTGAAATGTAATTATGCTCTACTCAGACATAAACTTTTATAACGTTGAATTTCTGGGCATTATTTTATTTCGTTGCCTCTTATTACCTTTTCAAGAGAGAACCAAATCAATAAACACTTGGCTCATCCAGACTACAACGGATGAGCAGCAAAGCCCATGACCAATATCTCTAACCAATTTTAACGTATTAAAATTTAAATTTTCCTTTTTTACTGTTTTATTTTTGTTTCATTTTTCTGGGATCCCATGCATAGCCCGGAACCCGGGTGCTTTGCACGCGCTGCACCCCCCCCCCTTGTGGCCGGCCCTGGCTGTGGAAAAGCATATCTTACTTAGGTTACTAAGTTAGATTCTACAGATACAGCTAAAGATACGATTTATACGTATAATATCTAGATCAGGGCAGAGTTTTGTAAGGCAAGAGCTATCTCAAGTATACTCCAAGTGGCGCGGTCACTAAAAAAAAAAACGGAATCTCCAAATCGACGACCAAAA
>JAFIDM010009631.1:114345375-114360359 GCA_023159025.1 Thereuonema tuberculata
ATTGTATCATTATTCAATATAGGTGTGTTTGTTTTTTGTTTTGTTTTGTTGACACAGTATGATGCGAGAAAACGTATTGCAAATATTCATAAAATGAAACACAAATAAGCAGAATAGGGAACGAATGATTTAATAAACGGTATTGAATAAAACACGTGTCAATAAATTAGCGAATGGGAATGACGTTTAACACTGCTGCAGCAACAATTAATTGGTTTTCCTATGCGCAGGCGCGTGCCACGTTGCATATAGAAGACGTTTTAATGTCAAAAAATATCTCAGTCATTCTGGCTACAATTTTGCTGCCTTTCGTATTTACAAATGGCGAATTAGCGGATATGCATTTGATGTATGGCAAGGCCGATGGAAAGGCACTTGAAGCTGCTCGTCTGTATACAGAAAAATTTCCTGATCGACACCATCCAGATCGATATGTTTATCAAGATCCATCAACGTCTATTAGAACATGGAACATTTGAGCATCCGAAATCACTAGGAAGGCCCAGAAATGTGAGGACAAATGATCTGGAAGAGAGGGTGCTGCAGAAACTCGACGAATCACCAAGTATCAGTACTCGTCGAATTGCTAAGGTAGCACACAATCTGGAACATTATCCATGAAAATCTATTCATTCCCTATCATTTTCAAAGAGTTCAATCTTTAAATGAGAGAGATTATCAGCCACCCGGTTACAATTCTGTAAGTGGCTACTACAACAGTTAGTAATTCCGTCTTTCCTTAGCAGAATTCTCTTTACAGACGAGATTCAATTTACACGAAATGGAATCTTCAATTTTCATAACCATATTTGGGCCTACCTATAATATAAAGTGTACATATAAAGACAAAACTCCAAAATAAACAAAATTGAAATTCAAATAAAAATTAATGATGCAAAGAGAAAAGAACAACCAATCAACTCCATTGGGCGTCCTACATTGGGTGTCATCAAGTGGCAAAATTGTTCACTTAAAATTTTTGGACGTAAACATAACATGACACAATTTTGATTCACAACCACAGTACACAGAAAGCAGACATATGCAGGTATACTTTTGCATTTTAGGTCCAATACACCAATGAGATTCAAGATTAACACTATGCGACTACTTATTGTCAGGGCCTTTCGTATTTGTTCATCATATCACCTCTTCCAATGTGAAGTTGACTTCATGAAGAATTTATTATTCAACAATGGATACCCAATGCAGTTCATCGAGAAGCATATTAAATACATTACGCAAAGGATTTACAACAATGTGAAAATACATAGGCACACAATATAAGGTACATTTCAATTTCGTACCACCAACACAGTTTTTCTGAAATTGCACACATTTTGTCTAAATTCAATATTATAGTGACCACAAAAGCAAATAACTCCATAGGAATGGTTTTAAATAAGACACCTATCTCAAGTGGGAAAAATCTAGGATGGCTCCTCAACGCACAATTGTGTCATTTATGGGAATCAATGCAAACATCATAACTTCATATATTGGAGAGACTGGAAGAGCTTTAGCCACGAGAGTACAAGTAAATAGAAGAGCTTTCAACAGATTAGATCAAAAATATGCTACTGCAAAGTACACCATTGTTTGTGAGCATGAACTTTGAAAAGTCTTTGATTTTAGGACATGAACGCCATGCTTTCAAAAGAAAATGTAAAGAATCTGTTTTAATCTTGCAAAATGTTAAATGTTGTAATGAAGGTGTATCCATAAAAGAAGTCATTGAATACAACATCAAGAAGATTGACAAAAGATTAAAAAGAACAACATGAATGTTTTATAATTTTTCCCCCAATTTTTTACTATTTTTCTGCATTAGGTTGAGTTCAGATATTTAGAATATACATATAATAGATATATGTACATATATATTTAGAATTATTTATTTTTTATACTTTTTCTGAATTACGTCGAATTCAGATCCTTTTTTTAGTATTTTGGAGAATTCAGCCCTTCGGAAACGTAGATACTTAAAACCAATAATAACGAGGTCAAGCTCTGCAAAAACACTGTTGTAATCTTTCCTCCCCACCCGCACTTAGCTGATACCCTATCACCCCTATTTTGTCAAGTTCTCAGTCCCAATGCCTGAAGGGACTGCCTTCCTGAGGTAGACTGTACACTGATGTTCT
The DNA here is from genome assembly GCA_023159025.1 of Thereuonema tuberculata. NCBI lineage: Eukaryota > Metazoa > Arthropoda > Chilopoda > Scutigeromorpha > Scutigeridae > Thereuonema > Thereuonema tuberculata. The sequence continues at coordinate 114,347,520 of JAFIDM010009631.1, forward strand.
TAAATTAAGGGTTCTTGCAAAATGAACTGTTCTAGTTGTTCGATCAGGCCCAAACTTGGTAGGGGGTGCAGAAGGTCTTCCCAATGCCATACCCACACAAAAAGTAAAGGTGGCAGCACTGCCTCTAACAGAAGAAATAAAAATGTCTGAAACGTCATTGAGATTGAAGCACCTGGAGTACTATCCAGGTGTTCGTGGAACGCATAGTGTTCAGTAGGCTGTATGGTCCCCCGTACAGCTACACAAGCAATGCAACATGCTAGCATACTGCACACCAGAGTATCAAGCAAACTTTGGAGGGATTGCATCCCACTCTTCAACCAATGCTGTCCTCAACTCAGTGGACCCTTGTGCCAGGAAAGCATCCCCCACACCATGACACTGCCCCCACCGGCTTGAACAGTTTGACACGACGGGTTCACACATTTATGCACATAGCAGGGATGTATCTAACCAAGTGGCCGGACTGTGTATATATACATATTGGGTGAGTGCAAAAGTTCTATCCGTTTTTATTACCCATAAAAGAAGAGCAAATAAACGCAAAATGAACAGTACCTATTATTATTCATAATCCCCATTGCTATCTAGGACCTCTTGCCATCTTTCTGGTAGGAGATGAATCCCATGACGGTAAAATTCCTGCGGTTTCGAGTCAAAAAAGTCTTGGATGGCAGTTTTCACAGCATCAAGATCATCAAAGATTTTCTGACTGACGGAACTGTTCAACGCACGAAATAGGTGATAGTCAGTTGGTCAGGAGAATTGGGAGGATGGGGTAAAACCTCCCAACCAAAGCCCAGTAACTTTTGGCGGTGATGACAGCAGCATGTGGCCTGGTGTTATTGTGATGAAGGATAACACCGCGACGATTGATGAAGACCTGGCCGCTTTGCTACAAAATTTGAATGCAGCCAGACAGTAGAAGGCAGCATTGATGGTTTGGTTGTGTGGCAGGACCTCCCAGTGAATTATTCCCTGCACTCTCACCACACACTCAATAACACCTTCTTGGGATGAAGTTCAGCTTTCGAAGTCAATGCAGGCGGATCAGAAGGGCAACACATAGTCCTACGACGCTTTACGTTACGGTACATAACCACTTCTCATCTCCTGTCACAATTCGTGTCTAGAATGGGTCATTTTTGTACCGGGAAAGCAAGGAAACACAGGTAGCGATTCGGTCATCCCGTTGCTTAGCTGTCAATTATGTGGAACCCAACGATCCAACTTTCTCATAAAACCCAACTTAACCAGCCGTCTCTCGACCGTTGTCCGGTGTATGTTGAAGGTCGCCGCTAATTATTGCAGGGTTGGGTTCGGGCTGTTCCTTATGGCTTGGTCAATATCGTCCTCTCCGTGTGATGGCTGTCCACTCCTAGCCTGATCTTGGCAGCTTCTGTCTCCTTCCCTAAATTTACGAAACCATCGACGACATGTGCTTTCGTCGATTGCATCCTCCCCATAAACTTGACAAATATTGCGACATGCTGCGGCTTGCGTACTCTTTTTATCGAATTCATATAACAAACAATGTCTTATATGCTCCTTCTCGCTTTCCATGTTACACCTTCTGATATTTTTTTTTGAGTCGATTAACTTTGTGAGACACGATGCATTTATACGTGAGGTATCTACTCGTTTGATTGGCAGAAGATTTGCGTCATTACAATATCATGTGTGAGGGCAATTCCATTGCAAATTTTCATATCCAAAAACGGGTAAACTTTCGCACTCACCCAATATATTTATTTATTTATTATTTACTATTTTTCTGCATTAGGTTGTGTTTAGATATTTAGAATTTTTTTTTAATTATCCAAATGTTTGTTGTTTGTCAGCTGATTACGACTTATATGGACACAATGTTGACGTCATACGTAGGATGACCAATGGAGTTGATTGGTTCTTCTCTTCTCTTTGCATTATTAATTTTTATTTGAATTTTAATTTTGTTGATTTTGGAGTTTTGTCTTTGTATGTACACTGAAGAAAGCAACGATCAGTTGGAGGAATCAATATGTATTGTTTTTAATTTATTTAAATATTTTAGTGATATGTGTGTGTTTTTGTTAATTAAATTCATCAAATTTTCATATTAATTTTTTATATTATTTTCAAGTAATAACAAATCTCAGTTACTATTAATAAAAAAATGTTTTGAAGATTCAGTTGATGTGTTTTAACATCGATTTAGGAAGTGTTGCCAGTACTGACATCAGCATTTGAACAGTGCAATATTCCCTGTATTCTATTGGGTTCTGGAGCCAACGACCCACTTGGGTGTTATTGCCAACTACACAACACAAGACTGTGCACCTCATCTGGGCTCGGGAAGACTGCCACTGGATTCTAGATAATTGAAAACTTGTAGCCTGGTCCAACGAATCATGGTTCCAATTGTTTCAGGCAGATGAACGAATCCAGATGTGGTGAAATCCCTTCACGGCACTTGATCCTGCATGCCTACAAGGGCCAATACAGGGTGGCAGTGGCTCTGTCACAGTATGGGGCGAGTTCAGCGGCACACATTAGGACCCCTCATCTGTCTGCATACCTCAGTGACTGGTAGCTGCTCATCCTTACGAATCATTTGTATCCATTCACATCCTGTATTTACCCTAATGGGTGTGGCCTTTTTCAACAATACAATGCATCACTGCGCAAGGCCTCAGTCACTTGATTACGGCTGGAGGAGCATTCCTCTCAGCTTGCCGTCAAGTCTTGGTCCCTTTGTTCATTGGATTTAAATGCCATCAAACATGTGGGATGCAATTCAATATGCCGTCATTGCTAAGAATCTACCACCAGTGAACTTTACAGAAATGTGGGATGCTGCAAAGCAGTGGTCGGCAACCTGTCAGTTGCGGCTCCATTTTTCGTCCCTCGCGGAGAAATTTGAGTCACAAAATTTTTGGTATAACCAACTATGAACCATGTCAAGAAACTGACTGACAAAATGAACTGTCAAACAACACATTAGAAAGATGATGACTTTATTATTAAAATGTTATGACTAGGGATAGGAATTTGTTCACCTGAATTATTTGTATTTTAAATACTGGATTACTTTTCTTTTAATCATGTAATCTTCTGTTTGTAAAAAACTTCAGTTTGAAGACGAACACAAAAATTGTTCGAGTTCAAATATAATTTTTCTTCCATCTGCTTAAAATATGCAAATATCAAAGAATCCGATTTTTATACTTCATATTTAACAGTAGATCTTTGTCAGTTAGTCATTTTGGCAAGTAGCTCACAAATATTCAGTGGCTGCCGACTCCTGCTTGCAGATTGCATGGTGTACCATCTCCACAGTAGTACTGAGCACTCGTAGAGTCCATGCCTTGTTGTGGAACTGCAGTCATCCAAGCACGAGAGCCTACAAGGCATTTCAGTGTATTGAGTGGTTTAAAACATCTGTGTATATGAGTTTGATTTTTATTTAAATGTTTTGATTAACTTTTTAAGAAGGCAACTGACAACGCTGTAATTGTCTTGGGTGATTTTTATTTACCATGATTAAAACAAATTTGAAAGAAGAAAAATATAAAAATAATATGAAGTTGATAAAGTTAATTAAAACTTCCATAAATGAAATTATAGAAAATATAAATTATTTCTATTGATAAAAAAAATCAATTAAATATTAATCTGTTTTAGAACACATTGGAATAATAGTTTTTTCTGAAAGTTAAATATTCAAAGTAGTTTTTATTGTCCTTTTTTAACGGCCCCAAGGTTACAGCTTGCCTGTAAAACCACTCTTGCTTTTGTCCTGTCTGTATGTTACACACTGTAGTGGCCAAACGGTTAGATATATTAGAATGAAACCTTCACCATTGTGTTCACCATAGGTGACCACGTATAAAAATCAGATCTCGAGGACCACTTCCTGACCCCCCCCCCCAAGGCATTTTCTGTCTTTTAAAGGCGTTTTTAAAAGAAAGACGTCTTGGGGGGGGTGTCAGGGAGTGGTCGTAGATGTCTAACACTTTTTGATGCTGAACACAATGGTGAAGGTTTCATTCAAATATCTCTAACCATTTTGGCCACTAAAGAGTGCGCCATCCAGACAGCATAAAAGCAATGTTATCGGCCCCTAGATTACAGCTTGCCTGTAAAACATAGGGGACCGAAACCTTCACCATCAGCATTAAAAAGTACGGGACCACGTCCAAAAAATCAGACCTCTAGGACCACTCCCTGACCGGAAGTTAAGGTCAAAAGTGGTCGCTTCCGATAAAGTTGTTTATAAAAGTTTGTTTATAAAATTGTGCATATTCTGGGGCCGCTTTGCTTTTGACACTGTCTAAAAGCATTAATTATCTTGTTTTAATTTTGGAAGTACCATTTTCTTTTCTATGATTATTTATTTATTTATTGTATAGTTAGAAAGAATAGTTCTAATTTGAGTTAGAAATAGTAGATGGGTGTTCAACCACTGAACACTCTCCAGCTATCGTGGTGACATCATTTGCGCCAGCCAATAGCTGCAGTTTTTGATGTAGAACTAACATTCTATCTTGAATAACCTTGACCTCTGTCTGTTGACAAAAATCCCTCAATTGAGAATTGCATTAAAATCACCAAATAATAGAATGAGGTGTGGTAATTAGTCAACGATGCTATCAATGTTTAAAGTGCAATGTGGTTAAAGCTAGAGAAAGATAAAGGCTAGAAATTGTAAGTGTAGTTGCAATTCATGGGGAGGGACTGAAAGCATGAGAGTTGATTGTGTAACATTTCTAATAAGAAGTTTGTCTCATTAGAAATATTGCTACCGAACTTTTGTACTAGTTCAGTGGCGATGGGGAACAAAGTGCGACTGAGCAGGGTAATTAAAAACCACAGAGACTTTATTTACAAAAGTAAAACACGAATACATAGATCTCAATTAACGGATTGTTGTTACGCTCGTGCTCTATCTTCCTCTTGGAAGTTTTCGGGCAAACGGTGTGTCTTGGGAACCCCAAGTCTACCGGAGCGTCTTGCACGGCTTGTGTCCAACTTCTCCCGGCAATTGGATCGTCTTTTTCGGCTTAGAAGTGTCTCCTTCGGCTTAGAAGTGTCTTCTTCGAAGCCTTCCGTACTAGTGCGGTCTTCTCCAAATTCTCTCGCAATTGGATCGTCTTCTTCGGCTTCGAGCTGGGGATCTCTCCGTGGCCTATCAACCACTAAACGGAATCAACTTCACTCAAATAAGGGAACTCTCTCTCCCCGTCTTTGTCGCTGCCCATCAACAGGAACCGTGGCTCTCTTCTCTATCCCCGGACTTGGCGGAGAACCTCTCACCACACTCGACTGCAACACTCTCTCCAAGCCGGAGACCCACTCGTGGCTGAGCGCCACAAACTAACTGACTCTGCAGCCCTTTGATGCTGCATTATATGCCTGGCTTCTGCCTCCCTTTCACTCTGAAAGAGTCCATTACAGAAAGGGAGATTGGGTCGGACTGAACTACTCTTCACAGAGATGGAATGAAGTTAGTTGAATCCATTCTCTAGGGGGGGGGAGGGGGGTCGGACAATTCCACCGGTAACAATATTATGCCATCATCCGTATATTAGGATGATATATTTCTCCTATATTAGGTTGTTGTCTCCTGAACACAGTAAATATTCAGTTCCCATTATAAACTGCCACATTTAGGATAGGTGGTCTTGCCTCTATATTACTAACCTGTCCATAAAACCAAATGCTAAAACTTTGCAAATAAGGCAGGAATGTTTATACCTAACCTTCAAATCACTTACTTTGATAGTAATGAGCAATGTCAACCATTCAAAATGTTAGGGCTAATTTTACATCGCAAGTTTTGAGATAGAACAGCAATACTGCGTAGTGTCTTAAGCAGCTCAACAAGTTCTGAACCTGAAGATGGAATTTTGAGGAATAAATTTCTACCCCAATAGCAGGTGGTGATCAGCGGATTCTGATCAATACCTTATCTACTGGAAGCAGAGATCAAAGCAGAGTGTTATACTGACAGCAAGATGAAACATAAAGAGCAAGTACTCAACTTTCAGAATCTTTCTTTCCAAGGATATAGGTCAACAGATAATGAAAAGCATGTGAATGACGTCGAAGATTAATCTACAGAAAATGAATTCTCCATAAGTGGTCTCTCATTTTGTATAAGTGTCCATACAAAGAGGTACAATAAAACAAGAAACATCAAGATTATGAAACTAATTAGACGTTGAGCAAAGCCAAGATCTGTCACGGGATGACGAAAACTCTGGCCCCTGAGATGATTTTTGTTTTGTGGGGTCTGTCAGCAAGTAAAGAGTAATATCTGACTACAATTGAGAACAGCAATGTTCTTCTCACTGTTCAATAAACAGTAGTATTTTTATTATAAATATAAGCGCTGTGTTGTTTCCCTTAGCTTTATATATGTGGTGTGTGTGTGTAGGGTTTCACAGGATTTCCATTACTGCTTTATAATGCCAAAAAAATTTTAGTGTTCAACAGAGAAAACAAAATCTGATCTATCTTAGTGTCAAATTACATTACATTCTTGAGTGTTTTTCTGGCAGTAATGGAAATTAACATACCTAACTAACATTGGATTGTCTTAGAGGTTCTAACAAAAGCTGAATTGAAAATATTGAATACCTGCCTTTCTGTTAACTATTAAAATTCAAGATATATTCTACAAGAAAAAGTTAACATTAAAAGTTATTCTGAGATGAGCATAATTTTATGACCAGCTCACTACAGTTACATTTGGACTGGGCTATTTGGTACTAAGATTTTTACTATGTAAATCAATCTTAAATGGTATGTCAATAATATTACATAAATTGTCAAAATGGTAGATCTGATTACTTGTAACATTCTGGAAAAAAATGTAACAAGAAATATTTAAGTATAATTCCGAGCTATATTTTTGCGAACTGAGTATTTTGTCTTTTGGAAACTGAGATAATACTGAAAAGGACTAAGGTAAAATTAAGTAAATAATTTATTCAATTCATTCCAATAATTTTTTCAGTGAATCTTGCATATAATGAATTTCAAAAATGTGGCAGCTATGCAACACTGCTGCTTACCCTCATCTCTGTTCTAACCAGCAAATATGTGTATGGGAAAAGATAATTTAAACATTTGTTAACATGAAAAAGACTAAAGAATAGAATTCTATCAAAAGTTCATTTCTTTTAAAATAAAAACACAAATCTATTCTTACAATTTGGTATTGTGCTAGATAGTTTTATAACTGTTATCATTTCAAACAAAGTACTACTAATAAAAGCAGGAGGGAAAATCAACCTACATTTACAAACAGCTTCATTAATTAATTTTTGGTGACTACTTATGAGGAAGCTATATATGTATTAGTTTATTTGCTAACTTTTAAGTGATAGCTGTTTACTATTTCCTTGTTATTTCATACAAATTTTTAGTTGTCATTATTCATTCATGTATACAAAAACTTTGCAGCAGAATTTAGCAAGAACTGTAGTAAATAGTGTTTGGAATTCTGGATTAATGGTTTAATTGACAAGAAATATAATTTTCTATACTTTTCAAAAATTACTTTAAACTATAATAAATATTTTTTAAAAATGTTGAGTTTCAAGAAAAGAATACAAATTTTCCCAAAAATCTTAGCAAATATCTACTTTACTGAATGACATAAATGCTTAAAAACAAGACTGTTCCAAAAAACAAATAATTTTTATTTATTACTATGAATAAATTCATTCCACATTATGCTGACAATTTCTCTTAGAATATACTAAAAAGCAAATGGAACAAAGTGAAACTGAGATAATAGTTTATATTAAGATGGTGCAAAAATTCTGTCATTTTTCGAGCAGGTCAAATGAAAACTTGTTTGCTCCTGTTCTTCCATATAGCAAAAGCCTATAAAATTTGTAAAACTCTGCCTACTTTTATCAGTTTGATCTAAGTAAATGTGTGAAAATACTGGAACATATTTTTGAAATGGCAGTGAGAAAGTGCGTCATCAATATTGTATGCTTCTGTATAACAAAGGCAATACTGCAACAAGTCAGTTGGAAAGCAGCTGGACAATTTAACAAAAGTCCTCACCAAGAAACATACAAATCATGAACAGGAAAGGTGTCATCTTTCACCTTGACGGATCACATGTAGGTAAACAAATGTAGAAAGATTAGTAGACTTCACTGACGCATCTTACCTGATCTACCCAATCCATCTGACTTGACACATGCTAATTAAAATTTGTTTTAATTGCTGCAGTGCTATCTTAGTGTCAACTATCATTGAATATTACACCAGCAAATTTTTGGTGAGGATTGAGAAGTTTAAGAAAGTTTAGAAATAGCCGTATTTCTGATGTATTGCATTAGATAGTATTAACTATACCAGTGGAAAATATGCAGTGTTAAATAACTATTTAAGATCAATCTCAAAATTAACATATAAAAATGACAGAACTTTGGCATCTACTAATAAATAAAAGAAATGATGTAAATAACTTATGCTAATGAAATTTAGTTTAGAGATAAGGTGGAAACCATGCAATTACCACATTATCTCTTAACTAAATCATTTAACTTTTCTATTACTCTGGTATTTTTAATGAATTCTCTGGAACTTGAAATCAATTATTTATTAAGTTATATGTAAATCATTACTTCTGCTTGTAGAAAATGATCAGCAGTGTAATATCAAAATACAGTGAAGACAAAGGATGGAAGAAAGATAAAAAGTCCATCCCTTTTTTGTTTCAGTTCAGAATTTATAAAAGAAAAATAATTTATATTTCCTGATATTAAAAATTCCAGACTAATAAAAACAATTAAGCTGGGATAAAAATTAAAAAGAGAGAGAGAAAAACTGTTGCAGCCTACTCATCAATTCAAGAAATTACTTTCAAATTAAGCTTTCATTCAATAATGTATTAGAACATACTTTTGATATAATTTTGTCTCAAGATTTAAACATATGTATTCTGCAACTATATGCTATTACTGAAAAAATATTATATATATAATAACTAAAAATACATGCAAAATAGCATTAAATAAAATTTTGTTAAATTATTATCAACAAGTCCCATTTAAAATTGGAACGGGGTACTTATATTTACAGAAAACCAAAAACAACAATCTATGATTTGTGAGGCACATACACATTGTGTATTTTATAAATTTATGATCAAAATTTTGAATGAGTATTACATTTCAAATCTTAAGAAACATCAAATAAAATCAGTGTATGCGTGTGAGTTCTTCAATAATTTTCACCAGATCATCAACTGTAGCTTCTCTTTTCATTCCACTGCCATCATCTATCTGTAACAATTAAATTCAAAAAATTTTAATTAAACAAATTTAACATATTTTAATGTATGCAGATATGTAATCCAAATTACTTATCATAAATAATTATTATTATATATGCAGTAATAAACAAATAAATAAAAATTTTATGCACATAATACAATATACAAGAATAACTTTCAACGATGGAAGTATCAAAATTTGAAAATTAAAAAGAAGTTTTTAATCAATTTAGGGGGAGTCCTAAATAACTGTGCTGATGTTAACACTTGGACCATAATTAAACAACATACAAAATTTTAAGGAAATCTGTCCAGCTGTTTTAGAGTGATGTGCATACAAACAGATGAATGGACAGAGAAGAAAACTGTTCAAGTTGAATAGTAGTAAGACTTCAATGCTCAGTCAAATATAATCAGGTATATACTCAGCAATCCATCGTATAGAGACTGTGTTTGTAGCACTGCAGATCAATTTTAAAGACGGGGGGAGAAGAGCAGAGACCAAATTAAATGTGCTCATATTTTAAATTGGACCATTAAAAAGCAATGTTCCAAATTTTATGGAAATCATATAGCCGTTTCTGCATTATTTGCATATATACAGACAAATAAAGAAGAAAACTTTTCAATTGATATAAAACGACTTCAAACATGCTTTGTATTCTTAGTCAATAATAATTTTATTATTTTTAAATATAAAAAAAGAGAATTTTTAGAACTTGGAGACAGGCTACCAACAATAAAATTAAAAAGAATTATATCATTAACTGTAAGTAAAATGAAATATCAAATAGAACAGACAAAGATTATTTTTCTTTTTTTGCCAAATATGTAGTGAAAATTAATTCTTACATTACCTTAACACATAAAAACATTTACTGTTTTATTATATTATGAGCTGTGCCTCACGGTGTCACCCGCGTTAAATTCGGCCCTTCTCGGTTATGTTCGGGTCTCATCATGCGGCCAAGCTGCCCTGTTGCGCACCAATTGGTTGACGTTGTAACTCTTAGCCATGGTTTGGAGGTGCACACGTGACAAAGGGGTTAAACATGTTTAGCGCAGATTCATTTTGTTTATTTCCGAACGAGACGGCTGCAGCACGAATATGTGCGGCATCACTTGCCTTCTCGGGACTATAAACATTTGAATCAGGGACCTTTGGAGAAGTAAAATCATTTGGCTTAATGCCGAGGGAGGATTCAGCCGATATCCCGCGATTTATCTCCCCTGCCTTTTCTACAAGGCAGGTTTTGGAGTGGGGATAGATGTCGGTTTCGAATTCTTCGACTTAATGTCAATATGTACTTTTCCAGATTTGGCCCGCCTTTTGCTCATCATGTGTGCGCAATGCTCTCTTTAAAGCGTCTAAGGTGCTCTCGCGACAGCTTTTCACCATAGCATCTGAGATTTTCGTGGGGCGACCTAAGAGATTGAAGCTCTTGAAATCTATGCTGTCAATCTCTTCCCAGGTAACGCCATATTTAGCCATCTCTGCATCGTCTTCTTTGAAGCTGTGTATAACAGATAGTTCGGCAGGGCTATCTGGTTCTTTGGAATATTCTCAAACTGGACTCCATTAGGTTCTTAGCTTCCCAGTCACCATAAATCACGCCCACCAACAAAGCAATTGATTCCTGCCTTTGAGACTTCGACATTTTGTCTGTTGAAGAAGTAAGAAAGGGTTAAGGCAGTAGAGGGACGATGAGGCTTCACAAGTGCACTGAAGAAAGAAGGAAAGAGGGGAGAATCTAATAATTACGACTTCTCAACCCTAAATTAACCACGCTCTGCTACCAATATGTAACGCTTAGCAGTGGTTTGGAGGCGCACACGTGACGAAGGGTTTGTTAAAGATGTTTTGCGCAGTGAAATTGTTTATTCCTAAGAAGCATCTGGGCCCGGATACCTCAGAGGAATAACTTTAATTAAGAGAAGGATTATATAAGAAAAGGATCGGTGCTTCCCTGTGAAGCAACAAAGGAGGGGTTTGTTTATAAACAGAGCCTAAAGCGCTTATGCCGGCCCCCAGTCTGGTCAAGTCGGGGAATGACGTCAGAGGGGTGATGCAGAAGCGGGACTCGCTTTGCCTGGAGCAGGGGTCTTCCCTGAACACTCGCCGGTGCAATTAACAAGGGAAAAGTGCCAGAGAATAAGTAAATATAAAACAGGGCCCAAATCAGTTTCAAATGTTTACCGATGTACAGGATGGGCATAAAAGAATGGTGTGGTTTCAAAGACATACATTTTCTTTATTGCTTCATTTATACAGTTCTGACATCTCTCAATTAGCCTTATCATTAGCAGAAATGATTTTCTTGAATTATCAAAATATAACGAATGTAATAATTTAAAATATTAGTCTTTCACTGCATAGATCAGATCTTCATATGGGTCCCGAGTTCGATGACCTTTGATAGAAGGTGGTTTTCTCAAGAATGTCTTCATTTTCCTGCACCATTCTTTCATTGTTATTCATTCATTTTAATAATTATGATAGGATGGCAAGAGCACATTTAGAATACACCACTTTTGCTGCTGGTAACAATAACCAATAACCCCCCCCCCCCCCTCATTATTGGATGTCATGGATAAATTCTATGTAGATACATATAAAAACATCTGCAGTGAAATTTGTTTCTTAATAATAATAGTTTCAATATGAGTACAAAAGCCAGACTTCCACTGTAATTCAGCTGTCAAAAATGTTAGTATTTTTTTTTTTTTCAAATTTTAAAACTATTTTGAACTTTCCCAATAAATAATCTTACCATCTGGAGTCTCTCGTGTTGTTAATGTCCATTTAAGATGGAATTTCTCTACAAATGTTCATGCTAAGATGCCCTCCAACAATTTATCAACTTTTTTTTTTTTTTTTTTTTGCTAAAATAAATTTTCATCTTTCTTTTTACGGGTCTCCATCCACTGTGTTAGGTAAATATACCAATTCCAATATTATCAACTTACATTAGGGCTTTCTAAAATAAATGAGTAAGGAGCTGTCATAATCATAAATGAAGGAAACATGTCTGACCAAGCCCTTCAGAAGCTATATTATTAGATCAATTCAAGAAGGTATGATCATGTACCAAATAAAATCCAAAATTAGCAAACTCAGGAATATAGTCTTACAGACAACAAAATAAAACCAATGTTAAGAAATTTAAGTTACTACTTTTGAACAAAATTCAATCTTATTCATTAAAAAAGCAATAATAGATGAACTTACTTGTAATCCTTGAACAACTTCTTGCATTTTATCTCTGCCAAGATCTAGGAAACTCTCGATCAGATCTCCATCTACAAAACCATTAGCAGGCTCGGTTTTTCTTTCCGTACTGAATGAGCGCCAAGTGAAGAAGGTTAAGGAAATTCCAATACACTTGAAGCTACTAAAAAATTTGCCAAAAAAATACAAAAACAAAGGAAACAAAAAAAAAAGTAATCATTTGAAATCCTTAATATTACACTCATGGACAAAAAAATTAGCGCACCAAGAAATAATTGCGAGATCGTAACGAAACTTGCAATGAAGGTACATGTCGGGGAGATATGCA
>JAFIDM010009631.1:114360459-114381694 GCA_023159025.1 Thereuonema tuberculata
GAATTCTCGTTGATGTTGGCTCAATGGGCGAAAGCACATTTATTGTCCGGTTGGCGTATCTCTCTCCATTTATAAATGATTACGGACGTTAAACTTGCTTTCTATTTGCAATAATTACTTTGCATTATCTTAAAGATATATATTCTTGAATTTAAAAATTATTTTATATATAATAAAGATTCTTCTTTAACCTTTCATATTCTATCCCTTATTAACTGTTAAAGGGACATAAATTGACAACTAGATATAAAGTTTCAAAAACGTATTTTACTTAAACTTATTTTTTTTTTACAAAATTTAAAATTACTTTCTTTTAAAATTCAAATGATAAAACACTTTTTACTTGCTGCTTTTATAATGTAGTTATTATTATTAGTAGTAATTTAAACATTTGGTGTGACGTCAATGTTTAGAAACATGTTAGTTCCGCAGCAATACGATTTTGAAATGTTTCCTAAATTTCATTTTTAATCAAAACGTTTTCTATTCCTTTATTTTTTGCTAAATTCTTTAAATTATTATTCGATTTATTGTCATTATTTTTATTTGTAATTTATAACATTCCAATAATATTACATTTATCATTATTTAGGTTTTTCTTCAATTTTTCAATTGTAAACTTATATATACATATTTTTTAATTCTTTGTTTTTTATTCTTTATTTTTTTTCTATGTTAAATTACATTCTTTTAAAATACAAATGTGTCCACCCTTTTCAGTTATTGCTTTTCTTTTATAAACAGGAATTTTTAATAGTATCATTTAAAATTAAGTATTTTAATGCCACCCATTTGAAATGACCTTGAGAGCGCCGATCAACAGTGAGAGATAGTGACGGCTTGCAAAAAGTGATGACGTCACAACTTTAGCATTTTTTTTTTAACCCCCTTTCAAGTGGAAAAAAGCAGCTAAAATTTGGTATACGTCAACTATTTAAGGTCCTGAATAAATGATAAAAATTTTAAGGGATGTTTCGGACTGACAAGCCTAACCATTCCCTTGTGAGACCAAAAAGTTCTATTTCATTTTCTGCATTTCCATTTCTATGTGAAAAAGTTAGTGCTCTTCAAAAGGTTTAACAGCCCTTTCACAAGAATTTTTCCCCTGAAATTCTCTCTTTAGGATTGAAAGAGCTTAGGAGACTTTGGCACCTATGAATAAAATTATCAGATTGCTCACTATGTACATTATGAATTGCAAATCTTGAAAAAAATACAGTCAAGTGGCAAGTATTGTAAATAAATAAATAAATAAATAAATAAATAAATAAATAAATAAAAGGCTTCATTTAAGTACTAAAGCAATGAAAGAAATAATTACCATGTCTGAAAACATTAACGAACTCTCCTAAATGAAAATGACCTACTTCTTGCAAATGTTGCCGTTCTTCATCTGTGGTAGCAGCACTAATTGAATAAAATTAATAATTATATATGAGAAAAATAAGCAGATTCTACTCTATGGCTACAAGCATTAATGTCTTAGCTTATACATATCCAAGAACATTTCAATATAATAAAGTATATTTAAGATTTTTTAGCTGGGAAAAAAAAACAAAAAAAAACAGTGCTTGGAAGTTTGCCGTGATGCGCTTGCTGTGAGAAAGAGGTGGCGGGTGGTGAGAAAATGATCTCAGAATCCATTTTTACCAGGTTGCTAGTATATACTAACAAAGAAATTCTTAATAAAATCTTATTAAATCAATACAAAAAAATGGTATATGTATTGTGGCTTGGTAAATGACTCCTGTGAACAGTAGGATGTAGTACTGATATTGTAAAAAGGAAGTATTTGAAATTGATAGCATTGATGGTGAAAAGTGGAGCAAATGCTACAGCTCAAATGTAATGAATTTGAAGATGGCTGTTCTGAAGGTCTGACATTTGGCTAAATACACTACCTTACACTAATGGACCGGACAGGGCGCTTTATTGGAAACATGTGAAAGTGTAACTGATTTAAGAGTGGGATGAGCTGAAATTACATGCCACGTGCTGAAATTACATTAGCCACCCTGTGAGGCATGCTTTCACAAAGTTTTGATACAGAGCTAAGGGTTTTTATGTCCATTCCAGCTTCAAGAACATGGCCAGTTCAGCTATAGATGTCGGACGTGGTCCCCTGGCCCTCAATCGATGCTCTAACTCGTCCCATAAATGTTCGATAGGGTTCAGGTCGGGACTCTGAGCAGGCCATGGAAGCCACTTTACAGCCATCTCTGTATACCACTGCTGGACAGAGGCTGAAACATGGCATGGAGCATTGTCTTTCTGAAAGTAACTATCGTCATTTCCAAGCATTTGCCAGAGAATAGGAACAACACGATTATCCAAAATGTCTTTGTAGCCTTCGGAGTTCAAGATTCCCGCAACAACATGCAATGGTCCCAGGCCATACTATGAGAATCACCCCCACAGCATGATTCCCCCACTGCCGAACTTCACAGTTGGAATGATGCACTCGGGTAAAAGACGTTCGCCTGGCATTCGCCACACTCAAACACGTCCATCCTACTGGAAGAGAGTGTAAGGTGATAAGCCACGTTACACTCCATAAACTTGTTTTCCACTGCTCTACTGTTCAGTTGCGACTTTGCAAATACCACTTGAGTCTGGCGGTTCTGTTGAATGGTGAGATGTGTGGTTTGTGGATTTTAAGAGCGTTCAATTCCTTCCACAATGTATTGTGATTGTGATGTATTCCGCAATGTAACCCCTGATGCCTGTTGAAACTCACTGATCATGTGGGCACATGCACTTTGACGATCTCGTCTGATTTTATGTAAATATGCAGGTTACCGGTCCATTACTGTAGGGTAGTGTATATGTCATTCTGGGATCAGCAGAGACAGTCAACCACTTAATTCAATACTTTTCAGGCAGATACTATCCGACTACAGATGGGAGACCCCTCCACACTTCTGCGCATGGCAGAAGAAGGCAAATTCATTCCCATAATATGGTAGGCAATCCATATTGCAGGATGCTTGATCCATCTTGTTTGTGTTTTATTAAACATTGAAAAATTAGCTTTTATTTTGTGAACATTCTAGTTTTTAAAATGGTAACTATTTTCAATATAAATGACAAAAAACACCAAACCATTACATCTCCAATATTTAAATTCTTTTATCAAGAATCTTTATCAAGGAAAATACATCAAAAGAAAGAAAACCATCTTTCTAATGGAATTAGAAAAGAAACTATTTTTCTTTTTCTAAAACAACAACAATCAACAATAAAAATAAACATTCACGAACTAAATGTAAAACATCATTATTAAATGATAAAATAGTCATTACGAAAAGTCGGATAAAGGAAATAAAATTGTTCTCCTTGATTCAGTTGTATACAAAAAGAAATGTTTGGATATGTTAGAATCAGAAGATTTTTTAGAGATTAAAAAAAAATCCTACATTTGTGGTTTATATAAGAAAGTTAAGAACGAGGTACAGAAATTAAGAAGAGACAAGGTTTTAAATTTTGTTCAATATAAAGAAATTTGTAAGTGTATGACGAAGACTCCGTCATTTGAGCCTAAAATTTTAAAACTCATAAAGATGAGTTCTCTATACAACGAATCAAATTCTTTCGGGTCTCCTTTTCAAGGTTTGGTAAATTTTTGAATACTATTCTACAGAAATCACCTTTGATTAAACCTAATGTTGTGATTAAGGATACTCCCAGCTTAATTAGTATTCTAAAAAATTATAAAGAAGATATTTTAGTAACAAAGAAAAAAGTAAGATTATTTTCTATGGATGTTAAAGCAATGTACTAATGTTCCAATAATAGATGCCCTTAAGCTAGTTGAGGAGAAATGTACAGTCGGACCTCTATTTAACGAAGTCGCTAAATCCCAAAAAAAAGTTCGTTATATGGAAAATTCATTAAATAGAGATTCACCTTTTAAAATTACTTTAAACTACATAAACCAGATTTAAAATACATAAATAATAAATATTATTAAAAAAAGTAATAATTTGAATGACATAAAGCATACATTACTACATGCGTACTTAAATTTTACTAATAAAGTCTGTTAATTTTGTTTGAGTTTTGTTTTGTTTTTTTGAAAGTGTGTTGTCGCTCATAGTACGTCTCGCATCTTTGCAATGCACCAAAAAGCTCTTCAGTATTTTCTTCAAATTGTGATTCGCTTTGGATTGTTTCAAATGATTTTAGCATTTTTTTTTTTCATATCTGCATCATGATCATTTCCATTTTCATCATCTTCATGTTCATCGCAATTCATAGCTGTATGGTTTTTATTTTTCACACTGTCCAAAATATCCGATTCAGTTAGTGTTTCCGAGGTCTCAACTCCAGAATCAAGTGAAAGATAATCATCAATCAGCACGTCATCGTTAATTTCTTCTTTTTCCCTCAGCTGTATCCACATTTATTTCATTTCCTCTAAGGGAATAATAATAATAAAAACATTTCAAGGAGAAAAAAAAATAGATACCACGAAAAAGTTCGTTAAATAGAAAATGCACTTCGCTATTTGGAGGTTATTTTACAAAGAAATTAGCAAAATGTTCTTGGTTCCAAAAAAAAGTTCGCAAAATAGAGGTTCGTTAAATAGAGGTCCGACTGTATTAGTAATAGAGAGGTTTTATAATCATTTAACATTGACCAAGTTGAATTTATGAAGTTGTTAAATATGTTGTGTGATAATAAATATTCTGGGTATGAAGGTAAATTTTATGTGCAAGCTAAGGGCTTTCCAATGGGTAGTCCCATTTCAGGGACAGTCTGCAACATGTATCTTAATTGGATGGAAAGTAATCAAATTTTAAATTGGAATAAGGCAAAATTTTTATATCTGCATTATGTTGATGACATCTTGATTTTTGTGGGAAGGAACTGAAGGACAATTTTTAAAGGTCTTTTCCCACATAAACTCTTTGCATAAAGATTTAATTTTTACTTTTGAGAAGGAAGATAATGGTAAACTTCCATTTTTGGATATTTTAATTAAAAATGGGAATAATAATTTGAGTTTTGAACATTAACACAAATTGTATCAAAGTAATCATATGTTAAAACTTTACTTCTAACCACAAATTGTCTACAAAAAAAAAAAAAAAAGCTATCATTTTAAATAATTTAAAAAGAATTACTAATTATACTGAAGAATGTAAATTATGGAAGAGTAAAGTTGATGATCTAAAGAAAAAATTATTAATCAATGGATACCCGGAGAAATTTCTTAATTCTATTATTAATAAAGTTTTTAGAAACAGAAACAGATTAATGAAGAATAGAGTTAAAAGATGTTAATTTTAATTACAAATATTTGAAATTACCTATTGGTATTGTTTTGGATAATAATAGCAGAGAGGTATGTGATGAAAATAATGTAAAAATCATTAATTATAAAGGTAATAGTTTATTTAAGAAAAAGACGAAGATTAAGGATTATAATTATTTACATGAAATGGGAGTCATTTATGCCTTAAAATGTAGAAATTGTGATGAAATATACATTGGGAGTACAGGAAGGTCCTTAAAGGAATGGGTAGATAACATTTAAAAGCTTATAGAAAGAATAAGAAAGGAATTTCTGATTGGGCTGATCACAGTCTCGACCTGAATCACAAACTGGACCCTATTATTGAAATTCTGTATGAATATCAGGATGAAAATGAGTGATTACTTTTAAAGTCCTATTTCATAAATTGGAATTGTTGTATAAATAAAAGTCACTAAAAATAAATGAAATTTCTTTCGGCATATTTAAGAAATTTATGAATAATAATAAAAAATTAAAAGCAAAACTAAATTTTGCGTAAGTTTTTTTGGTTTATTATTATTATTATTTTTATTATTCTTCATGTTCAGATTGTGAAAGTTTTTGGTTTATTTTTTTATTGTTCTTTAGATTCAGCTTGTAAAAATTTACTTATTGTTTTTAGTTTATTATTTTCTTTTATTTAATTGTTAATTTGTTTTTATTGTTTCTTCACATTTAAATCATGAAATGCTTATTATTGATGTTTTATATTTAGCTCGTGAATGTTTATTTTTATTGTTGATTGTTGTTGTTTTAGAAAAAGAAAACTAGTTTCTTTTCTAATTCCATTAGAAAGATGGTTTTCTTTCTTTTGATGTATTTTCCTTGATAAAGATTCTTGATAAAAGAATTGAAATATTGGAGATGTAATGGTTTGGTGTTTTTTGTCATTTATATTTAAGATTATATGAAGCTTTGGAAGAAATTTATGGTAACTATTTTGCTTAACAATAACATAAAAAAAATATAAAAATAAATATCTTTCACCATACGAAATCATAATCTCTATTTCTTTCTCCCCTTAAAAATAAATCAACTTTTTTTGGCACTCTGCCAAGTAGGGTGTCGCATCTGTGGTTGGACAGTACTGATCAAAATCTTAATACACTAATCAGCAGGGATACAGAAATAATCAAATTCTAATGTGGACTGCATGAATATAACTGCATTTGAATGCTTTGTTGATGAAATACACTGTCATCCTTCACAAAGCAAGATGTCTTCTGAAACTAATGGCAAAGAACTGAAATACAAAGATGGAGCCAGGCTTTAGGAAATAAGTGTTTCAGGTCAAAAATGCTGAAAGTTCAGGAAAAACAGCCTGCACAAGTTCTTTTAATGCCAGGATATTTCATTTTCTTAAATGAAAAAGGATAATTCAAAGAAAAGAAAATTTAAAGGTTTATTAATTTTTTTGGAACATTGAGGAGTTTACTATTTTACTATTTGTGCAGGGGAACACAACAGTAGGATCAAGAATTTTATACAATTCAGATAAGGCATTTGATAAGATGAAAAAATGTTGTAATAGCTAAAGACTAATACAAATACTACACATTTCAAATATAGAAGGCTGACAAACAAAGAATTCAAGATGACAAATGTGGGTTGAATCAGATATAGCATGAATAGTGCTCATGCTTCGAATATCAATAATAACGAATAATAATGGCAAAGCCTGGCTCCATCTTTGTATTTCAGTTCTTTGCCATTAGTTTCAGAATAATATTTTAGACAGATATGTCAATAATAATCATCAAAGCTACTGGCCAGTATAAGACAACAGTAAAAAAAAATGCTTTCAGATGAGCCTTTTAATAATAACAATGACTGGAAATTGTCAAAGGAGCAAACAAAAATGGATGATACCAAAGGATTAATATGGACAGGCAGTTTGTGGGATAGTGAAGGAATAATGCAATCCTAGCCATGAATTTGAGAATCAAGTAAAGATACAGAACAGGCCTGAATTCATCGAACAAGCTTGGGATGCACTAGGAAGACACTAACTCAGCTGGAAGTTGCCCTGGTGCACTAGTGGCCATGAATCCCACAGAAACTGCTGGACAATTTGATCCTCTCCATGCCTCATCACTGTCAGTGTGTTGTAGCAGTCTCAGCTGACCATACATCCTACTGAACAGTCAATGTGTGATACATTTTTCACATTTGACATGCAAAGGTTAACCCCCGTCCATGTGTCATATCCTGCTCAATCCTGATAAATGGATTCTGCACTTCATTTGCATATTCAGACAACTTCCATTTTCGTGTCATTTGCTTCTCTGATGATGTTTTTTAATAAATAAACTCAAATGCCTCTGTTTTTTGAGTGTATTATATTCATTTCACAATATCCCCTAAAATTTTTGAGCAGTGTACTTATAGAATAGTAATGGATGTTTCGAAGGTTTAGGAGTGCTTTGCGCACTCCATCTTCAGAAGAAAAAGGAGAGACAATACGAAAATGGAGAATGACAAAACACATGGGGATAGTGAGAAGATATTCTGTAAATATGTGAGTTTCACCTACTCTCCTTTAATTAATTATTTATTAATGCACATTAAGCCTACATGTCGAATAGAAGCTTTGCTTCATCATATTCGTAAGGCCTTGGTATTGTCTGATGGCCAACAGTTACAAAAAAAAACAAAAACAACTAACATTTATGGAAATTGGCAAGAATAGACCAACAGGAAAATAAATTGCTGGATATGACCAGTAAACTTGAAATGGAATGTAAGAATATTAAAAATTTGGGCCAACATCATAAAAAGACCTGAAGGAAGGTCCAAATAAATATAACAAGACACTACAAGGATATCTAAATTTTTAATCTTTATTTTTTTGAAATGACCTATGATAAATATTAACATAAACCTATTAACACTGAAATGAATAGATTCCAACTAATGGCCTTGCAGCATTAGAACAAAAGTGGAACAAAATGGAAATTTTCACAATTTCCATTTTGTATTGAAATCACAACTTCTGCTACAGTTCGTCTAACTTAGGAAGGCAGTCCCCTCAGGCATTGGAACTGAGAACTTGAAAAAATAGGGATGAAAGGGTATAAGATAAATAGGGGTGGGGAAAAAAGATTACAGCAGTGTTTGTAGAGCTTGACCTCCTTATTATCGACTTTAAGTAACTACATTTCCGAAGAGCTGAATTCTCCAAAATACTAAAAAAAGGATCACATAAGACCTTTTTTTAATTCCGCAACAATACCCTGATACCCTTTCACCCCTATTTTTTCAAGTTCTCAGTCCCAACACCTGAGGGGACTGCCTTCCTAAGTTAGACGAACTATAACAATAATACTGAAAATCTATTTATATATACATACGAAAGTCAAAGTTTGTATGTTCTGTATACAATTTTATATGTTTGACTGACTGGAACCAAATTTTGCACAGATACTCTCTCCACTACCCTGCGGAAAATATAGGCTACCTTGGAACCCAGTTAACCACCCCCAAAGGGGTGAAAAGGGTCAACATCTCTTAAATAGCACCACATAAGCACCTGGTGGCGACAATGGGAACTAACAAATATTGTTCTGGAACAACTGGGGAAGATTTGATGTGATAAAGAGTTGTGGAGAAGGGGAGAACCAGGACTCCCCCTTTCCTCATCATTCCATTCCCTCACCTCCCCGGGCAACATTGAGTACTTTTTACTCTATCCAAAGGACCGTGCACTCTGAACCAACACTCGCACCCCTACGCCCACACACAGTCACACGCCTACCTGCCCTTAGGGGTCTTTCATCAGTCTTCTATAAGATCTTTTTCTACAAAACTACTTTTTTTAAACTGTTACCTTTACTTAATTTTTATTGCAATTATTACATTCTACATATCATTCCTTGCAAGAAGAGTTCAAACAAGGTGCAATTGTGATAATTCTAAGCATGTTAATGGTCATTTATATTTTTTAACCCACTGACCATTAAAATGCTTAGAAGTATCACAACTGCACCGTGTTTGGACACTTTTTTGCAAGGAATGATATGTAGAATTTAATTGCAATAAAAATTAAGTAAAGGTAACAGTTTAAAAAAACATAGTTTTGTAGAAAAAGATCTAATAGAAGACTGATGAAAGACCCCTAAGGGCAGGTAGGCGTGTGACTGTGTGTGGTAGTGGGGGTGCGAGGGTTGGTTAATCGTTCAGAGGGCACAGTCCTTTAGACAGAGTATAAGCTAGTATGGCATAAAATTGGTTAAACAGAGCTTTAGTTTGTTGACAGTTCAGCTGTGAAAATGATGACTCAGCTGCTTACTACCCAAACCACTTGATTGGGTAGAAGGAAACTTTTTTTTTTTTTTTTGTTAATTGGATTTTAAAGAAAATAAAATCCAGTAAACAAGTACAAAAAAATTTTTGTGCTAAAGCATAAAATTAAGGGCGACCCATTAAAACCCATGCGAAAACTGAACATGTGCATAATCAATTTCATGTAAGATCATGGGAAAAAATCAAAAACATTATTTCTACAATAAAATGTCAACGACAGGAATCGAACCTGCAACCTTCTGATCCGAAGTCAGATGTCTTATCCATTAGGCCATGTGGACTACATTCAAATTATTGTTCAGTATCTCTTATCACTCCCTCTGTGTGTGTGACACAATGAGAGAAGAGTCAGAGAATTATAAAGCTCAGAGTACGGCGATATTATTTGCACAAAAGAAAAAAAAAAACGTGAATATTTTTTTTTTTATTTCCACCTATCCAGAAAAATGCACACACAGTCGACTGTCCACAAACTGTTATAGATACGGTCGAATAAAATACAGATTGTATAGCAGACACCCTAAATAAAGTATATCCAAATTTCAAGTCGAGCGATTCAGTAGTTGTTGATCAAAAAAATTTCCAAATTTGCAGAAACAGTCGACTCTGTCTGCATATTTTTCCAGGTAGGCAGAAATAAATACCCCATTCCTATGGTGTTTGGGCCTCTGAACATGATGGTGAAGTCCAATCCCACCTTCCATTTGGGAGTTGTTAGGGAGAGGACAGACACGGATAGACGTACAGTACAAACACAATAGCTCCCAAATGGGTTGCTAATGAAATAAATATTTAAGTTTCAAATTATAAGATCTTTTGTTACTTTCATGACATTCTTCACAAAAATAGGTAACGCATGTCAATCAGAGCTTTCTTTGATCACAGTTTCTATTATCAAAATATTTTTTTATATGTGAGACAGCCATACAGTTATTTCAATGGAAGGAAGGACAACACCTAGTATGGAAGAAGGAAAACATTCATATAATGCTTAAAAGAGACCAAACGTCAGAACTTTTTCCTGACATTCTGAAAGCAGAAACTTGAAAATCAGGTTTGAAACATGTTAACGGGAGCTTCATTTGCATACATTTTTCTAGTATCAAAAAAAATTTCAGTTTATCTATTGATTTGTGTCCATTTTCTTGAAAAGGAGATCATCCAGCCATAGGAAAAATGAGAGCTATGCATTAATGAAGAAATTAAATTAATCTCATAAAAAGGGACAGACACATCTGTAGTAGAACTATGTATGGGTCTAAGACAGTCCAACAAAACATAACTAAACTAAAACATAACTGCACTAAAAATAAATAAATTAATAAAATGAAAACATAAGGGACTTGAATGTGGGTTCCAATGTTGACAGACCAAAATGCTATCCAGCGCACTAACATATATCTGCAAATGTGATATTTGATGCACAGTCCATGTTAACACCATCTAGCAGATTTTAAGAAAAACATCCTTGCACCAAATTTTTGGAAATTCATGTTTAGCAGTCCAATAATGACAACTTAGATTATTTTTCCCTATAGCCTAAATGCATAAACTTTATAATAAGTAGAACAATTAAATCAGAGCTTCATTTGCTCATAAGCTCATTAACCCAAATCGGGCTTGCAGAACCCAATATAAAAATGTCTAAACAACAAATAAAGAGGTGGTTTTATTTGTAACATATTCTTGAGATTTAAACTTAAAGAGCTTATATAATAGTATTCCTAGTTCTCTATTTATCATCAAAATGTTTTCAAATTTAATGTTTACATATTATTTTTTTTTAAATTAGTAATATTCAACATTAAATCTATTGTTAGAAAAATTAACAGAAAAAAAAATCAGACAACAATGATCCTAACAATTTCAATACCTCAACTGTAAAATTTAAGATTACAAATATCAAGGGAAATTTCTGGGAAAATATTGCATATGGTGTCAGAATTAAAAATATTTTTAATGTAACAAATGAAATGTAAACTTTGATTTCAATTAATTTGACCTTGCTGAGACTCTGACAATGAATATTATAATATGCTATAATTTTATTAAATTTTTGATACATTTCTCTATGTTTCCAATATTTTGTAGTCATTTTTTCAATATTTTTTTCTCATTATTTTGATATTCAAAATTAGCAAGATTGAATTAGAAGGAATCAATTTATGTTTACTGTGAGTACTGGAAAATTAAGAAAAAAAACCCTGAAATTTTCAACTTTTACCAGTGTAAGTTGACAGTTGCAAATGATTTTCCTGAATAATGTCAACAGTTAGGGAGAATCAATTGTGTACAGTACATGTTGGTAAGAAAGCCAGCTCAAAATGCAGCAGTGCCCTCACAGACCACATGGTCTGCAGGACACTGGAGTCAAGACTGCAATAAAGTCCTAGGGAGGGCAGTTAATTAGAGTAATACACAAATATTTTTTTCCCAAGGGATTGTAATTAAAATAAATCTTTTCAATCACATAAAGAAAAAAATGCAGTCACACTTAATAGGCATATTTCCTAAAACAGGCGGAAGATTTTTTTTTTTTTTTCAAGAAAAAGAAAGGGAAAATAGCTGCATATGGGAAAATAAGAAATGACTCACTCGCTGAACCATTAATTATAAGGGAATGCTGTCACATCATGCAGTACATGTGCCATTCTAAGGCAGTTAGATATGCTTTAATTAGCTTCATGGAGGACTCTGTACAAAGTTTCACTACTACTACTACTAGTATAAATTGACCCACAACCAGCAGACATATTGGCATGCACTGAGTGGATGACAAATAGGTCTGGAATTCTTTATTACATCTGTGGAACAGTGAACACTCAAAGTTGCTTAATCTAGGCTAGAGAGAATCCAAATATGATCCAATAAATTCCTTTACGTTCACCTACAGCAACAACACTGACAAATTAACACTATGATCTTTTATTCTATTTTCTTGAGCATTGCCAAGTAATAGGATGCATCACCTGAAAGTAAATACACACAGCTATTTGGATATGTAGGATATTTTGTCATCTCAAATTGGAAACAACCATTTTTGTGAAAGATGGAGCATGCCTCACTTTGGACAATCTATTTAACAATTGTTACAATATTTCATGAAGGAAAAGTGGTCAATCATGTTTCAGATCTCATGAGGAGTTATTTATAAAGAACATGGTGTACAGAGATAGCATTCTTCACCTGACATGCTTGACGGACAGAATCATACAACATGTTGAAAATGCCATACCAGATCAGCCAAGTTCTGTCACTGACAGCACTGTTTGGATTAATCAGCCTTTGATCCATCAGAACAGTGAACACATTGCACAAAGCCTACTATTGTTCTTGATAATTCTCCTTAGCCTTAACCAGCTATTTGTATTAAGAATAAACTCCAGATGCTATTAATACCATTACTGTTGGGATTAAAAGCAAGTAAATGGCATTCATTACAGCAAATTTGTCTCGCCTACATTCAATTATTAGTTACTCATCTTAGCAATTCATACAACTGCTGCTTTTCTTTTACAGTACTTTCCCCAAATAGTAATTTTTTGTGGAATTATATTTAGAGGTCCTTAATCTAGATATAATGAGTTTGCTACTACATAGGTCCTTTTTTTGAGGGATTTCCTCACTCTGGGATGAGATATTATCTCAGGAGATATGAGTTTGCTACTTTTCTTCAACTGATTCTTCCTGAATAGTAATACTTTAATTATGAAAGTTTGTTGGTACACTATCATTTGATTCATATCTCGTGTGTTGCTTGGACATTGCTGCATTTTGAGTTTGTTTATGTATATATAAAAACGATAACTATTTTACCCCACCAGAAATTCAATTTTTCATATCACCCCTCCTTTATTAAAAAAATTAAAACACTTCTGTAATTTCTTAGTTTTTGATATTATTTGAAATTTCAGAAGAGTCTAAATTTAAAGTATAATTGGATATTCCTTAGACATATTTCTTTCTTTTTCTTTTTATGACAACTTACCTATCTTTCTGACAAACAAATAAATTGAAAGAATTTTCTGCACCAAGGAATGTATCATCATCTAAAATTTCAATAGATGCCATCCAATTTGGCTGATAATCTCTTGCCATCTACAAAAAACAGAATTCAAAATTTAGTAAGATGAAGAAAATAGACTTTATGAAAGTCAATGTATAAACATAAATAACTCATCAATTCCTGCTTCATAAATGGTCTTCATACTGTCTTGAAAAAATGGTTTAATAACACAGCCCAATGTTGCAATGACCTTTATACAACACTACAATTTGAATAGGAACAAGATTATGAATCTGTAAATAAAAGAACTTCAACTCATTCTATATGAATTCATCCAAGACTGGTGTAACATTTTTGTTTTAATTTTTTCATAAGTTGCTTTATCCAAGGGTACAGCAGTAATTTATCAGTAACTGCTGTTTTACAACTGTTTAGTTTACAAATTTTCAAATTTGCAAATCTCCAGCACCCTTAAAAAATAAATAAATAAATAAATAAATAGACAGAGCAAAATAGTCAGGAGGAAAATAATGATCTATGTAAGTGAGAATCTAAAAAAGGTATGTGTACCAATTTCGAGCATCTACCAAAATTCATCATCACACTATGTTCTCAATACTGCCAAATCCCTTACCCACCAAAATAGGATCACTCATCATCTCCTTTCCAATACTTTCCACATAATCCCGCTCAAACCATTTAATCCTAGTATAGGTGGGCAAAACACTATACTACTGATAACCTATCCTTTCCATATCTATATGTTCATTTTGCCGCGCTGGTGTGGTCGAGCGGTCTCAGGCGTCGGTCTGTCGTGAGATCAATGTGCCAGCGCCCTGGTTCAAATCCCGGTAGCGAGCATGGATGTTTCAAAAATTTCCTTTCCTGTGTTGTAGCCTCTTCTTCACTTTCTCTTCGGTCTGACGTCATTCCTTAATGGCGTCCTGGGGAAGGCCACGGGAAACCACCCCAGTATCTTTCCCTTGTAATTCTAGGTAGTCTGCTAGGGGTTCGCCGTCTTGGGAACACTAGCGCTCCCTGGAGCACGGATGCTTCGGCAACGAAGCTCGCACTTCGGTGCGAACCGACCACACACACACACACACACACATGTTCATTTTGTGTTATTCTGAATGTTTCTGCTGTCCCCTGAAGATGAAATTCATGCTGGATTTAAAACTGTTAATGTTCAATTTCAATCTGCTTTCACCTTTTATCAAGTAAGTACATTCACAAAAGTAATAATAAATTCATGCACATGAACTTTAAATATAAAGATTTCATAAAAGTAACTGGCACAAGTTGAAAAAATGTGGATTAATGGCAAAAGCAAGGCCAGATTAACATGTTAAAATAGTAGACATAGAATATGAACAGGGTGTCTACAAAATCTGAATAAAAAAATTCCCTGATTTTTCCCTGATTTCATGAACAATTTCTTTTAAAATTCCCTGATGATAAAAGAAAAAAAAAAAACCCTCCAAACCAATCTGTTCAACCAAAAAAAAAAAAAAACCCTCCAAACCAATCCGTTCAACAAATTTCCCTGATTTTAAGTAATAATTGCAAAATTCCCTGATAATTCCATGATTTTTTTCCAGAAGAACAAAATTCCCTGACAATTCCAGGTTTTCCCTGATTTCCCGGTTCTGTAGACACACTGATGAAAACAGTATTTTAGTTGAAAAAGCTAGTTGATTTTGAAAGACTGGATAAATTAAACAAAGCTACAGTGTGAATAAACTATGTGAAGAAACTCATGCATAGAACTCATGTTTCCCTTGATAGCAGCTATAGCAAATGCCAGATCCATGACAAATGTGAGAATCTTCAAGGCTTCAATAAACTACAAAAAAAATCCATATAATTAACAGAGTAAGGTTTTGACTAAAGATTCCAAACACTGCCATATAAATTAGGGGATCTCCAATTACCATTTAAAATTGGATGGTAGTTAGTTGCATTTCTGCAGCACTTTAAGGGTTATGAAGTCTTGGTTTCTCTATAATGCATGACTAGCTGGGATGAAATAACTTATTTAATACATAATGCTTTGTCTTGTTTTTTGTTTTTTTATTCACCCTTCTAATTTAAGCAGTTCATTATACTACAACAATCAACTTTGAAATCAATGAAACAAGTAAATATGGAATCAATTAAAGGGAATGAAAGATATAAGACTCTTAATGCCAATAAGGCAAGTAAAGAAATGTCCTAAAACTTTGCAAGATAAGAGTGGAGAGTAAAGTTTGTTAAGTACCTTCAACATCAAAACGAAAGCATCTCAAGAAATTTAAAGGTTAGCTCAAATATAGGTTTAAAAGTTTGTAAATAAAATATCAAGTGAAGTCATGGAAGTTTAAAGACTGGGACAATTTCCTTAAATTTAAATTATAAATTGTAAAGAGCAGTCAGTCAAATGTCAAATTAAAAATTATAAAAGGAGGAAATTAAATGATGGTAAACTTATCAAGTTATTCTTTAAATGAATAGTGTTCCATGCTAGCGATTGGTTGGCAATCAATGTTGCTGATTGGCTAATTGTATTGTTTCTTCTGACCAAACTGAACAAAGTAGTTAGCTCATGGACTGAGGTGGGACAAGCACAACTTGCCCATATCAGCACAATAAACAAGAGTTTGCTAAGCTATATCCTGATTCGTTATTCTAATAAAACAACACACCAAATTGGCATCAAAAACCTGAGAACTATGGACTGTGATACTGTGACTGCGAATAAATCATTCTGAAGCCCAAGACCTGCTAGCTAATACAGATGCAGGGAGGGTGAGGGGAGGGTCACCTTCCTTCAAGTAGGATTAGTCTCCAATTGCAGTAACGTATCACCAAAGACACTGTTGTCAATTCTGACAACTCCCTTTACCCACTATGATGCTAAACTTTCCCACCAATACCATCCCTAAGATCCAGTCACTTCCACACAACATCTGTTCAATGGAAGAGATTGTTGTGCTGATGTCCTCAGCTTCTCCATCAGAATCAACCACTGCTACAGGTTTTTGTCATCACTGCTCAAAGAGACCCGTGCTGTCTCCACCCATAGGATTGAAGTCATTGCTGCCAACACAATCACGTGAGACTGGACATCTCATCTTGTCTCCTGCCAATATCTCATCTTGTCTCCTGATCACTGACAGCCTAAATATGTTCACCACTGCCACTGAGATTATGTGTTCTTCTCCAGTGTACCTGAACGCATGATTCCAGTGGGTAGACTCAATAAAGCTCCCAAGTAGACTACAGACCATAGTCACCTGGAACCAAGTCTGAAGCCTCCTCAGACAGACTGACACACACTAGCCATCAAAGTTTCATCACTTTTGGTGCTTCAGAAGTTGTCACTGCCGATCTGC
This sequence comes from Thereuonema tuberculata, assembly GCA_023159025.1. Lineage (NCBI taxonomy): Eukaryota > Metazoa > Arthropoda > Chilopoda > Scutigeromorpha > Scutigeridae > Thereuonema > Thereuonema tuberculata. Next base: position 114,377,441 of record JAFIDM010009631.1, read on the forward strand.
TAACTGACTCCCTAATCTTGTCCTCTTCATCCTGTCTTCACTAAATACCTCTACAGCCAAAAATTTGTCACTCCTAGCTCTAGCCATGGGAAACCCGATTATCATTATTCACAAACATCTGCCGTAATTCTTTTTTTTTTTTTTTGTCGATATATATATATTTTTTATATAAAATGTATTGTACCTATTATGATTATTTTGTTGTATAAATGAGCTGAGATGGCCTTCTTAGTGAGGGAGCAATGCTCCATGGTCAATTCACAAAGTGTGCTAGTGTTTGGTTAGTAATTAACGTTGCTGATTGCTAAGATATGCCATAATTGGTCAAACTGAACAAGTGTGCTAGCTTGAGGACTGAAGTGAGGTATGTCTGCACAACAAATATATAAATAAATGTAAATTAGGGTAATAAATAAAGAGCTGTGTTTGTGAAGGTATGTCCTGATTTACTACTTCTTAAAAACAAAACAGCAAGAGAAACAATCTCATCAGAAGAGAACAAGATATACTGAGATAAAAATACACTAAAGATAGAAAAAAAAAATGCCTGCCGATTTCAGTGATTTTACAATCTGAGGTGGCCATCCACTCCAAGGATAAAGATAAGCATCTACATGGTCATATAAGACAAATGTTGTTGTTGGGGAAATTTGAAGTTGCGTGAATTTATTTGAAAAGCATTAATTACTTATCTTACTTTTCAATGATGGAGGATCCTACTGAGTAGGTACTGCCAGGGCAGCAGTGGGAAATGAAATATGTATACTTCAGAAATCAAAAGTGTCTTGGTGGTTATGAGATGCTAGTGGCAGAAGAGAATAAGATGAAAGTAAAATAGACAAAAAAATAGTCAAGACTTTCTTATTGTTCAAGATATTTGAAAGAACTGATAAATATCAGTCAAGATGGTAGGTCTCCACTCAAGATGGTTGACTGACTTTTGATGCAAGATAATATAATGGTAAACCAATGGATTTTCTAGCTGTATTAAACATGTTAAAAAAAAAAAGCAAGCAGATAGTAGTTAGCAGTTGTCACTGTTACTATAGCAAAACAAAAAAAGAATTAAATATCCAATAAGTTTAGTAAAAAATATAAATAAATAACGAATAGAAACATAGTTGAAAAAACTCTTATTGAAACAGTATCATTTTAATGCGTCGGATTACAAAATACGAACATGTTGCCAATACCCGCTAATGATGAAAACAATGTGTTTGCATTTTGTAATCTGACACATTAAAATGATCCTGTTTTAATAAAGTTTCTTTTCAACTGTGTCTCTATTCGTTATTTAAAAAAATTAAATAAATTAAATAAATAAACATTAAGGAATTAATAAAGAACTCAAATTTTCTGTTGGTAGGAGTTAAAAAACCGATTCTCATGACAGATGAAATCACATAGATGAGAAAAGGATTTCCCATCTGTACTTTATAGCAGTGTATTGGAGTTAATTTCAAGGTTGCTAAGATGGAGACTATCATTCAAAAATAGATAAAAAAGATTCAGAGAGCTTAAAGAAACTAAAATAATGAAACACTTAAGTTTTCAATATCCACATGCTACAACTGCTACTCAAATACAATTTATTATTTAGAAACAAAATAATTAATTTGGTTTAATTACTTTCAAGTAGATACTGAAGTATACAAGTAATTAAACAGCAATGGATACTATTGCTGTTTTAATATAATGAAACTTATCTAAACAGAATTTACTCTCTTCCACAGTTAAGAGATCTTTCATGCAGAAAAATTAGTAGGAACTACAATTATCATAATAAAGAATATAAAAAGTAAACTAAAAAGCCTAAATAATATTTAGTTTCACTTACTTCATCAAAACTACCTTCTAATGGTTTATATGCTAGAAGTGTCATTGATCTCATGAGATCCCCTACAAGAATAAAATCACCTTTTGTTTTTAGGTAAAGGGCAATAATATTATTGAAATGACTGCATTCTATACGAAGTTCCTTCTCAGCTGTCCATTCAAATAAACGAACCTAAAAAAAAAAGTAAGAGGGAATTATTATACAATAACAATGATTAACACAACTCCATATGTACTATTTCATTAAAGAAAAAAAAAAACAACAACAACAACAACAACAACTGAAAATTAATTATGATATTTGATTATCACTTTAACAATATATTATTATTATTATTAACCACAGAATCTGCCAGATTACTGCTTAGCCAGACGAAAGAGACTGGTCACGTGATTTACTGGTCGCTGCCACCTCTTTCTCGGCGTGAAAACAGGGGAGATGAGTATGTGCCGACAAGAACAGAAACAAACGACGTATAAAGGAGAGATGCATAAAGTGAAAAATTACTGCGAGAATAAAATACACACACACAGAATAAGAAATACATGTATAAGAAACTTTTAGAATGTAATTCTCCCCTTCGGGTTTTTCTATTATTTTGGCAGTGTGCCAAACCCAGTCTTTATCGCTTGGGCAAGCAGTACTTTGTTATTTTACATAAAAGATATTTTCATTAATTAGAAACCTACTGTGCTGTTTATACTGGCCAGCAGTTTTCCATTAAATTCCACTAATGAATAGCATGCTCCTTTTATTTCTTTCTCTGCTATCTGCTGTAGTTTACCTACAAAAATGATCAAAAGCAATGAAAAAGTAACAATGCATTCACAAAAATTAAGCCAGTAATTTTAAAAAACTCAAGAAATTTCCATTTCCACTACCTTTCTGAATTGAAGGCAGAGTGAAAAGAGTATAATAACATCAACAACTTAACATATTAGACATAAATTGTTTGTAAATTGTTTAAATGGAGATAAATCCATTAAACCCTTTTACCTATAATATTAATTTTGGTTAGTAATTATTTTTGTTTAGGGGACAGAGCCAGTCACTAATGAAGGACAGAGCCAGTCACCAACCAAAGCAAATATACACTCATGGACAAAAAAATTAGCGCACCAAGAAGGAGTCGTCAAAATGAAACGAAAATTTACATACGTAATGACTACTTTGATATAAGTAAATGATTAGAAAATCAAAGAAAAAGGCAAAAGAACGGAGGAGTTAATACTTTGTTGGACCCCCTCTAGCGCGAATGCACGATGCGATACGATCGGGCATTGAGTCATACAAGTTCTGTATGATGTCTTGAGACATTTCGTTCCATATTTGCTGTAACCTTGCCTCTAGTTCGTTGAAACTCGTGGGATGCCCAACTCGTCGTCCCAAATGATCCCAGATATGCTCGATTGGAGACAAATCTGGGGATCGGGCAGGCCAAGGAAGGGTAGTAACAGTGCGGAGACAGTCTTGTGACACCCTTGCCGTATGAGGCCGAGCATTGTCTTGTTGAAAAATGGCTCCTGGGAGCCGTTGCATGAGTGGCAACACATGCTGTTGCAGGATTTCATGAACATAACGCTGGGCTGTCATGGTGCCACGGAACAATACTAGGGGTGACCGTGTATTGTAGGCAATAGAACCCCATACCATCACACCAGCTGTGGGAGCGGTGTGTCGCTGTACAGCAAAGGCAGGATTGAAGCGTTCACCACGGGCTCTCCACACACGAACACGATTGTCATCACTGCCGAGATTCAATCTGGATTCGTCGCTAAGGACGACCTGGTTCCATTCCGCTGCAATCCAGTTTCCTCGTGCGCAGCAAAACTCCAAACGGAGGCGTCGATGGGTAGGCGTCAAGGGCAGCGCACGTAATGGGCGCCGCGATACCAACTGTCCTTCAGCCAGGCACCTTCGTATGGTTCGAGAAGACACAGCGGCCCCTAGTGAAAGTGCTACCTGTGCCTGGATGACGGCCGATGAAGCAGTTGGCTGTACGCGTGCATTTCTGACTATGTGGCGGTCTTCTCGACGACTGGTCTGTCGAGGGCATCCTGAGCCTGGTCTTCGTGTACATGACATCTCTCGGGTCCACTGGTCCCAACACCTCCTCACAACACAATCAGAGCGGCCTAATTGACGAGCTACTCACCTAGCTGACCACCCAGCTTCCATCATCCCGACGAGTCTCCCTCTCTCGAACTGCGACAACTGCGTATACTGTCTTCGAACACGGCGTAATGGCATGTCTACCTCAGCTCTTCCTTTGTAAATGATTCAGCACACTCAAACAAGCTTTGGTTACCTGTTTTATACTCCACAGAGTACGATGTTCAACGCCCTCTACCGGCTATACGTAATGCGCAATCACGCTGCATTTCTAATCATTTGCATATCTCCCCGACATGTACCTT
>JAFIDM010009631.1:114381794-114433189 GCA_023159025.1 Thereuonema tuberculata
ATTGCAAGTTTCGTTACGATCCCGCAATTATTTCTTGGTGCGCTAATTTTTTTGTCCATGAGTATATTTATATAAACACAGGGTGATTCAAAATTCCCAGTATAAACTTTAAAGGTAGGTTAGAAATACAAAAACATATCGTAGTCATAGTGGTGCATATGTCCCAAATGCCATCTGAATGTGCTAGAAGGTGCACTAAGAATCAGAAATAAACGCACTAAGCATCTAATAAATCAGAAATAAATGCACTAAGAATCAGACAACAAATAAATGTTTACAATATGACAGTAAGGTGTACACTCGATGCTCAAAGTTTCTTCCACCAACAATCTCTGGTGCAAATGTACAAATGTTTGATGAATGGGCATATGTCTGTTGGGGAACCATTCACGATACAATCGTACAGCAGCTCGTCAGTTTTCATTTGCTGCTCCATATCTGCCCTCTCAGCATTAGTGCAGCAATACATCCTACTCCTACAAAGCCAACATCTCAAATGAGGTTGGCTCACAATACCAAACTAATGTGCTGCCATCTGCACCCTCTAACACATTTGGGTGGAGTTTACAGACGTATGTTCCACAATGAATACAGTTTTTGTATTCGTATTCCTGACCTATATTTAAGGTAGGTAGGTAGTTAGGTGTGTGTGTGTGTGTGTTAAACATTTAGCTGTTTAATAAAACACAACATAAATTCCAATATATATGATTATTTTATATAAAACTAGCTGTATCTGGCAAGCTTTGCAATGCCTCTCAAAGAAAGAAAGGGCCCGGTGTCGGTCGGGGTTATGATACTTAGGTGGCTGTGTCGCCTTCCACCCACGTATGGTGTTCCTACCCCACCATAAGAGAGCGAATTTTTCACTTTTTGCAATAGACTTGGGACACCCGAGAAGGGGCCCTAAATATAAGGGCCCAGTGTCAGTCAGGGGTGAGATACTTTGGCCCTTGTGTCGCCTTTTACCCCACCCAAATGTGGTGTCCGTGCCCCCCCCCCCCCTAGGGGGGGCGATTTTTTCCCTTTTTGCAATTGACTTGGGGGGCCCAAGAAGGGGCCATAAATATAAGGGTCCGGTGTCGGTCGGTCGGGGGACACTTAGGTAGCCGTGTTGCCTTCCACCCACCCAAGTGTGGTATCCCTGCCCCCCATAGGAGACTGAATTTTTCTCTTTACACAATATTTGTGTAGTTCTCATTGTCACCACCAGGAGATATTTGGCTATTTCACGGATTTTACCCCTTTTCAACCCCGGGGAGGGGGGCAGGTTCTAAGGTAGCCTATCTTTTCTGCAGGGTCCTAAAGAGTAATTCTGCAAAGTTTGGTCCAGATAGGTCAAATGGCCTAGGAGTGTATATGGGACAAAGAAAGGAAGAAAGATTCATTTTTATATATATAGATGTGATGTATTTTAACTTTAAACTTTTGAAGGTTCTCTAACGCTTACAACTGACTGTAAAACCTCAACATCTTTAAATGAAAATGATGTTATTTAGGCAATAACCATTTTGTTTTACTTGTATTTCTAGATGGATTTGAAATGGTCAAAAAATCCTTCTAATTGAATCCTACCATTCTGCTATGGTAGCATTTACTAAGTTTGATATGATTGTTCATATAAATATTGCAGCTACATTTGGCAGGAAACAGGTAAAAATGTTCTTAATGCAATTTAAGTCTAAGTTTACTGAAATCAATGGAAGATTTAAAAAAAAAAAAAACTACACAGAAAAATGGAGGAATTAATGATCTTAAATCTGTTGTTTTCTATAATAATAAAGTACCTTACCATCAGCATAATGAAAAAGAATTATCCTTCCTTGCTTTGGTTCTGAATCATCTGGATTCACTAAAGCTGTACCCACAACATAGTAAGTATTTGGATCATCTCCCAGTTTTGTAGAAATTAAACTCAAGGCATATTCATTGGTCATCAACTGATGTGCATGCAATACTAAAACAAAAAAAAATAATAACACATTATTTTGTCAAATTAAAATGCTGCTTTAGTAAATAAAAGTAATGATTCTACCTGTATTTTATCTACAACAGTGATTTATTCAGCAGATCAGAATCCTTTGCACAAGTGCAAAATCCTGTTAGCAGTTCGGCCATTCTGAGGTAAAAGGAAGTAACTGCAAATTTTCTGATTTTGCATTTTCTGCATTTTCTACGTAAGGAAGTATCTACACATCTTCCAAAGAAATTTGGTAGAGATCTGCTGTTAAGTAGGGCCCCTGTTTCGATGATCAAAGGTAGCAACTGACTCACAATATGCTTATATCTATGGTCAAAGGCAGCAAATAATCAGTTTCCAAATTGCTAGTTGCTTCCTTTTACCTTAGGACGGCCAAGTTAGTTAGCCATTTAGTTACTTACCACCTCCACCATAATTTAAATGTAACCTTGTCTTTGTTAAATGATACAGTAAGTAGAGAGCAAGTCAAAGCGTCACACTATGTACTCTTGTAGAGGCACTAATTTACTATTTAAAATAAAGCTTTTCTTTTTCATGTCAAAACAAGACACTTAATTTAAAATTTAGACTATACAACTGAAGTACATTATGCTGACATAGCCACATGTCAATATCATGTCACGATGACCAACTCTTATTCTGACACAATTTAATGAATGAACCGACATGTCATTTGTAGCAACTTTTATCTGAATTCTAATTCTTTTAAGAAACAAGTTCAGTCAGAAAGGCCTCTTAAAGCCTGTAGATACTTATGAAGTTTAAAATAAAAGGATTTTTTTTTTGCAACTAAAACATAATTTTTAATTTCAAAGTTGTTGGGGTTTTTTTTTGTCATATTACTCAACTCACTTCTACTTTTAAGACGAGACCAATGATCTTCAGAAGTAAGCTTAAACATAAACACAATAGAAATCTAAACATCAAAAGAGAACTTTTGTTGAGATAGTTACAAGCTTAGCTACATGCCTATAACAAATAAGTTATCCCTTGCTTGGACTGTTGTAACTGAAAGCACTAAACAGAATCATGTTCAATGAAGTGGAAATATATAGATTTCACTCATGAAAAACCTATATTCTAATGGGGAGGGGGGGATAACTATATTCTAATGGGGAGGGGGGGATAACTATATTCTAATGAAAATTAGTCGTTAGCTGAAGTTCACTAATAAGATTTATATTCAAAACAAAACACTACACGACAAAACAATAGTATACAGATGATATGGAAAGTAACAAGAAAACCAAACAGAAAAATCAGAGACAGTATCTGCGAAACTTGCTCATCATTTGGAAAAAATAACATTTCTTAAACACTAAGCAAATTTATAGCAGTCACCTCATAACTAACAGAAACTAAACACAGTAGATATGACTGGAAAGTTTTGGTTCAAATTCACTTCATTACTTTTTGAAAAATATTGATATCAGCGAAAAAAATTTCCAAGTCCAACTTCTCAAAAAAAAAATGCTGAAAGGATTATGGAACATATGTATTAATGACGAGTAATTTATGAAGACACTGCATTTTAAATTATTTTACCATCTACCAAGATAAGAACAAAAAAGAAAATTTGGTAATTGTTTGAATTTGTTGAAAAAATATTTAAAACGGCATATGGAATGAAAAGAATCAAGAATATTACTCATCATCACCACTTTTCAGATGGCTAATATAAATTCAAAATGTAAAACTTTCAAAGAGATGGATGTGTAAATTCACTTACGGAAGTCATGACTGCATCTCCAGATGTTTGAGAATATATTTTTATCCATCCTCAACAAAGTTTTATGGACATTACAATACCTTGATAAGAATGCACTTTAGCAATTTGGCAACTAGGTCAATGCAGTCCAAACTGCAATAAAGAACCATACACTGGATTCATTGGATTCTCCGTTCTTAAAAAAGAACAAATTAAAACTTTGTTCAAATTGAAAACAGTCTCAGAAGCTTGATTGACTAACTTGAAACAAGACAGAAATTTCTGAAGTTGATGATAATATCCAAACAATAAAGCTCTTTTGAGATCTAAAGACTGAAGAGTAAAATCATACTATTTGGATGAATCAAAAAACAATTGTGGTGAATATAAAAACAATGAACAACTTAGCACTTGTGTAAATACATATGGAATGATGCAGATACCAAAAGAAAGGAATGGCACTGTTAATGAATATATTTATCTATAAATCAAAGATAGTGCTGAGAAGCCAAATGAAAAGGAATGTAAAACTTCAAAGATATAAGGAGACATATCAACTTGAAGGAAGATGAGTCAATGTTAACACTTCATAAATTATAACAAGGAAAGGTGAAAGGGATATGAAAATCTTTAAGGAAGAAATACAGAAATAGCTAGAAAAAAAATCAGTTTAAAATTACAGCTAAAATATCTCCTTTGAGACAAACTCAAAATTTGACAGAGGATACAATGGTTGGACATATCAGTATTCTGACTAGATTGACCCTGAAGTAGAGGCAAAGATGTTGCTTGTCACAAAAATAGCATAATGACTGTAGTCCATTCATTATATCTGTGAAGACACATGACAACTCCATATATGGTAAACGATATGAGCATTAGTTACTCCACATACTTCCGTTTTGAACATGGTTCTGAACGTGGCGGCTACTGAACACACATCATTGTTCGTTTGTGCCAACAAAACTTTTAATAGTCAATCAAGAGGAATCATTTGGAATGTTTTTTGTTATTTCAAGTTGTCTGATCATCATCTGACCAAAGAGGATCTCTATCTTTCTGGATCAGCAAGTGGATTTGTGCCAAGAAGTAAGCTGCTTTTTCATTCAAAAAGTTGGCAGATTTACCATGATGAAATGAAGTGCGATTGTTTCATGCAATAATTTAAGGGCAAGTGTTGAGAAATATACCGCTTAATTTGGTTATTATATTAGATAATGCCTCTTATCATTCTGTACAAACCAAAAGGGCACCTATGAATGCAACTCCCAAGGCCGATATCATGGCATGGTTAAACCGATAAGGCATTCCATATTCTCCGTCAATGCTAAAGCCTGAACTACTCTAACTTGTATGTTAAAATGCAGTGGTAAAAAGGTACATTACTGACAATTTGGCTACTGCAAATGGGCATATCGCTGTTAACCTCTTTAACCACTGTAATTTTAATCTTATTGAGTTAATCTGGGCTCAGGTGAAAAATGAATTATAGAAGTGGAAAAGTTACTTTTAAGTTGACTGACGAAGTTCTGATGGAGAAAGCTCTCGAAAACGTTACGGAAGATAACTGGAAAACAGCCATTGATCATACACTGAAGATCAAAGAACTATATTGGGAAAAGGATCACCTGGTTGAAGAAGCCATTGAACCATTTGTGGTATTGTTAGCGGAAAGCGATGATTCAGACGACAATGTTTAATACTTTATTACTTTTTTAAAAAAGGATGCCAAAAAGACTCCACATTGTATTTATCAGTAGATCAGTCAAACAAAATTATAAGAAAATTTTAAAAAAACAGACATACAAAATCTAAAACTAATATTAATCAAAAATAAAATTGCACATGCCTAAAAACAAAACTTTTAATGAATTCGAAAATATATAAATAAAAAAAAATAAAAAATCTTAATATTGAAAAACCAACAAAAATAATAAAAATTAAAAATTACATTGGAGCGCGATGACAAATTTGATGTAAACACCGGAAGTAACTTACAACATTCCAGACATGATAAAGGAATAACTATAGTGAAAGGAAATGATAATGATTGGTTAACTGGATCAAGTGTCTTCACAGCTATAATGAACGGACTATAGTTGCATCAATAATGAAATAATTCTTGCATATTTCCAGCAGTCTTCACTTCATATACAGCCAGAAAAGTTATAAAGATACTATAGCCCAGTTATTACTAAGCATTAGATGATACATGGAATTTGTTTATTTTCAAGGATGAATGCATATACGGCACAAATGTGACCGAAAGTCTTTAATTAGCATTAGTATAAGAACTTCCAGCAATAAAGCAATTAAAATGATTAAAATGTACACCTTGTCAGTGGCTTACTAAATTTAAAACTTCAAGAACTTGTGGGCTTAAAACAGAATTAAGCTTTACAATGATATATCCCAAGCACAGAAATGAATTACAATCAAACCCACCTTCAAAAGTATGCTGGTCTATAATTAATAAATTATGAACATCAACTTCTTGGCCATACTGTTCAACTGATGATCCACTAGTTCCTGGTTTGATAACTGACCCCATTGATGAACTACTAGTTGTATTTTGTGCCTGGGTACTAGCACTAGGCCTTGCTGGTGTGAACCCATTAGCATCTTGGATATCAACTCTCATCGAAATTACTCCAAAAGTTTGTGATGATTCTTGATAAGCAATTCTCCTAATTAATTAAAAAATAAATATATATATATATATATAAAAAAATGTAACTTGAAATATTAATATAGGATACAAAGATAAATTAATCTTACAAAATTTGTTTAACATAAATATCTGCAACTTATAATAAAGAAAAATTGTATTCTCATTATAACCAAGTATGTCACTTCTGCCAGAAGCTGAATATATCAGAGAATAAAAACATTAACAAATATCATAAATAAAACATCATATCTAGCAATCTTACACATCTCTGAAAACCATATTAACTCCATTAAAAGTTATGGTGAAACTGGCGACATCTATTTCAAAATAACCACAAATAATTTTTGATGAAATTAAATTGTAGCAGGTTGTACAAATTAGATTTTTTTTAATATATTAGGAAATATGAATGTATAGATATTTGTTATATAACACCTCTTGAGATATCAAGACCCAGTAATATGAAAGCTTATAACCAAGTTCCTTTCAATATGTAAATAGGTGGAATTTTGTTTCCTCTTATACTATCTAACAATTTCACATTTCAAAACTCAACTCTGCACATTAAGCTTCAAATCAATGACAGCAATTACCGTATTTACTCGCATAATTTCCCCCATCGCATATTTTCCCCACCCAGTTTTTGTGGATTACAAAATTCAATTTTTATTTTTATCGCATAATTTCCCCACCTCTACTTCAACGCGTTTTCAACATGACCTTGACTGGCGGTCAACTCACGACGACGAGACAATGTACCGTTACTATAGCATTTCTCTATCCCACGCTACTTTAAGGCTTCTACACACAGAACGCGATATATCGCAGCGTCCTGCGATCTCGGATCGCATCGGGAAGGCGATCGCGTTGTATTCACAGTGTTACATTATGTCTTTCACACAGACGCAGGGCGATCGCTGGCCGCTGACCTTGAACGCAAAGACACGCGATCTGGTTGTCACAGATTACAGAATATCGCGTGATCGCCTTCCAACAATGACTGATCAAATAGAAATTTTGATAGAAAATGTGCATAAATACAAATATTTGTTTGATACTTCACATGAACATTATAAAAATGTTTTAAAAAAAGGAGAAAAGCAATTAATTATGTGATTAATTTGTGTAATTAAACAAGAAATTATGTTAAAAAAAAAGAAAAGAGTTCTGTTTTCTGGATGGTAAATTTAGAAATATTATTATTTAATAAAACTCGAATTAATTTTTTTGGATTTTAGAATTTTTTTTTTTCTTTTTGAAACAAGAAAAGAAGTATTCTATTTTGTCATTATTATTATTCTATTGCTGAAATGTAGAAATATTATTGAGTACAACGAAAAATGATATTTCTTAATTAATTATTTAATATTGAATACTGTAAATATAGATGTTAAAAAAATTAGAATAGTGTAAGTTAATCTTATAAAAATGTTTATGTTATAATATTTACATTAATATTGGTATATATATATATATATATATATTAATACTACTGTCCAGTAGATATTTATCATATTTATTAAATAGCAATGTATGTATGGTAATATAACAAATTATTTTAACATGTATATTATCTGTAATAACTTAAAATCGAGATATTAAAATCGATAACTCAACAGACCGATCACTTTAGTATTTTCGAAATTGTAAACAAAATAAAATATAAAAAGTTTTTGTACATAAACATTATATTTATGTGTAATTAATTATAGTTGCAACATCGCAGACCACCGCGATAGATCGCGTTCTGGGTGTAGTCCCCATATCGCAGACCGCTACGATTATCGCTGGATCGCTGGACGCTGCGATATATCGCGTTCTGTGTGTGGAAGCCTTTAGGGGAAGATTCTACCCCCACCCCGGTCAGTACAAGAGCAGACTCCTTCTGAATCAGTACAACAATTTCGAGTGTTTTGTGAAAACGTGAAGTTCGCGAATAAAGTTAAGTTCTCTATTAGCAGGCAGCTGATGCTGACATCATGCAGTGAGCAGCTATAAAGATGGTGGGCTGCGCTGCGTGAGTTACGAAATTACGTCACAGTCGCACACACACTTCCGTGCATGCCTATTGCTTAACTGTACTTTGAAGAAAAAACAAATGTTGAGATGTGATTTCTTATATTTTAAATGTTGCGTGTTAATAAAACTGTTGTTAATTACATTTTTTGCTTTAAAAATCAATATTTAACATGGTTTTCCTTACACTTTCACCATATTTTTTTTCCTCAAATTGAAAAACATCGCGTAATTTCCCCACCCCCCTTTTTTTTGTCAAAATATTGATGAAAAAAAAGGGGAAATTATGCGAGTAAATACAGTAAATTACCATTCCAACTTACGGAATTATAATTTATAAGTTACACTTTGAATGATTGCAACTCTACAATTTAAGCATCAAATCAAACCAAATCTTGGATTACTATTATAATTAATATGATGCAATGCATGGAAATGAATGAAAAGTTAATTTTTAAGGCAAACTTTCATCAATCCCAAAGGTAATTTTCTGACAATTTTACTTTCAACAGTTGCAACTTACACTTAAACTTCAAATCTCACCATTTTTATTACTTTTTTTTTATTACAACTGACCATCTTACACTTTAATGGAGTGAGGATCTGAACAAACTTTTATTTTCCCTCACCATGGGTACTTATCTAAAATTTTAACTTTCAAGGGTTATAACTCCAGAGAAGTTTCAAATTCAATCAATTCAATATATAACACAAATGTGACAGTTATTATTAAGAATAAAAACAAAAACATCTTTTCATCTTCTTAAGCATAGCATTAATGATTCAATATTATATATTCTAATTAATATTACCATGTACAGTATAACTCAATATTGTTAAGACTCGATATTGTTAAAACTTTGTTTTTTTGTTTTACGAAGAACATTCTATGTATCGATAAGCCTGAAGAAGCAGGTCAAGTGTTAAACCTGCGAAATATAGCTATGCTTAAGATGATGAAAACATGTTTTTGTTTTTTTTCTTAATTCAATCAATTTTTAATGGAGATAATTCCTAAATTTGAAATATTTCATTTTATTGGCATAAATAATTGTATGTAACCATGAAGCACTGTGTTCATTATTTTAATTTTATTTTAAGTATTTCATTGGGAAAAAAGTGCTTTCTATTTCCGAGAATCCAAATCCATGGGGAGTATAAAAACACTCTCCTATTGGCTAAGATGATTGTGATGTATGTAGTGCCGAAACGAAGCTTATCTATTGTTTCTACATGCTTCTCACTTCTATATTTTGTCTATTATTTTTTAATTCATTTTATGATTTGCCCCCTTTTTGCTACTTTTCATTTGTTTTCATTTCCGGGAATTAATTTAATTTTTGTTTTAATTTGTACATGCTTCTTTAGTTTTTTAGTTATTTGCCTTGTGTCTTCTAAGCAATTTATATTTTTTTTCAACCCCTTTTTGCAGGTTTTTAACTTTCATTTATTATATTTTTATTTTGTTTTGGATTTATAATTTATGATTTATGGTTCTAGTTTAATCTGATTTTATTTGCATTTGTTTTAAATTTATGTTTTAATTTTCTAATTCCTTTGTTGTCATTTTGTTCAAATTAATTTTTAATTTACTGTTTTAATTTCCTTATGATTATAAATGTGATGGCACTTGTTTTTAAATTACTATATATTTTTTTCTATTTCAAGTTATTTTGTTTATAAAAATTTTTCAAGGAAATATAAAATGCACATAATTGAGTATTTCAAAGTTTCAATTTTTATTAATACCATTTACCTGATAAGAAATTTACAACCAGATCGCTTTAATTTTGTAAAAAAAAAGAATATATAGAAATAATCTATGCATCATTTATGAGTATTTCAATTTCAGTAGCTACATAGTTGCTATTTTAATTCATTGATGAAATAAATGATCCATAATGAAAACATGTGCTTACTTTGAATGATAATTTCTTAAGTTAGAATTTGTTTAATTATTGATTAAACATAATAATTCCAAAAAAATAATAAGGTGAAACTGGAGATCACGGTACCAGACTGTATTGGACTAGAGTCGAGTTTTGACAAGATGGCTGCCTTAGCACTACTTTTTAAGATATGAATTTAAGTTTTTCAATTAAATAGTGATAAGTAAAATGAGAATAGCAGGTAAGCTTATTTAAAATTGATTTTGCACGATCTTTTACTAGAAAAACTAAACCTCATCTGCCTAACTGCAATTTGAGAAAACAGTATGCGCCATCATGTATCCCTGTGCGGATATATCCTTACGAAGACTGTGATTGGCAGATATCGTATTCTCCAGTTTAGCCAATGGTAATTTTAAACCTTCATCTTCTTTGTTGTATTAATACTGAATATTCGAGCAATTTTTTTTTTAAATAATTTACTATCAATTATAAAACTAAAATTAAAAAGGAAGAAAAATCTTGCTTAAAGCTCACAATTATTCTGAAAGATTAATAAATCCTTCCTAAAACTTTCATTTCTGCAAAATTCTTAGGATTTCAGTATATTTATTTTTTCTTATAATGAAGAACTGTTAATACAAATTTTATTGGAATCTATCCCTTTCTTCTTGGTAGTTCAGATAGTAAGGTGCTTGTCTATGATCTAGATAAGCTGGGTTCAATTTCTGACAGTCAGGATTAACTTTATCTTCTGTCAAATGGGCACCAGGGGTTAGGCAGATAAGCATTAGACTGGTCTTCTGACATGCACGTTAGTCCCATTGACTGATGATAAGTATTGCCTCCTGTGCTTTTCCCTCAAAAGATGTATAATGGCATGATGCTTTAACTTTCTTTTCTTTTGGTTACATCTATTTTATTTTTCAAGAAAATGCTTCAATGATTTTGTGAAAGAGCATCATTAATGTTACTTCAAATTTTTATTCTTTCCTTGCCCTCATTGGAAAGATCATTAATTATTTTGTAAAGTTATACATTAAAAGGGATAAGTAAGAGGCTTGGTGGATTCATTTTATAAGTCTTAACAGAATCAATTTCATTGACAGAAATAACTTTATCATTAACACATTGACAGCCAACTTTGAGATAACTCATAACCTTTTTGAAAAAAAAATATGTTAATTTTGTTAAAAATACAAATAAAATACATAAATAAAAATAAATAATAAGTTAGAATATTAAAATAATGTGGTTAAATCAAAGAGGAAGCAATAGTTAAAAAGAGTAAGGGGATGAGAAGAAAACAGAATGAATGGACCAAAAATATTGAAGATGAAGGCCTTTGTTTTTTATGAGGATTGATGAATTGAGGAATAGAATTAAACATGAGAGATTTATGGTAGTCAATCTCCTGGAAGGAGATGCCACCTAACAAGACAAGAAAAAGATAAGTTTCTTAAAATTTTGAAGTTATTATAAGAAATGAAGCAGTTGATTAAAATAAAAAAAAACCTTATTTTGGGAAAGGTAACTTTGTTATAGTAATAAGATTACTGAAAGCATTTTTTTTTAAATAAAGATAACAATAAAGGTGTTCATTAGACTTTATTTATTTATTTATAGCTATTAATCATGTCATTAATAAATAAATAAATAAATAAATAAATAAATAAAATTTAAGACAGCTAATGAGTTTATGACTCAAAAAGCACTAAACTTTAGAAAAGAGGCACCAATTTTTGTTTTTAGAAAAGTGAACAAATATGTTACAGTTTGTTATAGCAACTGAATCCACCATATAAATAAAATGTCTTGTATTTACTTGATTGAAAGCTAAAATCTCCAAATAGACACTGTTAAATTTGCAAATCTTGACAAAAAAAATAATAATACATACCTAGGAGATTCTCCAAGTGGTACTGTCCTGATATGAAGTTTCTGGATTTCATCAATTGCACCAATGGTCAGAGTACTATCATTGGCAAGTGCCAAACTGAAAGTTAAAAGCTAAAATGTATTCATTGTTACAAAATCAACATTAAAAGATTATTTATGAAGATCAAGCAATTTTCTATTATTTTTCACTTAAATGATAACAACCAACATTTGCTTTTCTTTATACCAATGATTATTACCTATTATCCATTTGTTTTCTATGTTTCATTTACATACATTCTACAACAATTTGCTATTAACTACAGTGTAGCCAATGGTGGTGTAACTTATCAGTTGGGACTTATAAAGTTGGATAGGTCTGAACTCAGGAATCAAAAGGTGTGTTCAGCCAGTGACCTTTTATGTGGATGTTATCCAGAGCAAAGGGGATTTTTGTGTGTGAACGACTCTCTTTATTGAGATTAAATAAGGTAAGTGGGAAACTTTCAACTCTCAAACCTATGTGGATAGTTTTTCTCCAGAAAGTTTCCCCACATTAGACTACAGCTGAACATGTGCAAAAAGAAATTTCTTGTAGCAGAATGGGTTTAAAACATGGCTTCCCCTTCGTCCCACAATCAAACCATGACAATGTTCGAATTTCGCTGTTTTTTTAAATGAAACTATAGAAGCAGTAAAAAAAAAAAAAAAAAACACTAAAAATCAAAACTTACTTAAATAAGACATAGTTAAGATATTTAAAAATTAAAAACAAAACAAAAACAAAATATAGTGTAAAATATTACGAATGCATTTTCTTTCATTATTTTTTTTCATTTCATTACTCGGGTTAATCGTTTCTTTCTTTCTCTCTTTTTAAATTTAATATTTTTAATTGTGTTTATAATATATTTTTAAAAAAATATTAAAGATGTTAAGATCCAAATTCAAAATAATTGAATATTAAAAAAAAAAAAAAAAATTGGTTAATTAACTGCTTTTAAAGTAGTATTTCTGTTTTATTTATACTGTAATTTATTAAATATAATAATCTTATTTGCGGAGTAAATTAAATACCAATTGTTAGAAATAAAAACTTCTTCGTATTTATTGTTGTTTTATATTAATTAAATATTTCATATTAATTGTTTTATATTAAAATCAAAGATAATTAACATTAGTGATATTAAGTTTTATATTCTTTATTATTATTATTACTAAAACAAATAAAAATTAATTTAATAAATAAATTAAACAATTACAAACATTAAAAAAAAAATGTTTAATTTTTAAATTTTTAGACTTTAGTCTTTTTAGTATGTAAGAATTTATTCTAATTAATTACTAACATATTTGATGACCAGTAAAAGTTAAAGTACAACGGTAATTTTCTGTTGTGGGGTTTCATGAATGAGTTACTGGGAAAATATTTAAACTATTTTAATCCGAATGGAAATATCGTGTGTGAACAGATAAAGGGTAGATCTGGAGCACGTCCAGTTCTTATGCGGTATCAACCAAATGAATTGGGAGACTGTCTGAACACACCTAAAGTATCCCTCACAACTAATGGGATGCAAAGGGGTCACTGACTAGGCCATTTGAATTAATGCCAGCAAGGCTATTAAGTATAAGGTGAAGACAATAATACTGCAAGAAATTAATAATACAAGATATTGTTGAGGCTTACAAGGATAAATTTACTAAATTGGTTAAAAGCTGTATCTAGAAGACATAGAACAATGGAGGTCAAATAGGTATTTACAATGAGAGCTGAAATACAAAGTCATAGATGAGATAATGAAACACTATTCAAAATGAATATGAATTAGTTTGATAAGAATTGTATGAAAGCCATGTTCGGAAAAGAATAACAGCTGTGTGATGTAAAAGAACTAAAGGCTGAGAATATTGGGTAGCAAGAAAAACTGAAAACTTGTTACATAAGATGAAGTGGCAATATATAAGAATAAATTAGTTTAACACATGTAAGTGAAAATACATCAAACAAACAATATATTTAATAGATTATAAAGAAAAAAAAATTATGGAGAAGACATATGGTCCAATCATATGTGATCCTTTCCCAAGCGGCCTGGTAGTGATGAATCTGATGCTGTTTAAATCTGCTTGGTGCAGATGGAATGGGAGTTATTGTCAAGGACTGAGAAATTAGAGAAACTTAGTAATAAAAATAATGTTAATTTCTTATTAAGTTTTTTTTTAAGGAAATTAATAATGTTTGGAAAGAAAATAATTCAAGGTTGAAAAGAAGTGAAAATGAAGAAACTGATAACCTACAAGTTCTTTCTTATTATGCCTTATTGTAAATTGACATTTGGCTCACTACAGAACCTCTCTCAAGAGATAATGTGCCAAATCTGCAAATCATACTGAAGATTTCTCACTAAATACAAATAACTCCACTTCAGGACAGGCTTTACTATTCTTAAATTAGCAGTAATTTCCTGGATATTTCACTGAATTTTGTAATCTCAATTCCTTGCAGCACTTGCTACACCTGCAGAAATGATGCATTTCAGCCAGACCAGCAAACTGTCAACCATGAATCCAATAATTTGAATATTTTAACTTTTTTTTTTTTTTTTTTTGACTGAAGTAATATAAACATGAATCTATGTAAAAAATTGATTTTTATCAACCTTCAACTACTGCAGTAAAGGTATAAATTTATGTTGGCTTAGGAACTTTGGAAGCTAATTGATGGCATTAGCAATTAGCAGCCATCCCACTTTTTTCATGTATCCCAACATCACAGAAAGATTGCAGTAAACAATTTTTTTCAATTATGTACAAGTATCTAGAATCAAGATGACCACCATCTGATGGCCTAAAGCTTTTTGAAGTTATACAAAACTTGCTATATTGTTTGTTTTGGCTTAATAAATGGCAACTTATTACTGAAATATATGTAAGTTCATTAAATCAACTACCAATTAAAAAAAAAAAAGTCACTCTGTGGGGCTTAACAATGTATTTTTATCTTGCTGCTCAAAGGGTTAAAATAGGTTTATTAAGCTTTTAAGAATTTCTACAATAAGGAATCTTTACGAATTAAGGAATTTTAATTAAATTTCATATACAACAGAAATTACCTGTCTGGATAACCTTCAGAATTCAGCGGACACATGTAGTTAACTTCCTTCAAATTGACATTTGAAAATACTAGTTTATGATTGCTTGAATAGATAACAGTAGGTCGATCAGAGCAAGCAAACACATTAGTGGTAGATAAAGATTTGAACGTTTTCAGCATTGTTGGCTGTGTGCCCAGTGTAACCTAAAACAGCAAAAATTACCTATTAATTGATTATGAAGTCGAGTATTTATGATACAAAACATTGAAACTGAGACATTTTTTTTTTAGTGAAATTATGTCACTAAATTTTATTACTCCAAACAATAGGAAAATTAACAATCTAAGTCAGTATTCCAGAAAATTAATAAAATTTCAAAGTAAAAAAATGATAGAAAATTCTACAATGTAATAGTTCAGACATACAATTACTAGCTTAAATGGAAATCTACTATGCAAGTTCTTCCTTATTACTATTTATGCTAGTTTTTCTGAAAAAAAAAAAAATCTTAATTGCCTCAAGATTAACAGGGTTCCTATTGATTTATAAAAGATTGTATGCTATCATATATTCAGAAAGAGAAGAGAAAGAACACAAGGTGATTGATATTAATTTATTTATTAAACAAAGAAATGAAATAAAGCTGAATAGACTGGAGCCCTATATTAAAGAATTATTACACCCTGTTTTTGAACTAAAGTTGGAATCTTACTTTTTATAAGTTATGCTTCTGTCAAGATATCTCATGAGTACTGCAAAGATGTCTTTAAAAAAATATTGACAGGGGGCTTAGATGGGCCATTTAAAGTCAGTCTCTGTTTCTTTTCTTTTCTTTTTTTTTTTTTTTTTTTTGAGATTTTTGGTGATGTTAATACATACAGAGATGTGCGAAGTTTCAAATTTTTATAAGCACTGATTTCAGAGACAAATAGAGCTCCTTTGAAAAATTGTGAAGACCAATACTGCATCTTTTTTTGACACAAATCCTAATTTGATAAATTAGATCAGTGATTTTCTTCTATAAAATATATGCTAACATATCTAAATGAAGTTTATTTTATTAAAATTCCTGAAAATCCTAAAATTTTGCATTGTGTTTTTTGAACTAAAAACTTTTAATGGCTCTGTTGTTTTGTTAACAAAAAAAAAAAAAAAGGCTTAATAAGAAATTATAATCACAAATATAGGATTGACTTCAGATGCATTCATAACTTTTTGAGCCCCCTAAACTGAGAATATAACCATTTTAGAATGTGTATATGCTTGAATCATTTTTTTTTTATGATCTTATGTTAGTATATTAAAAGATATGTGTTGAAGTGAATTCTTTGATATTGAGGTACACGCCCATGGAAGGATTCATGGAAATACTCTGGGACAAATAATAAGCTTGGACCCCAAGAAATATAAGTAGGGTTGAGAGTTTCCTTTACTGAGGCTTTTTTTTCTTGCCTTACTCAGGAAATCATTACAGAATGGCTTCAATTCTAAAGAGAAAATGAAGAAGCAGACAAATATAGGAAAGGAAATAGCCATCCACGCTGGTACTGGGATTCGAACCCAGGTCTAGAAACATCAGCCTCATGGCAGGCTGCTGCCTTGACCAGAAGGCTGTACTTGAATGGCATATTAATAGATAACTGACAAAAATACCATTTTGGTTATCTAACTGTTTCGAAACTATGAGAATTTAAAAATGGCATTATTGGTATTTCCAAATTTTACAACTGTAATTATTCATCTATACCGAATTTATGCATTTTTTTGTTGTATAATATCAAGTGTTGCCTTGTTCTGAGAAAATTAAGCAACTTTGCCAGGATTTTGGTTAAATGAATCTTTTTCAGGTCTTTTACTTGGGAAATTTTTATGGCCTTGATTGTTAATGTAATAGGATCCAATGCTGAGAATCTTCTGGGTTTAAAGAGAAAGAAGCGAATGTAATTGAGATCTTGTGGGATCATGTTTTGTTTATAACATTTTTTGTTGTGCAACATTGAACTCCCAGCTGATGGAAGTGAACCAAACCATTTTTACAGCAATAAATACACAATGTCATTCCAAAGCTATTAGATAGCTCGAGAATCTAATTACCAAATTTAAAAAAAATTCAATTACTGTATTTTCTAATTTTAAACCCATCCATTTTAAATGAATTTAAATGCATTTTTGATATTAAAATCTATATTCTAAAATCTATATGTTATTAAGAAAGGCTCTTGCAAACTGAATCGGGATGTTGCAGAGGCTTGTTTATAATGCTAATGTCAAGTTAAGTAAAACTTTTGAAAAACTTTTCGTTACCAAAATAAGAACTTTATATCAGTAAAGAACTTTTGAACAGTCGTATAGATGTTTTCATTAGCTCAAAATTTAATTTTTGCAGAATTATATTTATAGAGTTAGGAAGGTGCATGGTTTTCAAATACCAAGTCAGTGGAGGAATAGCTTAAGCAATACCATTTTCTGATCAATTCTACATTTCTGGCAAATACAATCCTAGCCGAGACCCAATATATGTAAATGTCTTTTCAGATTAAGTGCTCTAATAAAGAATTATATCATACAACAATGTCATCCATTTAAACTCATCAGTATCTTGACAATCTTTCTTCTGATAAAATAATCCTATAAAATTAACTAACAGTCACTTTCTCTCATTAATTTCAATGCCAAACTACTTTATGATAAATTAGAAATTTTTCACTGTGCTTCTCTTCTAGGAGCAATGTCAGTTTCAAATCATTTAAGCATTCCAGGAAATAGAGAAATTCAGAGAAAAATTCCTAATTTATTGTAAGGTAATTTCCTAACAGAATTAAGAAAGTGACTGGCGAATTAACATGGTATCCTAGCAAAAATCTGCTTCAGTGACAAATATCTTGATCTCTCTTACATCCTGAAGTTCTCAGAGAACAAGTCTTTGAGAATAGACCTATCAAATCTGCTTGAAGAACCGAAGAAATAAAGAAAAAGAAAACGGCTCTGAATTGAATAGCAGTTTCTTATAGAAGAGTCAATCGTAATCCATTTCACTTCATCTCTGAAATCCAGGCAAAGATTAGGTGTGGTGTATCCCACTATGGCCCATTGGCACGCTGGAGGTAAGGCTCCCAAACATTTCAGTGATCTGGGATTGAGATGAGGCCGGATGGTCAGCCCACCCCTCGCCAGCCTGTATCCCAGGGAAAGAAACCGGTACCCATTCTGCAGAAGGTTGGGTAGACCCTAGAACCAGTTTGAAGGAAAATGGAGTGGAAAAATCCCTGCCTCCACTGAAGCCTGGGATCGAACTGCCTCCTCCAACCCACAGCCAAGCACCTTACCACTCGGCCCGCAAAGATTACTTTGGTAAATAGGTGAAGAGTTTCCTGCATTTAATAAAAAAACTAAGAAGTTTGAAAGAAACTCAAGAGATTAAAGATTAAATAAGCTTCACTATCAAAGCACATAATGACAGGAATCATATTTCAGTCTCTTTCTTAAAAATATGTAAGAAGGTTTAATATACATTAATATGTACATGAAAAATGTAATATGAAAAATGGAATGATGAAAATGCACAATCATTTGCTTTCACGCCTTGAGCCATCATCAATGGGAATTCACAGTGATTTTTCTATTTTTGTTTGCTTTAGAGGGGTCCCACTTCCGAAAGCAGGAGAAGAATCCATAGGCTTTCATGCATTCTGAGCTTCATCTTCAAGGGTAAGTCTGGCTGATGAGTCCTAATGAGGATGAAACAGCTGTCCCAGATTCCCATCGATGATGGCTCAAGGCGTGAAAGCAAATGATTGTGCATTTTCATCGTTTTTTTATTTTCCTTAAAAATAGTGCATAAGGTGATGCTACAATACTGATGCTAAGCCTGGAGTCTGTATTTCAATCAATATGATACTCCTTAGAGGTACTTACTATATTAGAAATAAATTGCCATCAGTTAAAATTTCAACTGATAATGATATGATGTGTTTATTAATGCTAGGTTAAATTCATTGTACTGGAACATATTTCAAATATCAGACATGCCATGCATGCCAACTTTCAAATCTAAATGGTAAGTCTGCATAAAAAGCTTGTTAAAACAGTTATACACTTGAATTGTTGATTTCTGGCTAACAGCTCCTTACCTACTTCTTAGTTTTTACCAAAGTCAATAGAAATCTTCCTTATAAGTACATAGCTCGTTTATGAAAGCTTTTTAACTTTACAGGAGAAATATTAGTCCATAAGTAATGTCCGAAAGGTTCTCTTGTGACCCTATATTCAGACATTACTTCAGGGATAACCTGGCAGTTTTTGAGTTATCTTGATCCTACAAAACGGCACTGGATAGAAAGTTTTTTGGCCATTAGCTCCTTATCTATTGGTCAAATTAAGTAGCAAAATCGACCGTGATATTCCTTGTAAAATCATACAGCTATTTTTAAAGTTGCAGCTTAGTTAGATGTACAATTTTTGAATTATTGAGATTTTTATGTTTTAAGCACAACAAACTTTGGCTGTTATTTTTGCCTCTAGCTCCTTATCTAATGGTCCAATATATACCAAAATCAATAGGGATGTTCCTTGTAACAATCTATGCCTAGCTCTTAAATTTTAGCATTCTGGAATGTTTTGTTTTTGAATATGATCATATATAGACATGAGCATTTTGATTTAAAATTGCATTTCAAAACTTGTGTTTAAACCCTTTCTTTTCTCCAAAGCATATTAAAGAACTTTAAAAAGATTAGACCAAAGCCCATAATATCCTGTGATACTAGTTGCCATGCAGGTTATACAAAAAGCACATGGACTTGTGAGGGAGCAATGTGGCAAACAAAGCTAGGTATCTGTGATCACCACTTGAAAAAATGGATATTACAATATAATCACACCACAAGTACTTAATTACAATTAAAAAGGATACTTCTTTTAGGTCATGATTGAACATCAATGCAATGGAATTTGAAAGGGGAAAAAAAAATAGTAGTACTGCTAAAAAACAGATTATGACATTCCACATGATATGACATCCAGGCTTTCAAGGATTGAATTATCATGGTAAGTTTGATTTCTCCCCCCCCTCACCCACCCCCACACACACATACGAAAAGGTAAGTTTTTGCAAATCCATGTAGACTTCATACTTAAAAAATTAAAAAAACTAAATCCACATGAAAAAATATACTTAAGACTAATACCAATGAAAATTATTTTGTAGGAATAAAACTAAAAGCTTCAGCTTGACTTTAGAAAGAGCAGTTGCTTTAATTTTGATTTTTTTTTTAATTCACACTACCAATAATTATATTTATTTATTTATAAATTAACTGAAGAGAAAATTATATATATACAGGGTGAGCAAAAATGATTTGAACGATTTCATAATTATGATGTGACGAATGGTACAGTTGGATAGAGCATGTTACATTTTTTTTTTTTTGTATATCTCAGAACTGTGAAATATAACCTACATTAGTCACACGGCAACTGTAAACCTGGTATGCACAATCCTGGCAAATGCGACAGCAGTGGGTCATTGGCTGGTGTGCCTTGTAACAAACGATTGCCACTGCCGCTCGCCATGTAGTGTTGTTGACAACTTGACGCTCACAGGTGAGGAAAAGGCGTACTGTGTTTTAGAATATCACTCAACCAGGTCGGTGATGGTGGTACAGCATGGTTTACACACCAAATTTCAGAATGACCCACATGCCAAGAACTCCATTCGTAAATGGTATGATCAATTTAAGCAAAGAGGGTGCATTTGAAAGGGCAAGTCGAATGGCCGATCGACAGTCGCATTTTCTTTGCCATGTCTGTGAATACAGAGTACAGCCCTTTCTTCTTCGCAGAGAACACTGTGACAGGCTCCAACTACCTTGGCATATTAACAGAATGGTTGCTACCACAGTTGGAAAATGACAAGGTTGACTTCATTCTGCAGCAAGAGGGGGAACCATTCCATTTCCACACAGTCGTACGCGCCACCTGAACGAATGGTTGCCACAACGGTGGATTGGCCATGCGGGTGCAAATGATCAAACAGCTGTTGACGTGGCCTCCCCATTCTCCAGATCTCACTCCCTGTGACTATTTCTTATGGGGGAATGCTAAAGACAAGGTGTTTGTACAGCCCTTACCACAGGATCTCAACGAAGTGAAAATGTGCATTTCCATTGCAATTACAACAATAGATGGAGCAATGCTACGTTGCATTTGGGAAGACTTTCAAGTACCGTTTGGAAATTTGTCATGTTAGCAGTGGTGACCGTAATTAACCTTTATAAGCTATGCAAACAAAAAAAAACTTGAACAACTGTACTGCTCGTCACATCATAACTACAATAGCGATGTTACAGGAAAGTTTTGAAATCGTTCAAATCATTTTTGCTCACTGTGTATGTGTGTATATATATATTTATTAATATTTACATAAAATATTAGTAGATATCAAATAAGATTCTACCTTTTTCCTATCTCCAAGGGTTCCAGTTTCAGGATTTAGATTAAAGTAAAATAATGATCCATCTCCTAATGCACACAGCAAGTAGTGAATTCCTTCAAATGTAGTCATTAGAATAGATCGTGGTATAATTTCTAGAAAAAAAAAAAAAAAGATATAGCAAAATTTCCAAATGCTTCTTTCAATTTCTTCCTTTTCATCTTAGTATATTAAACAAAACACCACATCTCCATAACATAGTATTCAAATAGTTTATTTAAAATACTTTGTGAATTTCGGGATGAAAATTATATCGCCATCCCTTCTTCAAGCGAAATGAAAATAAAATATTCTTTGGAATAACTAAAATACAAAACAGTAATGAACATGAAACATGTTGAAACAATATACAATTGTTTTTACAATGAAATAGCATAAATGTTCGTTTCATTACTTCACACAATTTTTTAACAATAAATCTAATATACTAACAAAATGTTAACACATTAGATCAACCAATTATTTGTTTACAATAACATATTCACATCATTAGAATCAATTAATTTAAACCAATAATCCGACATCCAATAGTCAAAAATTTCAATAATTAAATTTGTCAATATTTACAACTTTTTTTACATCCTTTTTAATTAAATCCTTTACTAACATAATAGTAGATGGGTCTACTTTAGTACCTTCATACCTATTAAAATTACTCCCTTTCGTTCATTTTATTATGCAACTTTCTAATATCTTTATAACACATAAATCTGTTTCTTTATACAAGATCTTGACAAAATTGTTCATTACATGTCCCTTCTTTATACAATGCTCTGCTATATCTGACACGTCCTTATTTGCATTTTTTAAGGCATTACCGTGTTCCGACATAGTTCTTTTTGTCTCCCCTACATAAAATTCCCCACACGTTCTACAATCCACCCTGTACACTATTCCCATTTCATATTGCCCATCCCTTTGATTTATTTTTTTACATAACAAATTTTTAATTGTATACTTGTATTTGAAATAAACATCTATATTAAAAGACCTACAAATATTCTTCAAGAGCATGCTATTCTCATTAATATATGGAATAAAAACTTTATTTGTAAATTTTCCAACCTCTTTTATTTTAAAAGTATTATAATCATTAATTTGTTTCTTAATGAAACTTTCAGAGTAATCATGTTTCTTCAATATTTTAGTCATATCCTCAATTTTTTTCAAATAAGTTTCTTGTTTACTTGTATTCCTATCAATTACCCTTATAGAATTTTCAACTATATTCTTTTTTATACCAATTCTATGACCCAATCTAAAATTCAAAATATGATCACTCTGATAATCTTTTCTGTAATGTTCCATTATAATCTTATTATTTACATTTATTAAGCAATATTTTTTTTAATTATGAAAATAAAAACTTTTGCTGAGAGAAGAGAACATACTGAGTTTTTATGATGAAAATTACTTGAAGTAAGACTTCTGCAAACAAACAAAAAATATCACTTTCAACAATCATAAACTCTAAAAATATCCAAAAACTTTAAAATAATGGACTGGTAAAGCATCACAGACTATTAATATGCTCACGCTCTTATATCATCATCTTCATTTTACATCTATCACCAGTCTGAAATAGTAACTGCCGCAGAAATATTTATCAATTCTTCAGGAACACTGGGAAAGTCCAAGAATGTGAGGGTCAGATGAAAGTGAACATAAAATCTACCTGTAAGAAACTAAATTTTGCTAATAAGCATAAACACATACACAAAAAAATAAATAAATAAAAAGCATGCAATTAAACCAGTTGTAGCAGATCATTCATTGAAAAAGATCTGACTTGCATGTCATTATCTTGTTGCTATGAAGGTATTATCCTGCTGCATGATAATGCCTGGTCACACAATGCTAAACATATCTGAGCAGAGTTACTGCAATACAAGTAGGAAGTGTTGGACCACCCATCTCACAACAAAGGCCTGTCACAGAATGATTTTCAACTCGTCAGACCCCTGGACAACCATCTGGCTAGAAGATTTGCAACTGATGGCAAAGTTAAGCAAGCAGTAATGTCCTGCTTCAGGGTTATTCTTATTCTCCAGGGTTACCTCCTCCATATTCTTACAGACCCCGATTGTTATGATGACAACATGTCTGTGTGTAACATTGCAAGAAATGGTTTCACCAAATCTTCATGGCATATGATTTACTAAGTGAATTCATAATTGTTCTAATTTCATTCCATAATTGAAACTGGAGTGCAGGGATTTTTTTTAATTTTATTATATATATATTTATTTCTCTTTCTACCTCCCCTTTCCTGATTTAATGGAACGGTCCATGATAATGCTTATGTTTACCCGCTTGGTTTGAACTTGCCTGTACCCATGTGACTAATCTCCCCTTTTTATTCCAGAACGCTCTTTGTTTTTAACAGCTTGACAATGATTCGTTGATCGAATTGAAAGAACTAGTTTTTTAATGTTTTAATTTGTGTTTGTTCTTTTTAAATGTGTTAATTTTCAAATGTGTGGTGGCCTAAGCAATAAATATTCCAAGTTTTTTATTCTTGATAAGTTTAGAAATGCTTGAAATGCTTATTTTAGTTAATATCCTGAAAAGGACTTAAAAACTTTCAAGCATAATACTTTAGAAAAAAGGAATATTATTTTTATTTTGAAGAAAATGAAAAAAGAAAGTTTTCAGTTTTTCATTCTTCTTTTATTTATTTTTTGTATTTTCTTCAAAATAAAAATACTATTCCTTATTTTTGGAAATTAGACCAATTTTAGGATAAAAACAGAATAATGGCTATTTTTTCCAGTTGACTACCCTACTTTCATTTTGACACATGTTTAATGTTATGCAGAATTAAAAGAAATACAGAAATTAGGGAAAAAAATAATTATATTGTATGAATTATTTATAAATTCCTTTTAACAATGGAAAACACCCCATCTTTTTACAACAGAAAAGCTTACCTTACACTAACTCTTATTTCAGTGGGGTAGTCAATGGAAAATTAGCAAATTTTAAATACTCATATTTATTTCATTAGGAAAATTGAAACACTATTTCTGGTCTGATGCAATTAAGACTTCTTGATGTATTGAAATGTGAAGTTAGGTTGACTATGTAGTGCAATAACAGCTGAAAACTGGCAATGTTCGACTTGTATGCCTAAATAAGTCATGAGAAGTGTCATTGTCTTCTTATACCATCAATCTTATTTTTGACATCCTAAATAGATAAAAGCAACAACTACTCAACAAATCTATCCTGGGAGACTCTCTGGGTACAGTTAACAAGCAAAATGATAGAATATTTAACCTTTTGCTTGGTAGTCAGGAGGGCAGAATAGATGAAAGAACAAAATTAAGACAGATAATTTTGATGGCAACTGTTGTTCTATCTTGAATTATCTTAAATGTCATGCAGAAAGTTATCTTTTTTAGTGAATTATTCATCATTTTCAACAGATAAAAACTTGCATTTATGAAATACAAATTTCAATAGTTGATGCTGACAATACTCATTACTCAGAACCATCCAGTATTTTATTTTATGTAGAGACATGAAGAAGAAAATAATAACAAAGCTGATAATAAAATGCATCCCTATTTATGCTTACTTGATAAGAATAAAAATAAAAATGGGATAATGGAGTTATCCATCAGTTTTGGAATACTTTGCATATTCTATCATCATGGGACAGCACAAACATATAGAACAACACAATACAAAAACAAGTTGTGATGGTTAGCAGCAGTGATGGGTGGTTGGTTGGTTGGTTGGTCAGAGTTTAATGGTGCAAAAGCAGCTGTGGCTAAGCTGCACCAAGTGATGGGTGTTTAGCCCAACAGTGACTAGATTAAAGACATGAAAAGAAGGATTATGTGGAAGAACTCTGCAAGAAGGCAGTAGGATAGTTTATTCTGGGGGTAAGGAGTTTGCCATCTGGGAAGTTGCACCCACCACAATAAACTATCCCCACCACCTCTTTGCTTAATCCAGTCACTAGTGGGCAAAATGTATCTCATTATTGCTAGCCATCATCACGTTTTTCATCTTGAATTATCCTATATGTCTGTGCTGTCCCCTGATGATGGAATATGCAAACTATTCCGAAACTGTTAGATAACTCCATTATCCCATTTTTATTTTTATTCTTATCAAGTAAGCATAAATAAGGATGCATTTTATTTTCAGCTTTGTTATTATTTTCTTCTTCATGTCTCTACATAAAATAAAATACTGGATGGTTCTGAGTAATGAGTATTGTCAGCATCAACTATTGAAATTTGTATTTCATAAATGCAAGTTTTTATCCTATTTTTATTTTTATCAAAGTGCATGCATTTTTGCACCTTTCTGAGCCTATTATCATGGGTAAATCTGGCTGATGAGTTGTAATAATGATGAAATAGCAGTTTCAGGTTCCCATGGATGGCGGCTCAGTATGCAAAAGCATACTTATGTGCATAAGGAATTTTAAGTGCATTTTATTTTCACTTTCTTTTCTTTATTTCATCAATGCATGTTCAGCTTCTCATGCTAATGTAAAGCTATTAAACTTAGCTATTATAGCTATTAATAAAGCAACTTATTAAACAGAAAAACTTAACTGCTTTCATTAACAGTTAAGATAAATATAATTGAGATTATAGATAATGATAAGTCAACAACGGAAAACCAACTTGGGAAACTTCCTGTCATAGATGACATTATTACATTTATGGAGCAAATCATTGAAGCTAAGGATGTAAATATTGGTTTACAGACTTATAATTCTTTCTAAGCATAATTTTTCTTCTTTTTTTAGTGACCCTGTGCAAAATACGAAAGGTGAGCTATTAGGGTTCCCATGTGTGTGTGTGTGTGTGTGTTTAACACCCTTCACAGTTCAAACTGGGAGTTGAGGCATTATGAGTCATATCTCATTGTACTCCCAATGACCTAGAACTTTGGAGAAAAATCTGACTCACTTCCAGCTCAAGTCACTTCCAGTTTTAGGTGGCCACTGACAAGGTCAGGAAAATAGTGATAACTGTTCAGAATTGTGGTCTATCTATACTAATCAACTAGAACGAATATGATGTCCTCGATCCAATGTATTCCGATTCAAAATGGCTACTGGCCTATTACTCAAAGAGTCGCCCAAATGTTGCAAAATAGGGGTCTAAACATGCCAAATGAACACAATGTAGGCATCACTTCCAATGGGAATGTTTGGGCAGCAGCATCTCTCCTGCAAGTCCCTTTGTATACTAATGGAGAACCAAGGAGGTCGTGATGAAAAGTGACCCTTGATTTACAATGGCTTAATAAATAAGTTTTGCATTCCAATCACTTTTAACACTTACTTTTAACAATGTAGTGTCACTTTTAACAATGCAAGTATTTAATATATTGCAAATTGTGCAGGTTGCTTGGTTTTGTGTTTACAGTTTACAACAAAACTGTAAATTGACTTGGTTTTTCTTTTAAATTTTTATTGACATTACTTTTTTTCCTATAAATAGATCCATTTCATCTTCATGATGAAGCTGAGCTCTTGGTAAATACTAAGTTTTACAATATTTTTTTAAGATATCAAATAATTGAATTGAATTCACACATTTTAATAATGGAATGTTACATTTGCTGTTCTAAATAGTAAATGGATATAATCAATCACTTTTGATTTTGGGAGCTATTACTATAATAGGATGAATATGTACAAAAAAAATTCCAGATACATTCTAAAAGCAAATTCCATCATTTGAATACTGCGAAAAATTCAATTTAAAAGTTTAATTTTTTGATTTTGATAATTATTATTAAATTGATGAAAAAACACAGGCATGAGAGTGGGGAAAATGTAAAAAAGAGGAAATTATGCGCGAGGAGAGAAAAATTCTTTCGGTCGCTCGCTCGCCCGCCAGTCAACGAGTTGAAAGTTCAGGAATTCAACGAGGAGGGGCATAAAAACGTTCGGAAACACGGTGTACCACGAAACAAAAAAGGGAAAATAATAAAAATAAAAGGAAAAAAGCGGAAGTCCGCGAATCTGCAAAAAAGGAAAAAAGCGGAAATCCGCGTTTCCGCGGAAATTTGGCATGCCTGAAAACAGAACTTTGATTAGTAGAAGACTGCATAGGAACCAAATTCTTTACATGTAATTATGTTAAACTAGTTGACCAGTGCAAATAATTCCCAACAAAAAAACCACCTTTGAGAAATAATAAATAAATCCAAAGCTGTCGTGCATGTTAGTTAAATACATTGTCAATAGATGGCGCATTCTCCATTTTATAAAAAGGTTGATCCGTGCGAATAATTCACATGATATCTTGATCAGTCACCGAATGGTAATGTGGAAATAAATAAATGAACAGATTGTCAAAAGATGGCACCTTCTACATTTTATAAAAAGATTTTTAAAATAAAGTTTTTTAACAAATACATTAATTTTAAACAATTTGTTTAATCTTCAAAATGATATCTCAATCATTGATTTTGATGAAGTATTAAGGGAAATAAAAAAAAAACACTTTTGGGAAATAATATATGAGAAGTTGAAAAATTTTTATGTTTTTTATTGTAATAAATAGTTTATTTTTATTAAAATATAAATCTTTGTTTGTTTTTTTATCTGTTCATATTAAATAAACAATGAAATATTTTAAAGTGCATTTTTATTCAAAAAAGGGTATATTTGAAGTTTACGACGCTATAGAATTATTTAAAATGTTGTTTCGTTTTCGAAAGATAAGTCGCTTCTGTTAAAGCGTGTGTACATTTTTATAAAAAGGTTTTTAAAATAAAATTTTTAAATGAAAACATTAATTTTAAACAATTTGTTTATTTTTTGTCATTAGCGGGGACCGTAATCTTCAAAATGATGTCTCAATCATTGATTTTGATGAAGTATTAAGGAAGTTATGGCATTCCGACACAGAAACACCTTTGAGAAATAATATATAAGGATAATTTTAAAATTACCTCCTCCTAACATCTCCCTGTGTAATTCCTGAAAATTTGGTAGCTGAAGCATTCTTGCAGAAATATCTGTCCATAAACCTACTGCACACATTGTTGATTTTTCACTTCCTTCTCTTAAAGGTGTTAGATCAAGACAAGCCACTTCATGCTCCATAATGACAGAACTAAAGAAATTAATTTAAATAAACATTACAAATTCAAAATATTAAGCAATGAAATAGATGCTTTGTAACTACAGAGTCAGCAGTATGTTCCTCCAAAATAAATCTGGAATGTCATAATGGAATGTAAAAAAGGGGAAGGTTCATACAACAAGCCTAAACTGACCCAAGGGGTTGGGTTGCAGAAGATGAGGCTCCCGGCATTCTGAGGCCCACCTGCCTTTAACAATTGGAAAAGAAACCCGGTATCTATGTTACGTATGGTTAGCTGAACCCTAGGATAAATCTGGAGGAAAGAACCCAGGAAAAATTTCAACCACGGCTGGGGATCAAGCTCCTCCAAGTTCATAGTCAACTTGCTTTACAACTTGGATTACTGGACCTCATATAATGTTCCTCCAAATGAAGGGATGAAGTGCTTTTCTAGAATATTTTCATTTATGGTGAACTGTAGTTCAAAGGCATGGAATCAAATCAATTATGCCCTTCTTTTTCCATTTTCTTTTTGTTATACTAACTGCCTTTGAAACCAAGTAAACCACAGGTTAAGGTTACCACAGTATAAAATTTGTATTATTTCATGTTTTTAATAATAATGATGATTATGATGATGCTAAGAAGCAATAGTGTTGCTACAGTTTGGATCACATAATTCAGATAGGTGCTTGCTGAGGGGCCAGACAAAAGTGTTCAAATACCATTCAATATGGTGAATCATAAGATCAGGCATTGCCTGGTCAACAAAAGGGCATCAGTTGAAGAATGGCCTACAAGACACTGTGCCCTCTGCTAGGCAGCTAACATAACACATGCAAAGCTATTGGAAGATCAAACACAGTGAAAGGAATAAAAAATTGTTGAAAAAAAAAATTAAAAAAAAAATAAAGAAGAGCACTAATAAAATTGAATTTTAATAAAACTTATATATAAACCACGAACAGAAAAAAAAGAAGAAAAAGTGAAATTATTAAATTTATGAAGAGGAAATGAGGAAATCCCTAAATTGTCTATCTACCCTTTTTGTTTTGTTTTTATTTTTTGACATTGTTTTATTAATCTTTTAATATTTCTCAATTATATTTAATTTAAAATATTGATAATGTAATTTTTTTAAATTAATTAGAGGAATATTGATTATAATACAATGAGTTTTACTTAAATGTATGAGGAACAAATATATTTCATTTTTTAAAAATAAATACATTTAAATTTTTTTAAATCACTATGTTGTATAAATATACAATACTTGAAATAAACTAATAATATTAGTAATATTTTTTAAATGTAAAAAGTGTTAATATTCAGAACTTGCTAAGTTCCTAATAAACTAAAAAAAAAAAAATTCTAAATAATTATACAGTCATTGCCAAAACAATTACCACACCCAGAACAAATGATCTGATAATGACGAAACTCGGTATACGGCACCATTACAAGTAGTTGCATCACAGACTGCAGTTGGGCTGACATTGCCTGCTGAGTACTGCAACCAGGGAAGTTAGTATCACTACGGCTGTGGCCATGTAAACAGCCATTATATGACCGTTGTGTGCTTTATAATCAGTGAGGTTCCGAAGTACTGTTCTCCGAGTCCTCAGCATGTTCTGATGATATTGTTGGGAGCAGTGGAGATGTAAGAAAATTCATATGTGCAGGGAATGCACTGGAAGACCTAGGCAGACTACCAGGAGAGAGGATCATGTCATTGTCCAACATGCGCAAATTAATCTAAGAGTGTCCCTGTCCACCATCCAAAACATGTAGTGGCATCAAAAAAACACGTCTACCTGCATGATTGTGGACCTGGTAGTCGAGTGGGTAAGGGCACTTGGTTGCAGGTTGGAGACAGCGGGTGGGGATTTTTCCATGCACCATTCTCCTCCAAACAGGTCCTAGGGTCTATCCATCCCTCTGTTGAATGGGTACCGCGTTTATTTCCTGGGAGTTAAAGCTGGCAGGCATTGGGCTAACCACCCGACCTCAACTTAATCCTGTTGGTCAAGAAGCACTGGGAGCCTTATCTCACGTGACCCCCAAGGCCTGCATAGGCCTATAGTGGGATGCCTTAACTTTCACCTGCATGATTGTGAGGCGACCTGCATTCTCGGCACCACTATGCTGTCTACCATTAACACACAACTAGCAGCAGCTTCATTTGCAGTGGTATAGTGAGCAGTTGGTATGGACAACTGTGTAATGGCAACAAATCATGTTTAGTGATGAATCCAGATTTTGTCTGGACACGGACAACCATCATACTCAGGTATGAAGGAGCACAGAGCAGTGCACAAATCTGGACTTCATTGTTGAGTGACATCACCAGAACTGGGGGCGTCATGGTATGGGGAGCCATCTCCTACGATTCTCAGTCTCCGCTGATAGACATCAGAGGAACATTGACGGTGCAGTAGTACATTCAGGAGATTTTATGTCCTCGTCTGCATTGCTTCATGGAGCGAGTACAGCGGTTTATTTTCCAATAAGATAATGCCAGCCAACATACAGCACGGGTTTCCCTGGACTGCCAGGTCTCCAGACTTGTCACCCCCTTTGAACATGTGGGACCAAATGGGACGGCAGCTTCAGTCACCAACAGGTATGAGCGATCTGGAACAGCAGTTACAACAGCTAAGGGAGGATCTTCCTCAGGATAGCATTAGGCGTCATATCAAGCTGTATTGCTGCATATATCCAAGCTAGGGGCAGTAAAACATAATATAAAACACAATATTAAAGGGACTATTGTTGTGTTTTCCTCGAATAATTAGCCCATTTTCTATGATATCACAATCAGTTATTTGCATCATCACTCTCATTGCCTATCCAAGTGTCATTCCATTTTGACTGCTGCTTTTGGGTGAGCTAATTTTTTGGGCAATGAGTGTATTATTATATTTATTCTTATACAGAGTGTAAATGAATGCAAGCAACAAACTTCTAGGGCATATAAGGCTGTGAAAATGGAACACTTGTTGATATGGAACATGGATCTGGAAACATACCGATACCTTGTTACACCTTCTGTTTTATTCACTTTAATAGATTGAATGGTTAGCATGTTCTACTTAATGTAGGATAGTAGATTGCTTCGTTTACCATTGCTGTTGTTAGTGCAACACACAATGATCACATACATGCAATCAGTAAGAGTGATGTCATGCTCATTTGCCTGTCTTTGTTTACTGAAATTCTATTCAAGGACAAAATGACTGCATTTACGTTAGCTGAGTATGCCAAACATGTTAATTTACAGCGTACATTAATGTAATGGCAGAGCAGCTTGTTGGCTTTACAAAGAGTGTTTTCCAAATCGTCGAACACTCTCTTACACCAATTTTGGCAGATGACCAGCGGCTAAGGAAAACAGGCACCTTCACAGTTAACAGGATCAATTGTGAGGCTGATAGAAAGCTTCGTAATCCAGGATTTGAAGAGGGGGTGCTTAATTACATTGAAGAGGACGCAGGTGTGAGAACCCGAGCCACTGAACATGCCATAGACAGAAATCACATGAGCAACTGGCAGGTTCTAAATGATGAGGAGCTCCACCCTATCATCATCAGAGTTTTCAAGCATTCGCTCCAGCTGATTTTGTGCTATGAATTGAATTCTGTCACTGGTATCTGGAACATTGTTTGGAAGAGCCTTTGTTTCTAATGATGATCATGTTTACAGATGAAGCTACATTCACCAGTGATGGTATTTTCAACTGTCGAAACATCCATGCTTGGGTGGAAGAAAACCCCCATGCCACTCTCTGCAGGTCATTCCAGCACAGGTTAGCCATTAATGTGTGGACTGGCATCATCAGCGATCAGCTGATTGGGGTATACCTTCTGCCAACCAGGCTCATTGATTATACTTATAACATATTCCTCAACAAAACATTGTCAGTTATTGGAAGACCCATCATTGACAATTCAGCAACAGATATGGTTTCGACATAAAGGTGCACCAGCACACTTTTCATTAGCTGTTCAAGCCCACCTTAACAGAAAATTTGAGACGAGGTGGATTGGCAGAGGTGGACCAGTAGCATGGCCTCCACGCTCTCCGGATTTGACTCCAATGGATTATTTCCTGTGGGACCACATGAAAAGTTTGGTTTATGAGACACCTGTTGAATCAGAGGAACATTTGGTTGCACTTAATCACGCAGTGACACAAGACATCCAACATAAGCCAGACATATTTCAGAAGATGTATCAGAACATGCATCGCAGGTGCAATGTTTGCATCAAAGTTGGTGGGTGTCACTGCAAGCATCTCTTGTAAACATGCGATGATACAATGGAACAACAATAACCTTCTCTTAAGCTTACTGGTTTCACGTGATCATTATGTGTTGTGCTAAATAGTGTTCACGCCAAATTTGGTGCAGTTTGGCCCAATAGGTTTTTGGTAATTGGCTCTAAACACCTCTTCTTTAATTATGGCCACCTGGTACATGGTGTTTAGGCTTTAATATACTTGTATAATGAAAAGTAAAATAAGTTAATCATATACTTCCATCAAAATATGTAAATATTCAATAAATAAAAACCACAAACTCATTCTTCTTCTAGGTAAAATCACTATATTTCAAAAACATTTATTATATTATTTTGTATATTGTTATCATATACGACAATTATATTATGCTCAATGTTGCTATGTGATATAATTCAATTATTATCATTTCCGATATTATTTTGTTTTGTTTTTATATTAGGAGAGGATACTTATTTAGTTTCACTCCTTTATCTACCTGAAGAAGAAAACAGTACATGTTTTTGAATATAGTGTGTTTACCTAGAAGAAGAATGAGTTTGTGGTTTTTATTGAAGTTAATCATAGATTAAAACTTTAAAATTCAAACACAAAATCCATAAATACATTAATTTACCTTAAAATATTTATAGTGAAATCAATAAAAGGCAAAGGACAATAAACAACAAATCCCGCAATTTTTGTAAATCAAAGATTACCATTCCCATTGATTAAATACAAAATATGACAAAGGAAAGATTATGACAATAAATATGAAAACAGTGAGAAGCAAGAAACAAGATGACATATGTAAAGAGTGTACTCTGAAAGAGTAATAACTTTTATTATTATAGTTTAAACATGAAGATGCAAAATCTGAATTAATTTAGTTCATTTTACACAATAAATTTAAGTTATATATATTAACTTCTTACCCTAACATGACTATTTCCCCTGGACTAACTTCTAAATAATATAGACTGCTTCCTACTGCAGCGACAACTTGACTACTATTGCAGGCTACAACACTGATATTTTTTCCATTAGGAGGGCGCCATTCACTTACAAGACATTTTGTTTCACCATTCACTAGTCTAACTGAAACTGCAGTCACCTACATTAAAATAATTTAATTATTCACTGATTGTTGAAACAGTATATTATTAGTGATGTACTGGTTATTAAACAAACAAACAAAAAAATGCTGGCTAACATATTACTAGTAAAGCAAAGAAAATCTATTTGGTCACGTTATTTAAACAATTTTGTTCCAATGATTGTCCTCATCCCAATCTACTCATACCCCACAGAAACAATACAACTTCACCAGTAGCCTCAACTCATTTAAATGCCACAATGAAGTGTTAGAATTTATCCTGAGTTCAAAATTAACAAAACAAGAAATAGTTGTTGTTTTTTTTTGTTTTGTTTTTTTGCCTATTTAATATTTTAAGTAGAAATTTTGTTAGAGAGTCCTAACAAATGTTAGGAGCCAAAAGTATAAAAAAAATAGCAATAATAATAATAATAATAATCTATGAAAAAATATATTTATTATCCATCTGCTTAAGAGATGAGAGCAGATTTTTCAAAAAAAAAAAAAAAAAAATTCCTGGAGCAGTTACTTTACACTTTTGACAATCAGCAGCAGTAAATAGAATGCTTAATTTAGGGAGACAACATTTTTTTCTTGTGATTATTAAATTGATCTTATTTTCTGTAAATAATTAACTGTTAAAAAGATATGAGATCTCATGTAGAGCCAAGCCCCTAACTCAACGAGGCCTAACTCTACAAGCCCCAACTCTAAAAACCCTATATCTTGGTCAAAAAGTATGCCTTGGCCGTTTCGTGGCTGTCACACAGACAATCCTATGGAGTTATGTAAAGGATATGGAGTATGCCAAGGCACAGTTTTTGACCAAGATAGTAGGGTTTTTAGAGTAAGGCCCCCTTGTAGAGTGAGGGGCTTGGCTCTAGATGAGATCTGATAACTTTTTAACAGTGAAAGCGTTTATGAGCATCTTGGCAACGTATTTTACATGAAATGTTTTGGGTGAGATGAAATAGTTCCATGAAACGGCCAAGCCATACTTTTTGACCAAGATATAGGGTTTTTAGAGTTGGGGCTTGTAGAGTTAGGCCTCGTTGAGTTAGGGGCTTGGCTCTACATGAGATCTCATATCTTTTTAACAGTGAAAGCATTATGACATGTGAGTCTTGGCAACTTATTTTACACGAAGTGTTTTGGGTGGGATTTCATTTCTTTTTGTAGGATGAGATCTGATAACTTTTTAATAGTGAAAGCGTTATGAGCATGCGAGTCTTGGCAACCCCTTATTTTACATGAAATGTTTTGGGTGGGATTTCATTTCTTTTTGTAAGATGAGATGTGATAACTTTTTAACAGTGAAAGTCTTATGAGCATGTGAATCTTGGCAACTTATTTTACATGAAATGTTTTGGGTGGGATTATCTATTACAACTAAATTTAGTTTTAAGATTATTTAGAAAATGGATTTTTTTTCAATACCCTACTTTTCTGTTTTTCTATTGGTCAACTTGTATATACAAGCTGTTTGCACTTTGGAAGAAATCACATTATTACACAGTATTATTTAGGCCGAAGCATTGAGGGTACGACGTATTTCAGATCTTAATAAAATCCAAAGTATAAAAGCTAGATAAATGAAACTTAGCGTATTTCATTAGTATGGTAACTGCATCTTATCCTGAAAATTTGAGCTCTCTAGTATTATCCAGGCCGAAGCTATGAGGGTTGGATAATACATAACCAGACCCCCCTTTATGAGGGGTTGGAATGTGAAAGCTACGGATTTCTTAATTTTTTGGTTGTTTGTATGCTAATCCTAGCCTGCATACCAAATTTCAGCTTTCTAGGACTTCAGGAAGTACCCTAGAGGTTTTGATGATCATGAGTCAGTCAGTCAGTCAGTGAGTGACGGAATCGACGTATTTTAGGTATTAATAAAATCCAAAGTATAAAAGCTAAATAAATGAAACTTAGCGTATTTCATTAGTCTGGTAACTGCATCATATCCTGAAAATTTGAGCTCTCTAGTATTATCTAGGCCGAAGCTATGAGGGTTCGAAAATACGACGAAACACTTCCAGAAAAGGTATGTAGTGCCCTTCCTGCCTTCGGCTCGTCTTGGCGGGGGCACTGACGTGCCCCCAGATTTCAGTAAAATATAACAATAAAACCTTTTATTTTTTTCTGTTATTTTGTATTTTTACTCAAATTTCACAATTTTCTGAGCCGAAACATGACAATGAACAAGCAAAGAAACAAAATAACAATAACTGAAAGATTATAATAATAATAATTTCATTATTTTATGTGAAGTGAAGAAATGCCATCTTTGCTAAATTAAAATGTAGTAAAATGTAGACTTTACATAGGATGTAAAGAAATTATAGCTTGGCACTCTCAAAATGTAATTCAATCATTCTTCTATTAGAAAACAAAAAATATTCTAACAATTAACTTGATATGCTAAAAAACAATTTTCACCTTTCTTATTTTTTCTTCTGATCCGAATACAAAGATTTTAAAATCTGGGATACCTCTTAAACTACTCTATCACGATGTGTAGCACAAGCTCATCCCTTGACAAATAACAGACTACTACTTGTATGAGCTATGTGCAAGCTTAATGATTCAACACGGATTTAAATATTCGTAAAATCTTTAAAAGAATTGTTGTGACTGTTTTCATATCATTAAAGTGCCATGTCAATATTTGAGGTCAATCAAATTGTCATGCTTGGTATCTCCCCAACTGAAACTTTTTATAAGATTTAAAGGGCCTACAGAGTGGGTTTTTGAAAGTAAAGTATTTCAATGGCATATGTAGTATTCCGAGGGGTTGCAATCACTATGGACAATGTGAGACCAGGTAGGTCTACTGTCAGAACTTCAGCTAAGGTTGAATCTGTACAAACGTCAATCCAAAAAAATCCACAGTTGGCAGAAGGACAGGAAATTTCAAGTTCAGTATGTTCGCGATCGTCAAACAAGATCTGTAGATGAGACATGTCTGTCCAAACTTTTTGCCTTATCACCTCACAGATGACCAGAAGATATACAGGATGAAGATTTGTGGAAAATTGATTACTGAAGACAGGCAACAGACAGATCTGACTGAATTAGATTGTTATGGGCGATGAAACTTGGTGCTTCCTATACGATTCTCATCCAAGATGTGGTTGTTTCCTGGTGAGAAACTGTGCTGTGACCAAAGCAAAGACAAGATGATGCTCTTTGTTTTCTTTGACAGCTGTGATGGGATCTATCATGAGTATAAATCAGAGGAACAGTCTATCAACAGCACTATTGTATGTGTTCTGAGAAATCTAGGTCATAAGATGTAAGAAACCACAACTATTCCAAAACAATTCTTGGATTCTGAAACATGACAACATACCTGCTCACCAATCATTTGCAGTTGCATCATATCTCGCCCAAATGGGAATCATTCTTTTATCGAACCCTGCATACTCTCAGATTTAGTCCTCTGTGACTATCATCTGTTTCCAAAGCTGAAGGGGGCCCTTAAAGGATGGAATTTAACAGTCGTGCAAAGATTATTGAGGCAACAAAAAGCAACACTGAAACAGATACCAAAAATTTCTTTTTCTTTATGGTCCTCAAGGGCAACAGAGGCTTGCCAATAGATCTTCAAATCAATAGAGAAAAAATATGCTGATCACTTAAACAATCCAACAAGTAATCAATGCAAGGCAATGAGTAAACATTTTTCTTTGTAACGGTATTAAAACAGCAGCAATTACCACCAATGCATCAAGAACTGTATTTGGGGGAAGGGGGTAAATATGACTGTCAAGCTGCAGGGAATTTGCAAGAGTGTATTTCATCTTTTTTGTAGCATACTACAGGTTTCATTCTCATAAATAAAGCTTTAAGGCTACCTACATCAATTCAATGGGAAGTGGGATGGTCTGTGATACTATAGTTGGGTGCAAAAGAAAATAAGCTGTAATCATTTCCGTAGTTGAAGTGAAGATATCACTTTCATGTTTAGGCAATGAATGATCAATCATCTTTTGCAGCTCGTGATGACAAGACTAGGGGAAGAGTGAATGGAGAAGCATCCACAATACGGCAGTGATCACTTGTGGTTGGATTACTTGAAATTTGGTAATCCGTCGACACCCTGGAAATGTCTGTTACCAAGAAGGCTTCAGATGCTGGGTTATTGATGACACTCACTAGAAAGATATGATCAGAATTGACAAGTTGCAGCAAAATCATGCCGAAGTTTTAGGGGATGCAGCAACAGTGACAACGATGGGGGTGGGGGCGATGAAAGCAGAATGGTAATGGGACACTGGCAAAGATAACAATGGGAAGCACAGTCTCTCTGGGTTCCATACTGCTTCAAGAAGACCCATCCAAGATTATATTGTGGGTGCATTATTGAACCACTACGGAAGCTAAGAAAAAAGGTTTCATCCTTCACCACAAGTGCAGGCTATGATGATCCAGAATGAAGGGGTTTTAATTTTTTTTGACACAAGATCAACAGAGGTCAAACTGCATCAAGAACAGGTATGAAGTAGAGAACAAATCATTGAAAGGAAGAGATATAAATGCAGAAGAGAGAAAGAAACATTGAAGCCAACTCTGGAATTTGAAACTAAATTCAGGCCACTGCTTTGGCCATTTGACTGAATGCAAATGGCAAATACAAATGGAGGGGGTTTGTCCACCGACAATAGTAAGGTGAGTGGGGAGGGGGCGTACAGGGCAGCATTGTTTTATGGCTAAGTCGTTGGAAAGCTATGTTGCTACTACTGTATCTAGAAGATCTGAAGTGGATTTGTTACTGAATAAATTTGGATTTTGTTGCTGTGGTTGGGATCTGATGATTGATAGTGGCCACTCCATTTTTTTTGAACTCCCATGGTGGCTAGAGATCACCTGCTATGGCAGGAAGTGATGACAGCAGATGAGCTTGAACTAGTTTGGCCAGAAAGTGACTGTTAGAACTAGAACTTGAGGAGAGATGTCAGTATG
Source organism: Thereuonema tuberculata (assembly GCA_023159025.1). Classification (NCBI taxonomy): domain Eukaryota; kingdom Metazoa; phylum Arthropoda; class Chilopoda; order Scutigeromorpha; family Scutigeridae; genus Thereuonema; species Thereuonema tuberculata. Next base: position 114,420,929 of record JAFIDM010009631.1, read on the forward strand.
GTCTGAAGAGTGATAGACAGGGGTCTTAAGGACTGACGAAGGTGGTGTGAGTCAATGGAAGATCTAGGCAGTGCATCAATCATCTCTGCAACACTTTGGTTCAGCAGTAAGGCGAGCATTGACAGTGTACTTGCCTGGAATGTTGTACACTTCAGTTAATGTCTGAGTATATTATTTTTGTAAAAAATATTTTAATTCCAAATTATGTCATCGGATGGTATTGTCCCCCCCCTTTTTTTTAATGTAATAGATGTTAATAACAGAGATCAAAAGGAGCTCTTAATGTGTTATTCAATGACCAAATATATTTTTTTTTAATTTTTCTTGTGGTGTGTCATAATTTTTCTTTGTAGTTCTCTGTTTCTTTGTAGTTCTTTGTAGTTTTTTTTTGGTTATTAAAGTATTTGCATTAAGCACTTCATATAATTTCCATCAAATAAATATGACAAGTGGTTGAAACTGGCACTCTGTTGTTGAAGTATGTGAATGATGATAGTCATTGATGCTTCTGGGGGTCTACAGGTAACCCACTGGGCAAACTTTCATTAAATGGATCAGAGTAATCCCATAAGATCTCTGAGCTTCTATTTGTCTGCAATTGGTGATGAATGCAGAGATGGAGAAGGAACAGTGCAAAAAGGACTGTATAGGTATCATCAGCAATGGTTCGTTATTTGATTTTAATGGTGCAAAAAGGACTATATAGGTATCATCAGCAATGGTTCGTTATTTGATTTTAATGATGCAAAGACATGTGTGACTAAGTTATGCCAAGAAAGTAAAACTTTTAAGCAAAAAAAAAGTATAAGGTAAAAATTATAAATATATATACAAAACAGCAATCATACATAAAATATACAAAACAGCAATTAAGAATATTCCTTCACTGCAGAACTTATGTACAAAACTTAACAAATAAAAGACCACTGAAACAAGAAAATAAAGAATAAGAATGATAGCACTAAAAGCAACACAAACATAAATAAAGGTATTATATAAAAGGATTAAAAAACCACCAGTAAAAATCTTAAACAGAAGAGACTGATAAAGATTCTTATTGTTTAAAAGCAAAGAATTGGAAAGTTGAATTTAAAGAGAGCATAAAAACAATGACAATGATGTTGAATAAAAACATTCAACATTCAACTCAAATATAATATAAAACAATGTTATACATTTGGGAGGGTGATCTTTAAAATGTAAATATTTGAGAGTGTCCAGAGACATGCTAGAAGAACATCTTCTTGTCAAGTATTGTACGTTCTATGTTTAGCAGGACTAACTAGATGAAATCTGTTACTATGAAGCTGATTTCACTGTTGTTGCCAAGTAGTTCTCAATCAAGAACAAATAACTATAGAAATGTCGGAACAAGGGATAGAAATTCGTTGCAGTGACTGACAAGGGAAGAATCCATACTTGAAAGCACAGCCGGATCTTGAAATTTGGTGGGAAGGGAATGGAGGACACGTACAAAGTTTGAGGGAGGAGCCGTGATACAGCTGTGTTATTTCTAATTTTTCTTTTCTGTCTATATTGCTCTTATGTTTTTCTCATACGTTAATCTGTTCTATTTATTTTCTCTACATCAAAAGATGCAGATTGCCAACCCCAAAGCCATTGTACACCTTCTGTTGGAAAGGTATAACAATTTTGAAGGACAATTTACAAGTGAAGATCAGTTCAATACTGCTTTGACACTGTGGATGTACTTGGACTCAAGTCACATCGGAAGGTCCTTGTACCACTTTATGACTTCTGCCCACTGCGAACAATCTTTCTGCTATGATCACTCCATCATACAATTACATATGTGTCGTCTCTTGTAACTGAACTGCAGTTGGTTTGGAATTGCAATGAATTTCGATTATTTTCCTACTGTAACATTGTGACCCATATCTAGAGAACGGCTTAGAACCTGAGACTCTTGATTTGGGAGCCAAGGAACAAAGCGACTTAGAGGACAAAGCGACTTAGAGGACAAATCGTCGGGCAATTGGATCTTGGGGCCAGCCAGTATCAAGATTGATGCAAACCTGCAAATCAATCGAGTGACAGTAGAATTCAAGATGGCAGGCAAGGAATCACCAGCAACATGTACGGGTTGCCCTGGGCCCTTACAGAGGTATTTTCGAGCTGTCAAGCGTTCTGTGGATACCAATCCTCGTAGCAAAGCCACTGAGAATGCAGAACTGCCTCAAGTGAGTTCCAGAACTGCTCAGCGGTATTTTCACCGACTTGGCTACCATGGAAGTGGCCTAATGTAAACCTCTTTTGCAAAAAGCAAATATTCATCACAGATTGGCATGGGCAACAGACTATTAGCATTTTGTCATACTGTCATATTCTCTGACGAGTCCCAAATTGCACAATTTTTCAGACAGTGGGAGGGTGTAAGTGTGGCGATTGCCCAGCCAGAATTTAGCTTGAATCACTTGCACCCAATTGTGAAACATGGCTGTTTTTCAGTAATGTTTTGAGGAACCATATGGATAAATGGTAGTTCAGACCTCATAGAATGTGAAGGCAACATCAATGACCAAAATATGTTTCCATCCTTGAGGGGGGCATGCTACCAATATTCTGCATTGGTCAGATGTCCAAAGATATCTCCTCGTTCATGGAGGATGGTGCTCTATGTCATAGTACACATGGCACGATAAAAACACCATCCAGAAACTGTCATGGCTAAGGCAGAGTCCTGATATAAACCCAACTGAATACCTGTGGGCCATACTGAATGGAAAAGTATAACGGATGCTATAGAAACCAACCAACAAGGCACCTGCTGGCCTTATTATGTGAATCATGGGCTAAAATTCCACAGAGCACCACTGCAGATCTCGCCTTCACAATTCCTGACAGGTGAATGCTCTATATGCTGTAAGGGTATAGCTACCAATATTAAATCCAGCTTCAAAATGCAACTCCTTCGATTCCATAAGGACAGAAAATAAATATTATTGAAAAATCAGATGTCCATTTACTTATGTCATGTCTATGTTAGCGGAAGTAAAATATAAAGGAGTAGTTTCAACACATTGCTTGATCTATTGGAATTCAGATAAAGTGATGATAAAGTGGCTAAAATGGAGTTGCATACAAAAGCCTTTACTTGATAATCGATGGTAGATAATTCCATGCTGTTTTCCTTAAGAATGGTGAGCTATTGTGAAAACTAGTGACCATGCATCTTTTGAATCTTACCCCAAAGTGTTTTTGATGATATATGACTCTGTAAGGAAGATATGAATGAGTGCCAAGATTCCTTTTGTGCGATTTGGCAGTCATGCTAAAATTCGAGATCTCTTTAAAAATCAAGATTCAATGGCTTAGAATGAAATGGTGAAAGCTATTTCATGCCTTCCCTAGATGTCACCTGGAATCTACTGATCTTTCTGATAATATCAACATCAATAATATAATCCTTACTGCTAGTCGAGCTACAATTCCTCAATCTTGTCGTTTCCTTCTGCATCCCAAACCACCATAGTGGAATCCTGCATTTCTATGCATGAAGTTCACCCACAAATTTTGAATCTTTGCCAATATCTTTCTTTGCAATTGACTTGACACTTTGTTCTGCATCGCTTTTTCCCATTATTTTCTTGGGAAATTATTGAAAGTCCTGGAGGCAGTGATCATTTCTCTATCGTTCTTCAGGAACTTGCACAACCCATTATTATTTCTACTCAGCTTCACTGAGTAAGCACAAACATGGTAGCAAACTAGAACATCTTCAAAAATAACACCTTGAGTGTTACTTGTTATTGAATCCCAGACTGGGGTGCATTAAAGCCTGAAGGACTAAATAAAGAAGGCAGAAGTTGATCAACTACGTTTTTAATGTCGGTGTATGAAACTGTCATATTCAGTGGAAGATACATGCTACAATAGTCAGTAGTTGTTCGACTGGCAAAGAGAGGTGACAGCCTCTGAAGAAGTACTAAGTGAAAATATGAGATATTGGAATATCATGACAGGTGGGAGACAAACTCCTCTCCTCCTCTAACTATGCTGTTTGTTCAGAAGAGTATGGGAACTGATTTTATCAAGGATAATCAAAGTTTCCTTGAGAAGACAGGCAGGCAAGTAGACATGTAAATTGGAAAATAACCCTCTACAATTCTAACATACAAAACTTCTTAAAAGATTAAAAACGAATATCAGTGAAGTCAGTGTGGATATGGTGATGTTGGCCCAAAGGTAGAAGGAATCATGTCGAAGGAGACATTCTTCGACAAGCACAATGGTTTTCACATTGCCAGACGAGCCTAACTTTTAAAATATTCTACCAGAACGGTGAAAACACTGTTTCAGTGATTCACGAATAAATATGCTGCAAATTATTGTGGAAAAGTCCAATGACACCATGTGCATTGTGATGCATCGATTTGAGGAGATGGGTAGCTTCACAGTCCAAGCAGGAAGAGGGTGTAGACCTAGGATAACTCAAATGGCCGAAGAAGCTGCAATGGTAGTAGCTGAGCAATCACATGAGAATTTTGCAGGTACGTGTAGTGCTCGTTCCATAGCAAGGAAGTTAGATGTGCCGTAGATAACAGTACGGAGATGTTTAGGCAAAGCATTGCATAACTATCCCTATAAGCTCAACAACCTCCAAGAATTGCAATCAGTCAGCCGCGCAATTCCAAGAAGATGGCCACCAGACCTTAACCCCTGTGCTTTGTGGCTTTGATGTTACCTCAAAAGCATGGTTTATCGGGGCAATGTTCTTGACCTGGTAGATTTGAAGAATAGAATTGTACTCCACATGTGAAACATCTCTAGATCAATTGTGTTCTGCTGTCACTCGGGATCAGCTTTTAGTCCTGCAGAATGGACAACACATTGAACACTGCCTCTACTATCCTTGACAGCTGTGTGTGGCCTCAGTGATCCCTGAGCTATTAACCACTTTTACTTAATGTATGGAATGAATGAATAAAACACACTTGGTATGCCATTGTTTATGGTTCCTTTCCCATTCACATACCTATCCAGTCCTTACCAATGTAATTGCTACCCTCAGAAAGAGCCATATTTCCCTGTTGATCATTTTTTGAACTATTTTTTTTTTTTATTGCAGAAATCTTTTCCCCATGATCTGGCATGTATAAAGTCCAAGTTTAACATTGTGCGGCCCACTGGTTTTCTCTCCAGAGTGCTCTGCATAGTGATACTTTAATTTGAATCATCTTTAGTAATGTTCTTTTGTCAGATTTGGCCAATTACAGAATTAACTATTGAGTAATATGACATAATCACAAAACTATCAAATTCACATCTTCAGATTTTTGAAGTTGCTGTGAAATACTGGCAGCCCATTTACAACTACTCCCTAATTTCACACGAATGAAATGGAATCAGCAAGGACTTATTTTTTTTCAATCTCACCCAAAAATCTACACATTTCAAAATTATTAGATTTAAAGTGAATGAACCTTAATAAGCTCTAATGTTCATTCTCAACAGAGATGAGGTTAATTATGTTATTTCAAAGCATTTAATAATTGATATGTCTATTTGCATTTACATCATTATTTTTTTTCAGTGCAACAATAATATACAAAATGTTCTTGATAACAGCAGTAAAAAAGTAGAACTACTAGTAAATAAGAATTAGCATAAGTTTTTATCAAAATGTGGTATTTAAAAATATTCAACAATTTAAAAACAGTAAACTAATTAAAATGTGGAAACATAACAATAAAAATTTCTACCTGAATAACTTGATTGCCAATGACATTACCACAATAAAATGCTTGCTGATCACAATCAAATCCTGGTAGTTCTGTCTCTTCAACTTCTTCACCATTTAAAATTAGAACCCTACAAAGTATTAGAAATTCTTATGAATTATAAATTCAAGCCAATATTTTTCTAGCAGATATACGTTTGAAAACTTCCAGAATAAGCAACATTCATCAATTCCATTATTGATGTTAATATGGATAACTAAAATTTATCATCAAAGTATTTAAAATATTAATTTTATCAGTAAAATTAGGATTTTTACAAAGATTCTATCAATGAATGCAATTGATATCTTTGAACTGTAACTTCTGCATAATAAATTTGGTTCCTTATTTCAGACACTAGATCCTTAAGACCTATCAAATATCAATACAAATTGCTGCAGATTGTGAGTTCTTAAGTTATTCTCATGTAAGCAAAGAAATATAGGGGTTAGCAGATGGGAATGGTGTATGGATTGAATGTTTTATTGACGTATTAATTTTATTATATACTATTGGGTGGTTTATTTCACTAGTTAAAACATATGTTTCAATACAACTATTCCATTTTTTAGAGGTCAAATGACACAAAAGAAATTGCATGCTATGCATACAAAGAAAATTAATACTAACAAAAATCTAAAAAGGTTCAAGATCAATAAGCATCTCTAGTGATAAGATGACAAACTGCAACACTGATTAATATCTAAGGAACACCAAGATCAGCAATTAAATGACACAGGACTCTCAGGATGACAAATTGAAGAGGAACTATAGTGACAAGAGAAATACCACAATGCAAGTCAAACTGGCTGCAATGCACATAAGAAGTTTCAGAGGACTAATCAACAGGGACTGATAATGAATTAGATGCACAGACGATGAATCAAAGAGATCACAAGGTATATTACTTAAGGTGTAGTTGTTGAGAATTTAGCAGAGGCTCCTGTAGAGACCCTACAAAATATCTTTACATTTGAAATGAATAGCTTTGCATTTGTTAAGATAAATTGCCATGTGCATTGATAAGACACTTCAGGATTGGATAGATGAAATGGACTGTGTGGTTGCCAAAAAACATTTGGCCACAGCAGAGCTATAGTGGGAGAAAAACATGTTGACTCAATAATAAAGGAACCATGATATTAAATGTAGTTTACATTTTAATTTTGGTGTGATGTTAGAAACAAAGGAACCATGCTGGATCAATAAACATTAGATGGTACATGCAACTGCAGCACAAATAATGAAATGCCCTTCGAATTATGTGAATAGAGGACAAGCATAGGCAAACTGATCTGTCAATCAACAGAGAAATTTGTGAGAGTTTTTCAATTTGTTTTTATATCATAATACAGAAAGAGTGAGAAAGGTGATTTAAACTTTGCTTTGGAGTAAGTGGGAGAATCATAACCTCAAATGCCAAGTAGAATCTATAAGAATTGTAAAGCAATTGATACTACAACAACATCTATATGTAAAAAACAACAACAACAAAGTAGCAAATGGATAGAAAATATAAATAAATAAGTTGTTTCAACTATAGAGAGTATTGTAAATGTTAGCTGTGGTTTCAAACAAAAAGAAATATGCCATAAATGATGATTATGATTATCACAATGATTGATAACAATAATGCTAGCTGAAAATTTCAGAGATGCCAAAGACAAAGAAATCATCACATGCTATTTTGTGAGAAATAATTATTTAGCAGTTGATTGTGGAAATTAGGAAGATCACACACAGCAAAGTCTAATCAACTTATATAATTGGCTAAGTTTGTCTGTCTGTCTGTCCGTAACTCGAAATAATTAAGCTATTAAGATAGATCCAAGGTTCTCAATGGTACCATTGAATCAAGGGTACTCAAATTGGATGAAATATTAGTTCATTTTGTCATTCCATGTTGTTTCCATGAAATTTTATCCTTGGAAACTGACCTAGACAACTGAAAACATACGTTCAAAACCAAATAATTTTGTTACCATTGCACCGATTTTAATGAAATTTGGCATACTTACTCAGTTTTTTACGCTGATTTTGAAACTCAAAACCATTTTTGCCGTAGAAGCTTCGTTCACAAGTTAGCCCAGTATGTAGATTATACAAAGGTGAGTTTTAAATGCCTTTCGGCGTTATGAGTCAAAAATAATAATTATTCTTTAGATAAATTAAACTTTAGATATGGTTGGTATTTCGTTTTTCGTTTTGGGTGGAAAATGATCCTTTAGATTAAACTCTCAGAACCTATATTACAGGTGTACAGGTAAGAAGTACACCTAAATAGGTCTGATAAACATTAAAAAAAAAAAAAAAAAAAATTTCAAATCGAATCATATATATATATATAGTGGAGCACCGTTTATACGTTTCTCGTTTATACGTTTTTATCATTTATACGTTTTTTTGAATGGTCCCGGCAAAATCCAATGCATATTAACGTTAAATAATTTCATTTATACGTTTCCCGGAAATCGCAAATTTCATTTATACGTTTTTTTCAAGAACTTAAGAAGAGAGAAAATGCGAATTTCAACCTCAGATTCCCACCTGCCGATTGTCCAGTCTTAGAAAAGGCACGCAGTCTTAGAAAATTACACTGAAAAACCTCTACCAAGTTTTCAACAAACAACATAGGTTTTAACACCATGCAAGAATACCTCATTAGCAGTGATTTAAATGATAAAATTAAGATGGCACTTTTAACTGTGAACAATGAACTTTTTTCTCTGCATTCCATTAAGTCCGGCAACCTAAAATATCAAAATATTTTGTAAACGCTGAATTAATATGAATAGTAGTACTAGTTGTACATTAAATCCGGAATAAAAAGTTTTGTATTACATACCTCTTGTATTTCATTTTCATGTAATATTTTAATTTTCCTCTGACTTTTTATTAAATATATGTTTTAATATAGTAAGAGGCGTTGCAGAATTATTTATTTGACTTTTTATTGTTGATTATTACGAAATTGTTCGTAACTTTTGTGAATTTCGTTTATACGTTTTTTCATTTATACGTGTTTTTTTCTCAGTCCCTTGAAAAACGTATAAACGGTGCTCCACTGTATATATATATATATATATGTATAAATTGGCTAAGTTCATCTGTCTGTCTGTAACTCGATATAATTAAGCTATTAAGATAGATCCAACGGTTCTCAATGGTACCATTGAATCAAGGGTACTCAAATTGGATGAAAATATTAGTTCATTGTGTCATTCCATGTTGTTTCCATGAAATTTTATTCTTGGGAACTGACCTCGACAACTGAAATTCTAACAAAACATATTGTTCAAAACCAAATAATTTTGTTAGCACTGCATCCATTTTAATGAAATTTGGCATACTTACTCAGTTGTTTACGCTGATTTCGAAACTCAAAACCATTTTTGCCGTAGAAGCTTCGTTCACAAGTTAGCAGAGTATTTAGATTACATTTACTTTATATTTGATAGTTGATAATAAAATGATTTTTCAGTTTTTTTTTATGACTGTCGTCCGACAGGCTTTGCTGCTAGTTTTGAATATTGCAAGATTGTATATTTTGTTACAGTTATTTCAGTCTTGAAGTACAAACTGCTAACATGGGTTAAAACAGTTATATATTAGGAACTAAATAATACAAGACACTAGATACAAAAGACTGAACAAATTTGGTTCAAATAATGGATATTTGTGTTTTATAATAACTCAAGTAGTAGTGCTAGATGATAAAAACAATGCATTCCAACAAGAGAATGTTACCTTTTACTTTACAAGCTAGTTTTCGGGTTCCATAATGAATACCGAAATAAATGAAATAAATGAAATTTGTAAACTTTGTTCCGACCCTGTTCTAGGCAGCTTTGCACCAGAAGAAAAAGAAATCAATCTATCACCTATGACAGTTCTTAAAGCATCATAAAGGGAGGACGGGGTGAACTGGGCAGCCCAGGGAGTAAAAATGTGACAGGAATAGTAATTGATAAGGACTCAGTATACCACTATACCACATTTGAGTTAAGGGACATCATGTATCTTGTAGGTACAGATCAAAATGGAAAATTTAGAAAAGCATCTTAAAAATGATTGTCTTAAAAAATGAAGAACCCAATAAGGCATCATCAGCATAAAAAAATACATGGGAGAACAACAATATCACTGGGAGGTACTACCTTAGTAATGGAGTCATATTGTTCATCCTTTGTTACATATCTATTGTAAGAGATACATTTTCTCAAATCATAATCCCTACTATATCTACCTTAATTAATTAATAATTAACCTTCAAAGCTCTAACCTTTACCACTTGAATTCCAGTCATTCAATACTGTTTATATATGTATCATCCAATTACACAATATTTCTAGTGTTATCTCCCAGAAAAGTCTAAGATCCCATCTGAAAGTTGTGTATATCAAATTTTCACAGAAAACCTCACAAGAATGAGCTGATGGCTTCATAAAACAAATACAAACAGTTGAAAAAGTTAATCAGTTCAATTTTTCAATGCTTAAAATTATATTTGAGATGGACATTACTGCAGATTGTGTAGTTCTGTTCGGAATCTCAAAGGGAACAAAACACAATGGCCTTCTTTAGGTTACCTAGGCAAGTGCAGAGATTTCACTAAATAAGTCACATATTACTGACTATATTTCCCAAATTTTACAAAGACAAAAACTATAACCCATGGAAAAAAAAGTACTCCCTCTGTCCCATAATAATTGTAGCAGTTGATGAATTTAATTTGTCCCATAATAATAGTAGCAAAAGAAAATAAATATTGAACGCAACATTTATTATCAAAAAACTAGATTAAATTAAACAATAAATTAAAAATATTATTCCTAATTTTTATTTTGAGTGTTCAGATAGTTTCTGGATTTTTCAATAATTTCGTTACTGCATTTTAAACTTGTAGGTAGGATACCTTGGCTGCGAAGCTTTGCTTTCCCAATTGCAATTCAATCTTTGTTTGAAAACACTTTTTTCCATCTTTCTTTTACAATGGGTTGATATTCAACTGAAAAAAATAATTGAATACTGAAAAAAAAAAAAAAAAAAAAACCAATTGATTTCAATCAGTGAATGAAATTAGAAAAACAGTTATAACTCGTAATAATTAGGTTAACCTAAAAAAAGATGTATCAAAACAAATGACAGATGTCATGAAACATTGATTTTGATTGAAGGCTTTGCAAAACTGTGCTTCAACATAACTTACAGCTACTCTCGCAAATAATTCCCATTTAAATATTCACTTGCTACTATTATTATGGGATAGAGGGAGTAATAAATACTCATTCTCAGTAAGTACAGATGAATTACTCATTATTCAGTCCATGAGAATGATTGGCATAATTAACAAGTAGCACAGAATTTTCAAAAAGAGATGAAATACAGTCAGACTGATAGTGGACAAAACAAGAAAAGGCAGAATAAATCAGAAATTAACATGTAGAAAATAGTTTTGAGTATTTTACTAGGAAAAAAAAAATCAAGTGTTACATGATGATGAATAAAGCTAACAAAAACAACAATATATTAGAGCACACACAGATGCCTCCTAGTTACAAATGTTGAAGATGAATGCTCAAAGGGACACAGAGAAAAAGAGACTACAACTATAAAAACAGGATTTAAGGACGCATTCAATTTGTCTGTGAATGGAAGTGTTATACTGACATAAATTAAAACACAGTTAGATATTGAAACACAACACTAACAACCATCTGAGGAGACTTGTTCTTTATTTGTTTTTTTAACATCTTTTTTAAGAAAAAAAATTGATTCATCTTTTAAGCCACTGCTGAAAAAAATCTTTTGCTTCTCAATTCTTCATTCATTTGGAATTTTCATGGGTGATAGGGACCAAAAATTTAGGAAAAAAATTACAGGATTGGTTGGGTTTGGTAGGACTAACTCCATCTTCTATTGCATACCCTCGAACAAGATTTTGTTCTACAGAAGTTTTTGAGAGGATGAAAAATGTGTATTGTACTTGAAGAAACCCAGAAAAATTTCTGGAAAGGATTAGATAGAATACAAAAGGAAAGCGCGTAACAAGCTGATATCTGATATTTGTAAGGAAAGTTCTTTCATGACAATTATAAAAGCCCAGAATTCAAGATAATAAATTAATATATTATAAGTCTTAATATTTTCTATACAATATTCAGCATCATTTACTAATCTGGAAACATACAGATATAAAAATTAAAAAAAGACAAAAATATAGAATAAAAATAAAGCAGCAAAAATTTATTCTTACCGTGTTTGCCCTACAAAAGATAAAACTAACATATTATCTAGACTAGCCAAGTTTACTCTTAATGGCCACATTCCTAATAAGAAAAAGAGAAGAAAAAAAATTCTAATTAAAAATTAAGCTCTTAGAACAGGAACATCATTTTACTTTGAAATAATTTTTGACATTATTATTTCTGTGACAAACTTCGTCTGTCTTATTAACCCTATTTATTCAACATTTTACAAGGAGCAATGAAACTGTAATTTCAATGCTGTAAAGAAAACA
>JAFIDM010009631.1:114437552-114455787 GCA_023159025.1 Thereuonema tuberculata
AGTTCTTATTTTTATTGTCTAATTCTAAATTGTTTTAAACAGAAACAATGCAGAAATAGGAGAAGATATATTTTATATATATATATATATATATATATTTTTTTTTCAAAAAACTTCCTAATGTCTAAGGCCACTTACAACCATAAGCTATTAATGTGTTGTTTCTTGGAAATAACATCTTCTCAATAAACTGGTCTTAACAAAATGCTGTCATTTACCACTGCTATCAAAAATGATCTGGTATCTCATAGAATAACAGTGTAACAAAATATGGAGAGATCAATAAACATGAATACTCTTAATAAGCTTTTTTAGACACCATAACAGTTGCTGACTCAATATATCTCAAATGAATGACTAGTTTTTGTGTTGGACTTTCTTATATTAGCAGAAAATAATTTACCATAAATTATCAGAATGCAGCAATTAAGAATTTTATAAATAAAAAGACAAACAGTGAAAAAAAAAATAATTGAAAATATTAAAATTAAATGTTTCGGAGAAATTTATCAGTAAATGCTTGATCTGATAACTGATCTTACCAATCAGTAAGCAAATGGTAAGGATTTGTCCTAGTAAACTCCTTGGGGTACAGCAAGTGCAGCAGGGAGTTACACTGATGGAAAATTCTGTTATTAGATATGGAGTTTCGGACACGTGTCTGGAGATATCTTTGGTCTTTGAAAACATGTTTTTTCAGAATGTGGATGGACTAGAGATAGTATACTGAAAGTTTCACAAGTCAAAACAGCATTACGGAGTGAAATGCAAAGTATGGTATAAAATGCTAAATAAAAAAAAAAGGGGGGGAGGGTGAATTTTTAAGGGCTCTTTGTGACTGAATACCGGTTTATGTCGATAGAAAGATTAACTGCTGTTGTATATATTGTAAAAGCACTGGGAAGAAAGGGAAGATGGGTGTGAAGAGAGGGAGTTTCAATGATGAACAAAATGCCTATAATACAAAAACAAGTTAAGAAGATCCATAAGTTGGTATTTCTTAATTTCCAGATTTACAAAGCTGTAGAAACTTTAGAATACCAAAGCTCTAGTAAGCATTTAGTCAATATTTTCCCAGAAAATAATATGCATCAAAACATATCGGAATTCAATAAATGTAGTAGTAGTAAGCCAACTAATAAACTTACTATGATAAAGCATCAATGAAATTTCTGAGTTCCTCTCAAACTGAATTTATTTCCAATAAAAGTTAAAGTATTCAACACAGCAATCACACGAGGAAATGAATCAAAGAGATTCACACTTCAGTAACATCGATTCATCTCTGACTGAACTAAAAGCAGTAATGTTTCCTGTGATACAAGTTACTGTCTAAAGAAGCTGGAATAAGCCTTTTAAAGCTTTAGCTACTAAGAACGTACTGTTACGTTTTAGCCAAATCGACGATGAACATAGCAGTGTGTTTTTTAACATATAATGTAAATAGCTTATGCAACGTACATGTATGCTCATAGGATATGACTCAGACATGCATGTTGAACATTTAGCTACACAAATTTGCCGATAGATGGCACTAAAAGCCTAAGTTCCATATACTATTATAACCAGTGAAAAAAATACTTGTTGCACAGCTTTCAGAGCATGACAAAAACTCAAAATGCCTACATTTTTACCATCAACCATCTGAAGGAAAAGGCTTTCATGTAACAAAAATATAAGAAATAAACAAGGAGATTCTGGGAATAAAATAATCTGCATTTAGGCTCAGTATAAGCTAAATAAAGACTCGGATAACATCGTTGTGTAGATGTTGTACTTTTCGTTTTTCTAAAAAAAATGATTATTTTTCAACAAAAATACAAAATCATATGCGTAATCGTATCCCCATATTCATGGTATCAAATTAAAGCTGGAAGTGTCCTCTATAAAGCCACAGAATTTCATTCAAATATACCACACCATGACAAAACTATAAATTTTATTCCAAACCTCAATATTGGTCAGTATACAGGGATTGACTGCAATTAACTAGTCAGTAGTGAAAGTGTTAACTTTCTCAATGATGGAACAATCCAAGGATGGAGAAATACTGGAATTGGAGATAGTAAAAGCTCAGCCAATTTTATGAATTCATGACTGGTTCATATAGAACCTTACAGCTTTTCAGCATATCTGACACTGAGTTAGAAAAGTGAGATTTCAATGAATAATAGAAAGGGTGCTAATATTGCACTGGCAGTATATACAATAGGATGCCACTGAGTTAGCAGTCAGAAAAATCTTAATGAATTCAATTAAAGAAGGAAAAAAAAATCAATTTGACTGGAGTCTGGAGCTAGTTTCAAGAAATTACTTACAAAGATTGAAAATGAATAAGTTGACAAATTAAACTGTATTTAACTTATTCATATGGGAGAAAAATATGTGCATTGATGTTGAAACAGCAAACTATATACAAAAATATAAACAAAGTGGAATGTACAATGGTTGGATATAAATGGTGGACTCCTCTATACACAAAAGCAAAAAAAGCTAAAATCAAAACTGAAAACTCCACAAAGACAAGTCAGTACAGAAGTCATTCACATGTAGATGAATACTGCAGAGAAACACTTCCTTTCTATCTGACAGGCAACATTCACTGATCCAGTGATTTACACAGCTGAAAAAAAGCTTATTTTTTAATGCATTACTACAAAATCTCTTAGCTTTTTGATGAAACTCTAGCACCATATTAATTCTGCATTAGCTGCAGTAGAGAATACAGACAGAATTTCGTTCTGCACCAAATAAGAAAATCATAAAAAAATCATAGCCCAGACTGCAAGATTCCTTAATCACAATGTTTCTGTTTGTAGTCCACCAGTAGACTAAATAAATTGGAGATATAAAACAATTTCAGTCTCTTGGTCATCACTGAAAATGATCAATTGTGGAAAAAAAACATATGACCTCATGCAAGCACAGTAGCTAAAAATTAAATGGGACTATCACTATTACAGAGACAAGTAAATTGTATTAATAAAATCCAATATTATTTTAAATTCAACTTTGATAATTTTCGCTTTCTAACTTTAGACTATTTAGCAATGTTTTTATATGCAATGTTCTTCTAATTTTAAAAATATAATGAGTAACCCAAAATTTATATCCTGAAGGCTAACCCAAAATGATAATAAACATGACTGAGGATTATTTTATTGAGATTTATTTTTTCCTGGAAAGGACTTTAACAAATTAAACAGTTTCTTAATATTTATTCATTAGTAATAGGGAGGTTTACACCATGTATCAGATCTTTAAAAGGGCCTTAAATAATAAAGGTCTACCTTTATTATTAGCAAAGACTTCTGATACTCATTTAAATGAACAATTTCCAATCCACATTTAAGAAAAATCTTCAATCTTCACTAACAGATACATCACATTCACTCAATTATACTGTTAAATATTCTGGTCAGCCAACTCAGGCAGCCCACAACAGCTATATATTTATTTGTGTGTAACATCAAGAGTAATCAAAACTAATAGTAACTTTCCTTCTCTATCACATAAGTTATCCATGCATTACAATGGTAGCAGGGTTAATCTAATACCATCTGTCACCAAAGAAGAGAAAAGAACAAAAACTACTGTCCATGTCGACCTTCTGAGCACTCTCTGTCCATTTAATATATTATTTATACAACTGCTGCACATATTTTAATATTTTCAGACTGTAGTCTTCTTGCTGAATTTCAAAGCAGAACCTGTGACTGTCAACGATCATAAACAACAAACAACATTGTTATTATTAAATAGAAGTCATGTTGCAGTCAGCCATAACAGATCACCCAGGCTATGTTAAATTAAGAGAAATTTTTATTTGTGAAGTCAACTTTAGAGATTTATTACTACAAAGTATGGATTACCAAGCAAAAAATACAGAGAAGTTGAATGACATTAAATTTCTAAATCGAAGAAAAAGAAAGTAATAGAAACATCATATCTCAAATAGCACCTAGTGTACCTTAATCCTTAATCTATTAATCCTTAATATATACAATCCAATCTTCTCAAAAGAATGGAAGCCCAATAGAAAGCTGGGAATTCCTGACAATTATATAAAAATAGAATAAGGTATAAAAGAACATAGGAAACGCAAGATATATCATCATGGTAGCTCCTACTGCTCATGGTAAGAAAATCTCTTAAGAAGCATTTTTATCAGATGCCATATTACCAATGTGTCTTTTATGTTATAAAAATCAACAATGAGTAATGTTGTCAAACAATGGAAGAGCAAGGGTAAAAAAAAAAAAAAAAAAAGACAGAACATGTTCATGAAAATTAATAGAATGCTGTAGCTACAACCTAAATAAGGTGATTAAATCCTCTGTAAAGCAATCTTTAGAAAATATACAAAGTTTCAAATATTATTAGGATTCTTCAGAAATGTCTTTAAATTCATTTGAGAACTGCAGTTTGTAAGACCAACACAGCAACTACCTTGCTGTCAATGACTACCACAGACAATGGTCTGTGGATTCTGGAATAATGGAAAGAGGGTCTATGGAACAATGTGTCATGCTCTACAATATTTAGGTCCAATGGTTGCAACGGATTTGGAGAATGCACAAAGGACAGCATGTATAAAATGGCACTTACCAACAATGAAGTTCAAAGATATCACTGTAGTATGGTACTACCTCTCCTGGTTTAAATAGAGATTATTGGTCACAGTTGCTGGGCATTCTCACTGCCATAGTATGAGCAACATTCTGGATTATGGTGATGCCTACACTCTGGTAAATCTTTGGAAAAGGGGCCTACTCAGTAACGGGCAATCCAATAAATCACACTGTCAGAACCTGGTTTAAGAAAAAATTACTGATGAAATGGCCTGGCCATTCCATAGTTTTGATTTGAATCCCTCAGAGCTTTGGGATGAGCTGGATTGCTGGATCAGGGTGAGGTGAGATTCAGGGTGAATGCTAGTCAGAATGCTCTTCTAATATTGCATTCACAACTGCAATGAAGGAAAGAGTGGTGCATCATTCCAGATTATTACTTTCATGAATCCTAAAGTCTTTGAAGACGAATCAGTGCCATCCAAAGTTCTGTTGTTGTCAAGGCTAATTTGTTACAAATGTAAATTCTGAAAGATCAGTTGTTAATTACTTTACACCATTACAATAATAATAGCAATACAACTTTAACCTTTAAACCTTTTTTTTTTTTTTGTGTATGTGCATGCGTGCATGGAAATGATACTACTGTATTACTTTGAAAATGATAATGAAAAAAAAAAAAAAAAAAGACTGGAAAATTTCAGTAGCACCAAATATTCTACTAAAAAGAATGCAAAGTGAACTTTCCCAATTAAATATAATTATTATACTGCAAAATTCTATATTTTTTGGGGCCTGCAAATTAGACTTTTTGTTCTTTTAAAAAACACCTGACATTGAAGGAGAATAAACAAATTACTCAACTGTCAAAGGGCTAATAACTACTTTTCACAACAACCAAAGCCTTCAAAATACAACTGTCACAAAGAAAAAGTCAGACAAAATATACTAATAGTAATAATATCTTGACAACACTAGACAGTAATAAAAATGTGAATAAGGGATTGCAATGGCAATACATCTTAATTCAATTAGTTAAAGTTTAGACAAAAAGATGGCAAAACATAATAATAACAATAACAATAATACAAAGTATTCAAAGCATAGGGTAAAATTTGTTTAGAAAATTACCTTAATCAACTGGGAATCTCCAAGTCTTGAGCCAATGTAGACTACTCCATTATCAAGATATGTTATGCACTCAGGAATTGAAATCTAAATTAAATTTAATTTAAAATTAATACAGAACAATAAAAAAAAATTTGATTGAAATAATGAAATATATACAGTGAAACTTTAGCACCTGCCCAGAAAGTAGCACCTACTTCATGAAGTAATAATCCATATTTTTGTAAAAAAAAAAAAAAAAAAAACAACAAAACATAGTAATATTATCATAGTAATATCGTAGTAATATTCCTTTGTCCACTAGTAAATAATGATGGGTAAAATTAAGATAAAGAAATTGAAGTTAAAAATGAATCACACTGATATTCAAGAGAAAAAAAATGTACAAAGGTCATTAAATGATCATAGAACCATTTGAAAAAATTACTGTGACCATCAATGTACAGGAAGATTGAAAAATCTATACACAGTACTGGATCATCTTCTAAACAGTCCAAAACTATCATCAATACATCATCTAATGAGTCAAGATGAAATCAAAACAAAATCCAGTGAATAACGATAACTAATTA
This sequence comes from Thereuonema tuberculata, assembly GCA_023159025.1. NCBI lineage: Eukaryota > Metazoa > Arthropoda > Chilopoda > Scutigeromorpha > Scutigeridae > Thereuonema > Thereuonema tuberculata. The sequence continues at coordinate 114,443,824 of JAFIDM010009631.1, forward strand.
AGGTTGTTGTTGAAAGATAAGATTACAGCAAAGTTGCAAGTCTTCACAAATTACGGTATGATGATGCAGACCAACAAGTGGAATTCTGTGAATGATTTAAACGTCAAGATAAAGTAATGAATTTTACCATATATAATAAGAGAATGGGCAAACTCTATGGGAATTTGCCCCACCCTGTATAGTGATAAGTTATATATATATATATATATATATATATATATATATATCTATAGAAAGATCTCCTTACATAGAACACTTATTACGAGTCGTCGCAATTATTAGTCCGTTCAAAGTTATATACATCTAGATATGATGTTTGAATCATTCATTTTGATGTGTGTGGGTGACAGGGTAGCCAACCACCTACAGCCAGGCACCCCCCCTGCCTGTAGATGGTTGGCTTCCCTGCACCCACATTCATTACAAATCAATGACTCAAACGTCATATCTAGTCATATATAACTCCAAACAGCCTAATAACTGAGACAAGTCGTAATGATAAAAAATGTTCTATTGATGGAGATCTTTCCTTACTTATATATCTTATCGCTATACAGGAGTGGGGGCAGATTATCTGCCCATTCTCCTTAAACTCTAATCTAACAAGAGTTGAATTCTTTCAGCATTAACAAAAATATCCTTACCAGACTAAGGAAAAATAAATAAATAAGCAGACATGGAAAGGGAGGAAGCAATAAATGGATATAGGTGAAAATATAACAGAATAAAACAAATATGGATGACAGTGAATACTTATTTTATGAACTTCACCTCTAAATACTATCACAAATGTTCAACTTTTATATAATGCACTCTCTTTCTGACCCATATATGACCTATTTTTTACTTGTCACACTTTTTTTTATTTTCATTATTTATTTATTTATGTTTCCTTCTTTGACATCATTTGCAATCATTTTGAAAGGCAACAACTCACTACTTAAGTGCGAAAATCATCTAACTGCTCTTCAATTGCATCTTGTCAAATAAGATAAATATTAAGTGATGTCCACAGAAGCTACACTTCAATAGTGCAACAGTTTTCTGTGCTTGTAGGAACTATAGTAATATCTAATTCATTATTCTTTTTAAAGATAATAGTGAAATTTCACAATAGCTGTCATTACCTTGTGTAATAACAGGAACTACTGTTGTTATATCAGTAATCATTGAAAGTTGTTTAGCGAAGAATATAACAAACAGAAAAACAAGTAGATTATGCAAGAAGAAGAAAAGCAATTAAACAGAGCAGAAAATATTCATCAAGAAACTGCCTGGAACGGATATGTCAGATGGAAGAGAAATCTGGAAAATCAATAGGGACAGCAGGAAAAGCAGCCACGAGGCAAATGCAAGAAGAAAGGTGGGTGAAGTTATGATTCAGAAAAAAAAAAAATAGATGTAAAAAGCTAGCAGGAACAAATAGGACAACTCAGATATGAATACTAGTCAAAAAATCAAAAAGCATATGGTTTACAAATAAGCAGCATAAGGTCATTCACAGAAATACGTACTATGACAATCCTGGAATGCATCCAAAAATCTGTAACCTTCAAAAGGAAATTGACCAAGGAGATCAAGATCATTCAATGGCCAGAAAATGACAACCAACACTTAAAAAGAGGAGAATATTCAAACAACTAAAAAGGGGCGGAAGATGAAGTCTCACACAGATAATTAGGAAAATATATTACAATGAAATAAGCAGATATGATGTCATTATATCGACAGTCAGATGTTCTACCCTTATGTCACAGACACTATGACAGTGTATCTGAAATGAAACATGCCAAGGAAACCAATAATTAAACTGGAATGAAGATCTCTTTTCGTAACATTTAATTTCTTTATCTTTTTTTCAATTATTAAATATTGTTTATCTATGAAAAGAACTATCCTTTCATAGACAACCAATATTAAAGGATGGAAGCAAGGCAAGGACTTACAAAAGTTGGTAAAGTAACAATGTCCTGTTATGATGGACAGTAAATCCTCCAAAAACTGTTAAGCCATTAAGATTCTATTGTGAAGCTGGTACACAAGTACCATTTAAAATACCATCATTTTAAATATGATGTGTGTGTCTGGAAAGGTTAAATTGCTGGATGTTCATAATTCATTACAAAAAGTAGTACAGAAAACTAAGGTGATGTTGGTAGGATAGGTGAATCAAGATGTGTCCAGAAGGTCAATGAATAACTATTCTTGTTTGATGAACTTTAGGTTCTCCATACAGAAATGGTCAGGGAAATGACTCAAATTATTTTCAAAACAAAATGAAGATCAAGGATGACCAATTTTTGTGAGAAAAGGAAAAAATGGCCATCTGGTGAGTTTTTTTTGTTTTTGTTTTTCCAACTATCTCAGTGTTTGATCTAACTACTGTAAATTTCTATCAGAAAGTAAATAAATTAGAAAAAAATTCATTCTCATAATTACAGAAAATTACATTCTTTAAATATATTAATGGGATGACATCGCATGTATTCTATCACAAAACAAACAATTAATAATTTTATTTATTCACTTAATTATTTCTGTTTTATATTCATGTCTCAAAAATCAATAATTTCTACTTACTTCACCAAGTAATTCAACCTTGAGATCTCGAACCGTTATTGTTCCATCCATTTTCTCTTCCTTTTCTAATAACAACATAAATAATCTTCCAGCCATATCACCCAAAAGATATCGAGATCCATTAGAATCAACCTTACCATAGCAAACAATGGTGCTTTGCTAAAATAAACAAATAAACTTTCTTTAATTTTAAAAAACAAAAATTGTAAGTTGAGATTTAAATTCAAATATTAAATTAAAATTTTTAATGATATCAAGGAGACCAAAATCAATTTAATTTCCGACATCAGAAACTAGCTAAAAAAAACAACAAAGCATCGGCTACTGAATTACACCAACTGGAACTTTACTGTACTTAATATATTTTTTTTCTAGCCAATCTGTCACTTAATTTAATGAATTCAATTAACTTAAAAATCTCGGAAAAAAAAATTAAAAAGTGTTTGTTCTTGGAGGAAAGCAAAATCTTTAGGCAGTAAATGGGAAATAGCGTATCTTATTGCTATCCATGACTTAAGGAATTAAATCATCTTTAATTTTAATTGGTCTTAGACAAGTCATTTTCAAGAAATAAATCTCATTTATTTATTTACTTTGGAATACAACGGTTTGTGTAGTAGCATTAACAGCAACAATAAATTACCAGCAACAGTTACCAATGGCTTAATGTTTAGCCCATAAATCTCCAGTAAAAAGTTATTTTATAAACAAAATAGGAATCTTAACTTGAAAAAAATAATAATAAAACATTATAACTGCAAACCTAGCATATAAACAGCAGAAATATTTTATCTTTTTTTGAGTGTGCATGTGCCATTGTAACTAAGAGTTCAATTTATATTATTTTTCATTCTTATAATTTTAAAACAGGCATATATTTCCCAAAAATTAAAACTAAGTTTAACTATACGCATGCTATAATTTATAATATATTACATAAAATAAATAATATTAAAGTCAAAAGGTAACTAATAACTGTATTGGCCCGAATCTCAAAAACCGCACTTGCGTTATTTTCGCAGTCTTGCATTTTAAATAGCACCTGAACGTAATAGCACCTGCAATACTCCCGCGCATTTTCTCCCACGCCGTGCTCTTATCAGCTATCTGCTAGTTCAGCTTCGTTTCTCATTTATTTAATCATCATAATTTATGATTATTTTTACAATTATTGCAATTTTTACCATACAATTAACTTTATTCTGCGTTCCTGAGGATTTCCGTTAGAATGATATCCCGATAATCCTCTACATGCCGCTAGGTGAAAGAACAAATAATACTCTACACATAAATGAAATTTTAGGTTATTCATTCATTGTAGTGTAAATAAAAATTGCTTGCAGCCTAAATTTAAATTTCTTTTTATTTTTTTTATTTTTCTTGAAATGATTTCGAAAAATTGGGGGTCGTGTTATATTCAAGGTCGTGCTATATTCGGGCCAATACGGTAATTAAATTCCTATACCACAAACAACTATAAAATTACCTTGATAATTGGAGGAGCAACAGCAATATATGTATCGCCATTGTGGTAAGTTATGGATTCTTGACCTATAATAAGTGCACCACAGAACGGTTCAGGTACAGCAATGATGATGGCTGCCTCAGTTTCAACATTATCTTGTTTCCAGGGGCCCTTCAGAAACTCCTTATCTCTTAATGAGATTTCATATGTTTTTACATGACGTCCATGAACATCCTGAAATATAAGTGAAAAGTTCATGAGGATTTGTTACAGAGTATCATCTCTTAGATGTATTAAAAGTATTTTTAAAAAAATCCTGTACAAAATAGCATATTATAAAGCTCTCTAGCAAGTGGTAAAATTCAACTTCCTTCCCTCATTGAGACTTGTTCAAATTAATACTTAATCAGATCTTAATACTATCGGATCTCCTCAGAGCATATTTGAAGAGTTCCTTCTTGAAAAGTAGTTCTGTATGGCATAAAAGAATTATTGTATTCCTTTTCATTCTTCTACCCTAGTTCAATTGAAGAAAAACTTAATTTCTATGATGATCCAAAAAGCCTTCCACACAAGTAGTACCGATTATATCTTTCAACAGCAAATAACAAAAATAACGAAACAATTCATTGAGAATGGCTACCCAAGAAAATTTGTTTCTTACAACTTGAAGACCTGTCTCAACAAAATATATAACCCCAATATTAAAAACAATATGCAACAACATATTCATGCCACATATCCATTCCACCCCACCCTAAATAGACAATTACAAAAAATCTTCCAAAATACTAATACAAAAATTATTAATATTTCAGCCTCAACAATCAATTCCAATTTTTAAAGTTGTACAATCAAACAACCATAGACAAATTCAGTTTCAAAGGCTGTGTTTATCTTGTTCCTTGTAAAAACAACTCTTTGTTTCTACATAGGGACCACTGGACAAACGCTTAGGAAGAGACTATCAACAACACATTTATGCAATCAAAACTAATAATGTTGATTGCTCCTCTATATGCCATCATGCAAAACAAAAAAAAATAACATACTGCAGACTTTGACAACACAATCATTTTGGGAAGACCTCAAAACAAAACTATCATTACAAAGAGTAATGATCGAATCTTATCATATTTCACTCCTTCATCCATACAACCTAAAACTTCTTAACAACATAAAAATGTATTTGAGTAATTCAAGATTTCAAACCCAAACAATAAAACCAAGAAGATCTCATGTACAAACAATGGGTAAACCTCCATTCCATCCTTCAATGCAATCCCATTCCAAGGCTACTATAGGACGATATCATCAAGTCATGGAAAAACAAATCACGTCATCGCAGTTCCTGTTTAGACAATTGGACGATGCCACCATCAACTCTAACTCCGACCTCACAAAAGGTAACCCCAACCATGTCATTGCAGTTCCAGTTCGGACAGTCGAGCGACACCACTATCACTCCTCACCGCGTTCTCGTCCATGACAGAACAATTACGTCATAGAAATTCCAGCTTAGACAGTCAGGCGATGCCACTAACACCCAATGGTTATCCAGAATTCAAATAAACTGTTGCAATTGGCTGTTTCTCAAAAATTTGTACATATACTTGTTTGTTATTACAAAACTTTTGTTCAGGCTGATTAAAAGCCTTGTGAAAGGGTTTGAAAACCAGTTCCCACCATGTAACGTATTTTAATTGTTAATAACATTTTTTAAAACCAAATGTGTGTTCCTCGATTCTTTTTTTTTATTATATTATTTCAGTAAAAATATTATTTATTTTTGAAAGATAACTGACACATTTAATTTGTAATAACCTTAAATTGAATTGAAGTGGTGGGGAAATGGTGCCAACTGCTTTTGTTGCCACTGAATGTAGGGTTGTCCTTGTTTACTGGTACATCACAGCTTCACCAGCTGTGATTCGTGTTCACTAATGACCTCTGACTGAAATTCTATGAATTTTAAAGCAAGTTCTAAAGCCTGTTCAATGATGGAGTTGGTGATGAAAATGATGACAGAAGCAAATCACATGACCAAAGAGATCAGTGACAGTGTCAACAATCAAAGCAATGACTAAAACAGGGATTGTGAGTTTTGGATGATAGGAAGAATGATGTAGCCAAAGTCTTTGGCAGAGTGATTTTTGTTTTTCATCTTCCAGGAAGATCCTTTGTGATGTACTAAAACTTCTGAAGACTAGCATTAGCTAGCAATTAGTAAATACTAACTGTGAGCTTTCCAGGACAATGAAATGAAAAATTCTTCCATTTATTAGTTTTAGATAGCTGGAGCTATCTCTTAAAATCGCCAAACAATTGAGAAGACTTGCTCAAATTTTTCTTTATAACTTGATGCTTTTAATTATGAATGTTTAGAAATATTTTAGGATACCAATTCTTATTATATAAGATAATAATTTTCTCTTCATCAATTTTTCAAATGTTTATTCTCCATTCATAAATGAATACTCAATTTTAAATGTTTCCTTTTTATTATCAGAAAATTGAGTTGAAAAGAATGAGCAGTTATTTTTTTTATGTATTTCATTGATGGTCATCTTTCACATCCCCTCACAAATGCCCTATTTTATATTGTCCTGAGGCATGTTTTTTTTTTTTTCTCTCCTCTAAAAGACTATAATTTCCTATCAAATTATGTTTGTTACTGTTTACGATTGATTCTTTAAGATCTTGGGCAGTTTCATTTTTTTTTTTTTTTTTATTTACTTATTTATTAGATTGATTGATCAGAAAAGTTTATTATTCTAGGTGTAATTATTAAATTTAAGAAAGTTTCATTTTTTTTTTTCTTCTTGATTACAATTTTTACTAGTAAAAATATTTACTTATTTTTCAGGAATTATTGCATTGTATGTCATTTCATTTTGATTACTGTCTAAGAGTTTGTAGGGATGGGAGCTTGTAGGGAAGCCGAAGCAATTCTGAATTCATGGGTCCAGACATCTTTCTTGCTATTTCATCTTTCAACAACAAACATCCTTATATTTTTCTGCTTTACTTCCCCATCATCACATTTCTTCCATCACTTCTTTTACATGTACTCTCTCTCCTGTGATAATAGTTCTGTAATCCTTTGGCTCTTTTATTTTATGCAATTTATTAGGTTTTTTTTTTTTTAATATCTGCATTTCTATTGTACTAAGCAATTGTTGAGTTTTGGTTTTCCACTTTGTTTTCTGTGCCATATGTGGTCAAACTAATGTCATATAACTTAAATTTTGTGTTTATTTTTAATTGTTACTTTTCTTCAGAACTAGTCAAGATCAAAAGCACGTGGACAACAAAAGTTTTTTTTAATCAAAACATGAAAATGAATGCTCTAATGGCTGCTTTAATGTCTTGCACCAACTGCTTGTCTCACATCAAATTACCAACGTTGCAGTGGTCTCAAACTCATAGTGGACAGCATCTGACCTGCATAAGAACTTTATGCAGTCTGCCATATATGTAGTAATAAGAAGATTGTTGTGTCCCATCATTTAATTTTATTTCAAAAGATGGTGTCCTGTTTCATTACTAAGTGCAGTATAACTTTAAACATTATGGGATGTTTTTGAGGCTTCACTACATCTTTTTGTCATAAATAAAAACAATTCAACTTATAATAATCAGTAATTATTTTTCCTTTTCCTTAAATCCTAAATAAGAAATTTCAATCTATTTTTTTTAGCATTTAATAAAATAACTGATTTTTAAACAGCTGTGGTAACAGCTATAACTCTGTATTAATAAACACAAAAATTATAAAATTATAATTACATGAGCTAACTTTTAATTTTGAGAAGCAAATGACAAATTTTTAAATCTAACTAAGCAGCTTAAAATGTTAAGTATTTTCTTTTATAATTATTTAATTAAGTCAAATTTTAATGAAACCTACTTGGTGAATCAAAATAATTGTTGGTGTTTGGCAGCCATGTAAAAATTCAATATCTTGTACACTTAACTCCTCTAATCTAAAATCAAACATGAAGATTAAAAATTTAGTTATTGATAATGCAATGAGCAATGATATTTCAAACAATTAAGAAATAACAACAACATATAGTTGAAGTACCAACTTTTGAGTACCAGCATGGTAACAGCACATAAAAAGTTAAAAAAAAAAAAAGTTATTCATTCAAAAATGATGTATAATTTATATTTATAGTTTTTGGCCCATAGCTCCTTAGCTATTGGTCTGATTTTTATCAAAATCAATAGGAGTTTTCACACCTACCTTTTTCAGCTTTTTAACATGTATAGTTTTTGAGGCATCATGATCACAGATGGATGGACAGCAGATCAACATACATAATTCGATTTAAAATGCCATTTTAATTATTTTTTATTTTAACCCATTTTTTCTCTGATGCATATTAAGAGGCATTACAAACAATAGACCAAAAACTATAACACCCAGAGGCAGATAGCTACCATAGGGACAAATAGCAGACACCGCTTATTGTGATCACTTTGGGACAGTCGCTTTTCTATAACAATAACCGGCTAATAAACATTAAACAAAGGATATAAAATAACTGCATCATTTACTTCAATTTATTGTTATGCGAACATTATATAATTTCATTTATTGTTAGAAACAACTTTTTAATAAGCAACAACGTAAAATTTATTTTAAATACTTATCTAGTGTTGTCTGTCATGTGTTAGCATGTAGTAGTTTGTGAATAAATTGCTCATACTCATAATGCCTTTCAAAATTTGTTGTTCTATATTGCACACCGCGACAAAGTATCCATAGTACTTCTTGCATCTTAACATATTTCCGACACTGTCATTGTAGCCACCACTGCAATGTTGTTATCAATATCCAACCAATTTTCAATTTTTTTCTTTTGACATACCGTCTGGGGTTTTATCACAAAACAGCTAAGGGTTGTTTTAACAAGCACTTAAAAGTCAAAATCATTCACTGAAAGAGAGTACGAAAGTAGTCATGAAAGTATTGCAATCTAATCACAATTCCACTGCTAAATCTTATTTCTTAATCTTGAAATGCAAAAGATTTACGGAAGAATAAGATTAAAAGATTTTGACAAATTTTATCATGATTAACCCATAAAGTTCTTAATCTTAAAATGCAAAAGGCTAAACATTAGAGGATTTTGATAACAATAACTGGAAGTTTGATAACAATTTACGGATTATTTTTAATACATTTTAAATTGTGTGTTTTGGAATCCACTGATTCTGATAACAATAGCCAACTGACAACATTACCCGGGATCACAATAAGTGGATTCTACTGTATTTATTTAAATTAGTCTTTTTAATGTACACAAGCAACCCAGGTCACCTTGTTCAAATTAAATATTAAAAAAATTTAAATAAAAATTACATTTTCTGCCACAGCCTATCTGAAGGTTATTTATGTATAACCATGACCATTTTGAGTCTCTTGTAATAGCATTTAATTTTCAGTTAAAGTTATATATAAAAAAAAAAAAAACTTATATCTTTCTCTTGTGTCTTTCTGAAAGACTTAAAAGCTGAGAAACTCTTCAATATTACACATTAATTTTTTACTGTATTTCAAATACACTAATGTGACTGAAAACAATGATAGTTATGAAAAAATAAAGATGTGAAGACGATATACAAAGAAATATAGAAGAGCAGATGAAGATGATTCAGAATGAATCACTAAGTGTTTACCATCTCAGTAGTCATAAAATAATAAACAATAACAAGTACAGCTGACAGTGAAGAAGCCAACGCTTCAGAAACAACAAAACAGTGACAGTAATCTTCCCGACTGTTGGACTATACAGCAATATAACAACTTTAAAGAAAAATACAATGTATTAAAAATTTCCAACAAAAAATTAAGCTGTGAATACTGTGGAAAATACAAGTCTGTGAAAAAAAAAAGCGTTCATGTCTCGAAAGAACGGCAACAGTTCGAAACTGAAGCATTGGGGAAAAAAATAAAGAGCTGCAACAAGCTTCTCTAAGAGAAAAGATGAAAGAACATTTTTTATCAAAAGCTCATCACATTTGTCTAGATATATATAACCATTGTAAATGCGATTCCCTAACAGAAGTGATAGATACGAAGAAATAATTACAGTTTACAGCCTGGCTAAAAGATGCAGATCATCTTCTGATATTGAAGATGAGATTGAATTACAAATGGATTAGATATGGGAGTAGGACTGCATTCCCATAAAAGTGCTGGGAAAGTTAATTTTATTGCAAATGAAATATTAGGAAAGAAATATTCTGTAAAATAATTGAAAAAGATCTGAAAATATGTTTGATTATTGACGAAGCATCAACAATATCCTGCAAACCAGTTATTATTTTCTTAAAAGGTGAGGGTTCAATGACATCACCAATAATTTTTGTAGAATTAGTTGAATTAGAAAAACAAGATGCAGAAACAATATGCTTGGCAGAAACAATATAACTGCCAGGTATATGGAAAGTTTTAATAATGTCGGATTTACAAAAATCTATTCACAAGAAAATTTAATTCGATGACAGTGCCAGCGTTATGCTGGGGAGAAAAATCTAGTGTGAGCAATAGAATTACGAAAAAGTTCTCAAACATCATAGTCTGGCATTGTTTAAACTATCAACTGCAGCTTGTTTTAGACAATACAATAACAGAAATAAAGCAACGAAATCATTTCAAAAATTTTATTGATAAAATCTATCTATACTAATTTTCATCAGTTCAAGAAAAATCAAATCAAACTTAACAAAATATCTGAATAACTTGGAATTGAAATTATATAGATAGAAAGGGTTTTGGGACCAAGATGGGCTGCTTATAGTTTAAGTTCAATTCTGGCTGGGTGGAATACCAGCAATATCCAGCACTATATTAGTGTAGTCATTTTAAGTCAAATTTTGGTGATTAGTTTAAAAAATTCTTACAAGCATGGGACTTGGTATGTGGAAAGTATTTGATCATCCCAATAACATACTAAAAGTCCCCAAAAATTAAACTTGTGCTACGGCCGCCATCTTGGAAAATGGCTACTGAAATGAACTTTCTCATGCGCTTGGCAGCAACCCATTTTAACCCCTACAGGTAGGCCCCTAATTGAGATAAAAAGATAATTTTGGTGTCTATGTCTTCGTAATGGATTACTCTATCCACTTATGTGCATTTTATGAATGTCAGGGATCCTACGGAGAGAGGGAGGGCAAAGTTCAAGCAATTTAATCAATTTTGTCCAACTTTTTTGTTTTTCTTCTTCATCTTCTTCTACAAATTAAGTACTATCGTCAGAAGTGTAACCTCCTTGGAATCTCTGTTCCATTAGCTTTCCAACGATGTATAGTTCATGGCGCTGGGATAATTAGGAGCCGTGCTACGGCCACCAGTGTGAAGTTCTACGACTTCCTTGATTTCACTGGCAGACGTGTATGAATGGTTAAGATATTTCTATTCTCTCAGAAAGTATGCACCGTAACCAAATGTTTTAAATTTGTATGTTGAACTTGAATTACCAGGTAAAGATCTGCTGAATAAAATATGTGTTGTGGCTTAATAGGTGGGATTAGAATGGGACATGGGTGCGAGGCTAAATTGTTGTCAGAGTGATGTTGGACTTTGGACATTTAGTGCAGTCATTTTAGGAAAATTAGTTTAAAAAATTGTTACAAGCATGGGACTTGGTATGTGGAAAGTACTTGATTATCCCAATAACATACTAAAAGTCCCCAAAAATCAAACTTGTGCCGCCATCTTGGAAAATGGCGGCTGAAATGAACTTTCTCATGCGCGTGGCAGCAACCACTTTTAACCCTTATAGGCACGCCCCTAATTGAGATAGAAAGATAATTTTGGTGTCTACGTCTTCGTAAGGGATTACTCTATCCATTTATGTGCATTTTATGAATGTCAGGGGTCCTACGGGAGAGAGGGAGGGTAA
>JAFIDM010009631.1:114472827-114483063 GCA_023159025.1 Thereuonema tuberculata
ATTAATTTTAAACAATTTGTTTATTTTTCGTCATTAGCGGGGAACGTAATCTTCAAAATGATGTCTCAATCATTGATTTTGATGAAGTATTAAGGAAGCTATGGCGTACCGACACGAAAACGCCTTTGAGAAATAATATATAAGGATTATTATGTTTGTATGTTTCAAACCTTGGGTTTCCCCAGCAAAAACAATATGGTGGGTCAAGGACCAAAGCACATATTGCCAAGTGTAAAGACGTGTGCAAGAATGATTAGGGATGTGTGGCTGTGTTCATAAATTTCCTAACTATGTGTGTAGTGTTTATTATCACAGCCTTCCGCAGTTGTGCATAAGTGTTTTTGTGAAGTCCTAGTGTGCTGAGACTCTGGTGCAATGTGTGAGGCACCAGACCAGTGGCAGACAGGACGATGGGTACAACATGTACTCGATCCTGCCTCCACTGCTTTTGGAGCTCGTGTGCTAGATCGGTGTATTTACTGATCTTGTCTGCATGAGTTTTCTGCATGTTCTTGCTGATAGGCAATCCAATATCAATGAGATAGGTCTGTTTGTTGACCTTATCAACAAGTGTGATGTCAGGTCTGTTGTGATGTATGGTTTTGTCTGTGTGAATGGGGCGGTCCCAGTACAGCTTATATGAGGGTGACTCTAATACGCTTTGTGGTATGTACTTGTAGTACGGGACCGTGTTCTTAATAAGTGAATGTTTGTGTACTAGTTGTTGATGAACAATCGACGCTACCTGATTGTGTCGGTGGAGGTAGTGTGTTTGAGAGAGAAGGGGACAGCCTGATATTACGTGGTCGATCGTCTCATTTCCTGCATTTGTCGTCATGTGTGTTTGCATCGTGTAGAATATATTTCTTGTAGTTGCGTGTGGAGATGACTTGGTCCTGTATTGCGATCATGAGACCTTCGGTCTCCCCAAACAGCTCGCCACTCATCAGCCATCTGTTCGATGCTTCCATGTCGACATGAGGCTGGCTGAGTTTGTGGCGATGTCTGTCATAGAGTTCCTTACGAGCCCATTATTCACGCAGCTGCTGAGTGTGGGTGTCAGGGGTGGTGAGTGTTGGAGAAGAGTTTTCGAAGATCAGAGGTGTGAGGTGTGTGTCAGCCTTGACAATGGCTGAGTGGAGTGAGGAATGTTCTGCCCTTTAGTGGAAGTGTTCCCCAAGTGTGTGTACTTGTTTTTCGTGTAGGGTGATGAGGTTGATGAGTCCTTGGCCATCCTTCTTGCGGGGAAGAGTCATCCTTTCCGTAGCGGACTTGGGGTGGTGCGTTTTGCGCATTGTAGTGCTTCTAGTTCGGTGTTTGTCCATGGAATTATGCCGAACAAATATGTTAGTGTGGGGACGGCAAAAGTGTTGATGGCTTTAATTTTATTTCTGGCGTTGAGTTGTGTTTTGAGGATGTTTTGAACGCGAGCACGGTATGTGTTCTTGAGTGCATTTTTGATGTTTGTGTTGTCAATGACGCGCGCTTGCTGGAAGCCCAGATACTTGTAGGTCTCTCCCTCTTCCATGGATTGGATGGCCAACCCATGGTCCAGTTCAAAATCCTCCAAATTCGTAGTCTTCCCGCGTGTTATATGTAGCTTGCGGCATTTGTCGATTCCAAATTCCATCCCAATGTCTTTGGTGAACTGTGTGCTGGCTTGTAGTAAATTAATAAGTTGTGCGTTGTTTGTGGCGTAGAGTTTAATATCATCCATGTAGAGTAAGTGTGTGATTTTGTATGGCGTCAGAGTGCCTGAGGTAAGTCTATAACCGTGTTTTGTGTTATCTAGTTTGTGGCTCAGTGGATTCAAGGCGAGGCAGAACCAAAGAGGACTCAAGGAGTCTCCCTGGAAAATAGGGAGAGAGAGGACTCATAAGGAGGAGAGGACTCAAGGAGTCTCTCCTTATGGGAATGGGATCTGTAGTGATGGAGGTGTTGGAGGTGCGTAGATGTAATGTTGTGTTCCAACTCTTCATAGTGGCGTCTAAGAATGCCGTGATCATGGGGTGTATTTTGTTGATATGAAGAGTGTGTAGGAGCCAGGAATGAGGGACAGAATCAAATGCCTTCTTGTAGTCAATGTACGCAATATGTAAGTTCCTATTCTTCGCGCGCGCCTGGCGCAGGATTACAGAGTCAATAAGGAGTTGCTCCCTACAACCCTGGGAATTCCTGCGACAGCCCTTCTGCTGTTCGGAAGAAGCAGAAGTAGCATATTTAGCCTGAATTTATGTTTATATTTTTATTCGATTTTATTACGAAAAAAAAAGACGCTTGAATAATGAAAATAAATAAATAAAATGAAAATGAGAGTAATGTACAGAAAAATGCTATTAATTTCTTATATGGGTTCTCTCATATTCATATTAATTTGTTTTCTGAAAAATAAAAAACTTCTTTCACTCTCTGCTCTTTTTTTTTTTTTAGCTTCTGAAAATTTCAATGAAAAGGTGGGAAAATAAAACCTTTGTGTCTTATGTATTGTTATATCTGAAGAAAGGACTATTTTTTTTTTTAATCTCCGCATAGAAATAATAATATACTCATTTATTTGTTTATTACGAGCTTCCTTTCTAATTTCTTCTGGCTTTGTAATTTTGTTAAAATCAAATTATTTAGTAATTAAGACATTAAAATTATCTTGAATAATAATAATAATAATAAAGCCCCCATGGACCCTATCTCCTCGCGGTGAGGGCGGGAACTACACTAGCTTTTTGGTAGGCTAAAGGGTCCAACCATCTATTATGAGAACTCGTTCTAATATTGAACATGCTGCATCGGGTGTGGCGCAGGATAAAGTCACCTGCGTTTGGGGGTTAGGCAGAGGCCTTCCGTTCGAAAAATATACTACAGTCTCCTGCAGGTGGTGGTGGAGAAAGTGGCACCCCATTCTGTAGTATGGCTACCACAATGCCCAGGCAACACCATCCAGCCCGAATGGTTGGAAGTGTTTCATCTGTGTCAGAGCAGGCGACCACTAAGACTGGGAAACCATGCCAGTGCATCCGATGGTCATCGCAGATGAACCAGTATGTTATGTGCGATTTCTACACCGTTACACAGTTAGGGACACATCTCACAGGATATAGACAGCCACTACACCAAGCATTCACCACAGGTTATCTAATGTTAGGGCTTAGCGGATCAGCGACGTTCCATAGTAGTTAACAATCTTATTCCCCCATGCATACTTGCACAAATTAAGGAAGAAGTCGCTGAATCTAACCTCAGGACACCACACCCTACCCCACCAGAAGACACTACCTTTATGGCAAACACAGAAGCAATGTCTACCCCTCAGTACACATGCCCCAACAATACAACTAATGACATATTACAAGTAGCACATGATAATTTCTACACTGGATTAGCACAATACACAGGCACAGACCCCACACTCAGGCCGCCACTCCTCAAAGTACACACATCAAAACAACTCTCCACAGTCATATACCATCTCAACACACACACACTATCCCACAATACCTTGACAATATTCAAACATTAGAAGACATACACACAACACTCAACTGCGCGGCACAGGGAACCATTCAGACACTTGGAATCAAACAACACCACATACCTACCACTGCACGGTCACAAGAATACATCCCCCTTGCAGATGTCACCTTGAGGACCGCATCAGCAACCTTAGAGGAGACATAGCCAGGCTCACACAATACTATGCGGGAAACAAAACAAAGAAACTTATGTTCCAGGTTAGGAAGATATTCAAGCACATAAACACTTGCCCTTCCCACTCAAACCATCATAACCAGGTTCAGGAACATCTCGACTCACTAAAACAAAAACTGAGTGCACTCGCAAAAAGATTACAAAGATATAAACAGTGCACCCTGCGCAAACAACAGAACAATACTTTCCAATACAATGAGAAAAAATTCTACAGATCCCTTAAATCTCCCTCTACTACACCCAACACAAACACTCCCACCAGCGAGGCATTACATGAATACTGGTCGTCTCTGTGGTCAAATCCCATCCCTCACATTAACAAATCACCATGGTTCAGAGAGGAACAACAACTCACTGAACACTTACCCTTGATGCCCTTCCATATATTACTCTCGCAGATATACAGACAATACTAAAACATGCACACAACTGGAAGGCTCCTGGCGCATACAGCGTTCAGAACTTCTGGATCAAGAGGTTCACATCCCTGCATGGGAAGCTAGCTCTTACACTCACTGACATAATCCAGCACCCAGAATATATGCCTCTTTTCCTCACACAGGGTGTCACATACCTACAGAGGAAGAACACTGAAACAGCACACCCTGCTAACTGTCGCCCAATCACTTGCCTCCCACACTTTAAAAACTCCTCACCTCCTGCCTTGCAGACAAAATTTACACACACATCGAGACACATAACATTCTTTTCTAACAGCAGAAGGGCTGTCGCAGGAATTCCCAGGGTTGTAAGGAGCAACTCCTTAATGATTCAGTAATCCTGCGGCAGGCACGCGTGAAGAATAGGAGCTTACACATCGCGTACATTGGATACAAGAAGGCATTTGACGCAGTCCCTCATTGCTGACTTCTACACACTCTTCATATCTACAAAATACACCCCAAGTTCACAGCATTCTTGGATGACAAGATGAAGAGTTGGAACACAACATTAAACCTATGCACCTCCAACACTACAGTCCCAATTCCCATAAGGAGAGGTATTTTCTCAGGAGACTCATTGAGTCTCCCAGAACCCTTTGGTTCTGCCTCATCTTGAAGTCATTAAGCCACATACTAGACAACACAAAACACAGTTATAGGCTTACCTCAGGCACTCTGACTCCATACAAAATCACACACTTTACTCTACATGGATGATATTAAACTCTATGCCACAAACAATGCACAACTTACTAATTTACTACAAGTCACAACACAATTCACCAAAGACATTGGGATGGAATTTGGAATCAACAAATGCCGCAAGCTACATATAACATGCGGGAAGACTTCAAATTTGGATGGCTTTGAATTAAACCATGGGTTGGCCATCCAATCCATGGAAGAGGGAGAGACCTACAAGTATCTGGGCTTCCAGCAAGCGTGCATCATTGACAACGTAAACATCAGAAACGCACTCAAGAAAACATACCATGCTCGCATTCACAACATCCTCAAAACACAACTCAACGCCTGAAATAAAATTAAAGTCATCAACACTTTTGCTGTTCCCACACTATTTTGTTGTTCCCACATATTCATTCGGCATAATTCCATGGACAAACACTGAACTCGAGGCACTACAATGCACAAAACGCACTACATTCACGAAACACAACATGCACCACGCCAAGTCCACTATGGAAAGGATGACTCTTCCCTGACAGGAGGAAGGCCGAGGACTCATCAACCTCATCACCCTACACAAAAATCCAGTACACACACTTAGGGAACACTTCCACAAAAGAGCACAACACTCCTCACTCCACTCAGCCATTGTCAAGTCTGACACACACCTCACATCCCTGGACCTCGCAAACCCTTCTCTAACACTCACCATCCCCGACACCCACACACAGCAGCTGAGTGAATCATGGGCATGTAAGGAACTCCATGGCAGACATTGCCACAAACTCAGCCAGCCTCATGTCGACATGGAAGCGTCGAACAGATGGCTGACGAGTGATGAGCTGTTTGGGGAGACTGAAGGGTTCATGATCACGATACAGGACCAAGTCATCCCCACATGCAACTACAAGAAACACATTCTACACGATGCAAACACAAATGACAACAGATGCAAGAAATGCCAAATCACGCATGAGACGATCGACCATGTAATATCAAGCTGTCCCCTTCTCTCCCAAACAGACTACCTCCACTGACACAATCAGGTAGCGTCGATCGTTTCTTCAACAGCTAGCACACAAACACTCACTTATTAAGAACACGGTCCCGAACTATAAGTACATCTCACAAAGCATTTTAGAGTCACCCTCTTATAAGCTGTACTGGGACCGCCCCATTCACATAGACAAAACAATACATCCCAACAGACCTGACATCACACTTGTTGATAAGGTCAACAAACAGACCTATTTCATTGATATTATAAAAATCAATACTACAACTCACTGAACACTTACCCTTCATGCCCTTCCATGATATTACTCTTGCAGACATACAGACAGCACTAAAACACGCACACAACTGGAAAGTTCCTGGGGCAGACGGTGTTCAGAACTTCTGGATCAAGAAGTTCACGTCCCTGCATGAGAAGCTAGCTCGTACACTCACTGACATAATCCAACACCCAGAACATATGCCTCTTTTCCTCACACAGGGTGTCACATACCTACAGAGCAAGAACACTGAAACAGTGCACCCTACAAACTACCATCCAATCACTTGCCTCCCCACACTTCACAAACTCCATACCTCCTGCTTGCAGACAAAATTTACACACACATCGAAACACATAAAATTCTTTTCTAACAGCAGAAGGGCTGTTGCAGGAATTCCTAGGGTTGTACAGAGTAACTCCTTATTCACTCGGTAATCCTGCGGCAGGCGCATGCGATCTCTACAAAATACACCCCAAGATCATGGCATTCTTGGATTACACACTTACTCTACATGGATGATATTAAACTCAATGCCTCAAACAACGCACAACTTAGTAATTTACTACAAGTCAACACACAGTTCACCAAAGACTTTGGAATTGACAAATGCCACAAAATACATATAACACGTGGGAAGACTTCGAATTTGGAGAATATTTGAACTGGACCATGGGTTGGCCATCTAATCCATCGAAGAGAGAGAGACCTACAGGTACCAGGGCTTCCAACAAGTGCCCTTCATTGACAACACAAACATCAAAAACGCACTCAAGAACTGATACCATGCTCACATTCACAACATCCTCAAAACACAACTCAAAGCCAGAAATAAAATTAAAGCCTTCAACACTTTTGCCATTCCCACACTAACATATTCCTTCATCATATTTCCATGGACAAACACTGAACTCGAAGCACTACAATGCAAAACATGTACCACCCCAAGTCCGCTACGGAAAGGATGACTCTTCCCCGCAGGAAGGGAGGACGAGGACTCATCAACCTCATCACCCTACACAAAAAACAAGTACACACACTTAGGGAACACTTCCACCAGAGAGCACAACACTCCTCACTCCACTTAGCCATTGTCAAAGCTGCCATACACGTCACACCCCTGGACCTCGAAAACCCTTGTCCAACACTTACCACTCCCAACACCCACACTCAGCAGCTACGTGAATCATTGGCTAGTAAGAACTCCATGGCAGACATCGCCATGAACTCAGCCAGCCTCTTGTCGACATGGAAGCGTCGAACAGATGGCTGACGAGTGGTGAGCTGTTTGGGGAGACTGAGATCAATAGACCTTAGGTCGTGGTGCCAGGTATATTTACCACCCATCTTATACATTACATTACATTACATTACATTACATTACATTACATTACATTGGGGAGACTGAAGAGTTCATGATAGCGATACAGGACCAAGTCATCCCCACATACAACTACAAGAAACACATTCTACACGATGCAAACATGCATGACAACACATGCAGGAAATGCCACACTACACATGAGACCATCGACCACATAATATCAGGCTGTCCCCTTCTCTTCCAAACAGACCAACTCCACAGACACAATCAGGTAGCATTGATCATTCATCAACAGTTAGCACACAGATACTCAGTTATTAAGAACAAGGTCCCATACTACAAGTACACACCACAAAGCATATTAGAGTCACCTTCATATAAGGTGTACTGGGATCGCACCATTCACACAGACAAAACTATACATCACAACAGACCTGACATCAAACTTGTTGATAAGGTCAACAAACAGACCTATCTCATTGATATTGCAGTGCCTGTCAGCAAGAATATACAGAAAACTCATGCAGACAAGATCAGTAAATGCACAGACCTAGCACACGACCTCCAAAGCAGTGGAGGCAGGACAGAGTACGTGTGGTACCCATCGTCCTGTCCGCCACTGGTCTTGTGCCTCACACATTGCACCAAAGCCTCAGCAGACTAGGACTTCACAAAAACACTTATGCACAACTCTAGAAGACTGTGATATTCAATACAACACGCATAGTTAGAAAATTTATGGACACAACAACACATCTCTAATCGTTCTTCCACTCTTTTTTTCTTTGACATTTGGCAATATATGCGTTGGTCCTTGACCCGCCATATTGTCTTTGCTGGGGAAACCCATGGTTTGAGCTTTTACAATATAATAATAATTCCTTCTTTTTTTAATGTTTTTAATATTTTAAAATATGACGGAGAACTTAAAATAGTTAAAAGGTACAGAAATATAAGACTATTGATTAATATTTAAAAAAGAAATATAATTACAAAAAAAAAAATCTTTAGATTTTTATTGTGTTTAATGAATCAATGTTTACATCTGATCGGCGTTTTAATGCCTAAAAATAAATAATTTATTTTGATAAAACTATTGCATTGTTGAAAAGAAAAAAAATCGTTGAAATAGATAGCATATTTATAGAATAAAAGCATATAATTTATTTATTGATGATATTTAAGAATATAGGTAATAAAGGTAAAATTGAACTGAGAAATTGTTGTTTTTAACATAGGTTTCTATGCAAAGAACCTATATACAGTACATTCCGAGGACAGAATTCGAGGATAACTATGGAAACCGGTAGCGCCCTCTATAAACAAAAATTGGGCATCCACCTATTGAAACATTCGAACTTCAGGTGTGCGATTTGAAATAAATATTGCATTTCTGTTCGTTTTATTACGAAGTCACCATGTCAGAAATGGAATGGCGTGGTATAGATGAGGAGGAGGATAAAGAAGATGAAGAATTTCAAAATGAGGTAGTTTCGTGTTCAAAATCTGTTATGTTCAATTTTCATCTAAAAATTTGGCGGCAAAGACTGTTTCAGTTTTCGTTACTGCGACCTTTTTCTTAACAGCATTTTTCTTTGGAAAGAAAAACAAAACATTTAAATCTAGTATTCTATTTCTTTTCCTATCATTGAATTTTTGAAAGAAGTTTATAATGAAATTGTAAATTTTTATTAAAGCACGAGGTAACTGGATTCTCAGAACTTGACGCATTTCGAAACTTGAGTTTCTTTTTTTTTTTCATTAAAATATTTTTTAAACAATTTTCAATGTTACATAATCCTTTGTTATAGAAACAATACCGAGAGAGAACGCCAGTGTTATTTTAGTTTATTTTTTGGGTTGACTTTATTGAGTCAGTGTAATGTTGCCGTTTCGGCTTGGCCAGATATCTTCAATTTGGCCATCAAAAGCAGCAGTATAGATTTTGCTTTTCTTTGTGAAATTATTTTTTATTTATTTCTGATTATCTGTTATTACTATTACATAATCATTATTAATCTATTACATAATCATTCAACTCTCTGTATCAGTTGTGCTATCAGCTCGAAAAATATAACTTGAAAACCAATGTTCCTTGACTACTTTGAAATTCCAATTTCATTGTATTAGTTTTGTTTTGAAAATTTCCACTAT
This sequence comes from Thereuonema tuberculata, assembly GCA_023159025.1. Lineage (NCBI taxonomy): Eukaryota > Metazoa > Arthropoda > Chilopoda > Scutigeromorpha > Scutigeridae > Thereuonema > Thereuonema tuberculata. The sequence continues at coordinate 114,482,412 of JAFIDM010009631.1, forward strand.
TTAAAATTTAATTTTGTTATTCTATCTTCGTTTCAGTTTCCAGATCAGTAATTAAATTCATTTTCACTTTCATGCAGTTACCTGCATGTGAATCGGTCAACTCTGCGACTTTACAAAAAGAATTAAAAAAATAGATGTTGGACTTTAGTTTATTATGTAAGTGTAAATGTTAAGTTTCTGTAAACTTTAAAGTGGAACTATTGTATTTAATTAATAAAGCTATGGAGTTGAGTTTGAATAAACATCCTTCCTTTAGGTATCAAATATTGTGACTAAATCTATTTCAAAAACGCAAGTTGGCAGATAGTTTCAAACTTCGGTCCTATTATTAATAATAGCAAGGGGGATGACAACAAAACATTTCATTTTATTATTCCCCTTATTTTCTAATGATAGGTCAGAATCTGAACTTTATGAGCCTGTATTTAACATTTCAGAAATTAAAATTTCTTAGTTTCATGATTCTTCAAAATTTTAAGGATGACCCTTTCTCAGTTAAGGAAAAGTAAAAATTGTTACATAATAAATAGGGTCATTCCATGTCAAATCACCCAAGGGTAACCTTCATGTCTCAGATTTCAATGATTTTAGGTTTCTGAAAGATGCCTTATATCCCCGGTTTGTCTGTCTGTCTGTGGACACATATTCCACA
>JAFIDM010009631.1:114497355-114510384 GCA_023159025.1 Thereuonema tuberculata
CGGGGGGGGGGGGGGAGTTATCCGGGTTATCGAGTGCCGAGTTTTCGGGACTACTGTACAGACTTTTATTTTTCATTTATAATTTTTGTATTCAGATTACTTTTGAGAAATCCATTTAATGTATTAAACGCTTCATAGTTTGTAATGCTTCTGATATTTCGTGTAATAACTTCATCTGTTAAGTCTGTTTCAATGTTCCTTTATCTATTATTGCAACTGTTCTATTCATTTGTTAAGTTCTGTATGATCTTTTCTAGTATTGTGGGAATTGCAACAACAAATCCCAGTTTAGAAGGTAAGGGCTTCTCTGTGATTAAGTCCTTGTCACCTCACACTAAATACAGGGTGTAGGGGATTAGTTGCGGTTACATTGCAAAAGATGAAATTATTAATAATTGATCTGTGCTATTGAAGGTGAATTATTGATTTTAGTAGAAGCTGGCTTACACTGACCCATGAATCACCAACATTCAGGTCACTTTGGTTGCAGTTAAGAATATTAACAAACTAAATTACATAAAAGTTTGCTGGTAAAATCAGACAGTATTCTTAAAGGCCATTTACAAGCTGTGAAGCTGAAAATTCCAAATCTTAGATTTAATTAATGACAAAATACCTTAAAAATAAATAAATAAATAAAAAAATTTGTAATGAATGAAAACTATCTCATAATCAGGTCACGTTATTTTTACCCCTTTTCCATTTTTTTTTTTTATAATCTATAAAAGCAACAGTAAAAAAATAAAAATAAATATAAATAAATGAAACAGTGAGAAAATGTCCCATTATCAATGTAAAACCTAAGTAATGAGAAACAGATATATTCTTTTTATTAGCAGCCCATTTGGGAGCTGTTGTGGTAGCGACCAAAATTGCCCTGTAGCAATCTTTTGTCCTGTCCGTCCATCCATCTGTGTCTTGCCCTCCCCCTAACAACTCTCAAATGGATTGGGAAACAGACTTCACCATAGTCTTCACAGGCCCAAACACTGTAGGACTGGTTTAGGAACATAGGAACACCTCCATGTTTGAAATATTTGGCATTGTTTCATTGGATTTCCGCTATTAGCTTAAATGTTGGAAATGCAACCATCTGATTTCAGTTCTCAGCTAGAGCTAAATGGGTAAGGTCTCAGACACATATGCTGACTGTTGTTGGTTCAAATCCATATATCTAATGTTTTTTTGTTTTTGTTTTTTTGATTTTCTGATTTTCCTAACTTTTTTAAAAAAATTTTCTTACGTTAATGTACTGCCTTTTTTTTATTATAGTTTATTATTATTTGTAAATGTTTTTATTATTATGGGTCACCCTTAAATTTATGTTTTAGCACAAAATTATATTCACTTGTTTTTGTATATAATCTATTACCTAATCAGTGCTTGCAAAAATTTTTCTTGTGAAAATTAAGTTAATTTTTGAAGAAATTTTTATCTTTATTATTTTATTATTATTATTCTCTTAAATTTGCACATGTGCATCTAATTTTGTAAAAAATTAGATAATGAAAGCATCTTACTTTTATTAAAATTAAATAAAGCCGCCCCCCCCCCCCCTTCCAAAAAAAAAAAAGTTATGAGCTTGAAAGTATTGGGTGAGTGCAAAAGTTCTACCCGTTTTTGGATATAAATATTTGCAATGGAATTGCCCTGACACATGACATTGTAATGACGCAAATTGTCTGCCAATCAAACATAAGGATGCCTCACATATAAATGCATCGTGTCTCACAAAGTTAATTATCTCAAAAAAAATATCAGAGGGTGTAACATGGAAAGCGAGAAGGAGCATATAAGACATTATTTGTTATAAGAGTTTGATAAAAAGAGTACAGCAGTCGCAATGTTTGTCAAGTTTATGGGGAGGATGCAATAGACGAAAGCAAATGTCGTCGATGGTTTCGTAAATTTAGGGAAGGAGGCAGAAGCTGCCAAAATCAGGCTAGGAGTGGACGGCCATCACACGTTGGAGAGGACGATATTGACCAAGCCATAAGGAACAGCCCGATCCCAACCTTGCAAGAATTAGCAGAGACCTTTAACATACACCAGACAACGGTCGAGAGACGGCAAGTTAAGTGGGTTTTACGAGAAAGTTGGATCATTGGGTTCCACATAACCTGACGGCTAATCAACGGGATGACCAAATTGCCACTTGTGTTTCCTTGCTTTCCCGGTACAAAAATGACCCATTCTTGACACAAATTGTGACAGGAGATGAGAAGTGGGTTATGTACCGTACCGTACCGTACCGGGATGTGCAGGGAATAATTCACTGGGAGGTCCTGCCACTCAACCAAACCATCAATGCTGCCTTCTACTGTCTACAGTTAGACAGGCTGCATTCAAATTTGGTAGCAAAGCGGCCAGGTCTCATCAATCGTCGCGGTGTTATCCTTCATCACGATAATGCCAGGCCACATGCTGCTGCCATCACTCGCCAAAAGTTACTGGGCTTTGGTTGGGAGGTTTTATCCCACCCTCCCTATTCTCCTGACTTGGCATCAACTGACTATCACCTATTTCGTGCGTTGAACAATTCCTTCAGTCAGAAAATCTTTGATGATCTTGATGCAGTGAAAATTGCCATCCAGACTTTTTTGACTCGAAACCGCCGGAATTTTACCGCCGTGGGATTCATCTCCTACCAGAAAGATGGCAAGAGGTCCTAGATAGCAATGGGGATTATGCACATTTTGCGTTTATTTGCTCTTCTTTATGGGTAATAAAAACGGGTAGAACTTTTGCGCTCGCCCAATATTTAAGATTGATTCTTCAGTAGCTGAAGAGTAGTAATAATTTATAAAAATAACTTGTTGTAGTATTTTGATACTATGTGGATCAGAAAAGTGTTATGTAAAAAAACTAAAATCAAATTGATGATGTTTATAATATTTCTAATGTAGTGTAGATATTATTATAATTTGTTAATTTTCACTGATTACTTTTTTTTTTTTTTTTTTTTTTCAGTTTACCTATGCTGGTCGAGATAGTATAATATTTCTGATTGATGCAACAAAGCCAATGTTTTTAGAAGCAGATGAAGAAACAGCCTTTAATCTATGTTTAAAAGTAAAAAAAAATACTTTTTTGTTTAATTTTTGTGAAAAAAAAACTGAAAAAATATTTTTCATTTTTCATTATATAATGTATTTTGTATTGAATATTTGATGTTAAGCTGTTCTAACTGCAGTTCTTATAAGTGTTGAGGGATAAAAGACTTCTATAACTTAAAAGCCCTTCTTGTTAATGATTTTATTACTGAAGAATCTTGTGCATTTGATCAATACAGTTTTGTTCTTCAGACATTTTTCGCTGAAATTAGTATTTGATTCTTGTATCATGGGCCAAATGGTCTCTCCTTTTTATTTCAAATAGTTTGGATCTTTCATAAGACATAAGAAAACACATTTTTAGGTTATCAAATAAAAATTATGAAATTTCACTTTGAAGATTCAGTTGACACTTTTGATTAATGAAATGTACAAGATTTTTTTGTAAAAGTGATTTATTTTTTTTAATTTTAAACTAATTGCTTCAAAAATATCTTTCAAATTTAAATATTTACTTATGTAATAAACTGTCTTTTCTTTATCTTTAAAGTGTGCTAAGAATGTAATGAGTAATAAAATTATTAGCAGTGATAAAGATCTAATAGGAATAGTACTTTTTGGTACACATGAGAGCAAGAACTCCACGGACTTCAAACATATTTACATATTCCAGGTACAGAATTTATAATTTTATTAGTTCCAAGATATTATGAAAGATTTTTAAAAGATACCATTGGATTTTCATTACTTAAATATTAAATATTGTAAAATTTAAAAACTTTTGTTTTACAATTTTTTTATTATTAATAACACTTTTTTTTTTTATGCACTTAAATAACAAAATTATAAATTACAGTTGGACCTAATTTATTGTGGGAGAAGTGAAAGAAGGATATTTAAATAATAGAAATTGGCCCTTAAAGTTTTTAAATGGACTAATGCTCTGTTGAATAGAATGTTATGGAATATAGAATTAATCTAAGACCACAGACTTAATAATCATTTCAAACTTTAAAAAAATCACAAATTATGATTTAGGTTATTTGTGAAGTTAAGGTAGAACACTCAAAATTTGGAGTGCTTTTCCCATAAAACATTCAGAAACTTATCAAAAATGTCTGTTGCCTCCATTTTACAGTGTATTGATCTTATTTTTCATTAAAACAAAATTAAAGTTGAATCAAAAAAATTTCAGATGGTTGAGGTCTCTTATATTGAGTTTTAAAAATATTTAAAAATTGAAGAATAATCTTAAAGCACTTGAAACATTTAGAGTGATATAGTTTTGTTGAATCTTTAATTGTCCTTAATAAAAATAATCTTGTTTGTTTGATTTATTATTATTATTATTATTTTTTTAAGGATTTTGAACAACCAGGAGATGAGAGAATTTTTTAAATTTAAAAATTAATAAAAAGGAATTTTAAAAAAAAAAAAAAAAAAGCCCATATTAATGAAAGTATAAACTTGTATTCTGCAGCCAGCATTCATTTATTTTGAAAAGCTAAGTAAAGCTTTGATTATTTTAGTTAGCAGATTATAATGACATAAGAATGAAAAAAAAAAAAAAAAAAAAATTTAACTGTGCTATATAGTTGCACAATTGTTAAAGCTTTTAATAAGCTATAAGGAAATGTGTTCATTAAATTGTTTCACAAACGAAATTTTTCAGTAGCTTAGTCATTCCTTGTTTAAAACAACATAAAATATCAGTAATTTTTCATTATTTTATTGGTAGGAATTTGATTTTGACTTTGCAGTTTGTCTGTTCTTTACTATGCAGTTAAGTATATGGCATTCAGATATCATAAAAAGTTGCTGATAACTTACACTTCCATTGAGTCAGAATCCTAGGAAAATGTTACCGGCTATATTGTCATTTTTGTTAGATTATTTTTACTGCTTCTAATATTGTAATCAATAACTTTCCATAAATTATTGAAGTTTCATTAATTGCCATATGTGATAGAGGATTAAAATTTAAGTAACTTCTGTTAAATTGTATTTTTTCCCTTGTTCATAATATCTGAAGAAAAGATGTAGTCAATTTACTTTTTATTATTATTTTTGAATCAGGAAAATACAGTGACTTTCAGAAAAAATTTGGGCACAGCACATCATTTTTGCTGAGTGATGCCTTGTGGATCTGTTCCTCCATGTTTTCTAATTGGTAATGATTTATTTATGAAATTTTCATTTCATTTTCTTTATTTTTTTCTGTAATTCTTCTTCCATTTAGCAAGAATTTAATTTAAAGTTTTAATAGTTACTATGTTTGCACTGCAGACTGTGAATCATATTTAATTCAAATTATTTAAGAGCTTTCCAACACAAGTAATATGCATATTCCAAGTAATTCTAAGAACCTGAAATAAAAAAAAAATGCAGTTATAAAAACTTCCTATTAATGAAAAAAAAATAAAAAGCAAGTGTAAATTTTACATTTTGTTGGCTACTGCTACTTCACATTCCAGAATATAAGAAGAAATAGCAAAACTTATTTAACAATTGATATAAGACCCTGTTTCCCAATGTGGGGTGCATGCTCCACAGGGGGGGGGCAATTGGTAAATGGAAAATTGTTTTTTTTTTTAATATTTTGGTTGTAAAGCTTAAAAAACGTTTTTTTTTTTTTTGGTTGTGAAAGTTGTCTAATTTGGTGGGGCATAACATACTTTAGGTGGGGCATAGCACAAAAAAGGTTGGGAAACACTCATATAAAATTTTAATGTAAAGAATCTGCTTTCACATCAAATAAATTAACAGAAAGCTCTGTGAGATCTTATTTTCAACGCAGTCTATTTTACGTTTTAAATCAGGTACTGCAATCTATTTTTGATGATCTGGCCTTCAGTTGTAGATAAGATTACACACTGATAACTTCAATTTCTGCATTTGTATAAGCAGAAATGAAAATTAAATTCATGATAACATCTACAGTATAAAAAAAATGCCAGAGTAAAGGTACCAGGAAGGATTGGAAACGACTGTTGAATGTCATGCATAAAGTATCTCATGATGTCCCTTAGGAAAGAAATTATTGTTAATTTTAGATGGATAATTGGAATTAACTAAACTTAATACCATTAACACAAATTAGAGTCAGAGATTGAAAAAAAATATCAATCTGTCCTATACACCAGTAGCCCTCAACTTTTTTTGCTTGATGGTACACTTTTATTTTTTGCAGAAATTCCACAGCACACCAAACTTTTTCATTGCTTTTTTTTTTGCTTATAATAGAATCCTTTGAAAAACACCTATCATTTATAAAAGAAATTTTGAACATTTGAAAATACCTTGAAATATTTTTAAAGATGATTTGAAAGTGAATTAATACTTTATTAACCTACATTTGTTAGAATGAAACTGAATGTATGTAATTTATATGTTCAGCTGTCCGGATAATTTGATGCCTAGAATTTAGTCTAGATTAGAGCATTTGGCTAAGTGAAAAGATTACAGATGCACACTCAGAATTTTCCTGATGCGCACTGATTAAGAAACTCTGCTCTATACAATTTGAATATGGTTACGGTCTCCAGAACATCTTTCTAAATGTTCTAAGTTCATATTTGTAAATAAGTTCTGGACTGCATGTAATGAAATCGGAATATTCCTTTTTTCATAAAAGAAAAATTAAGGTTCTCAGTGTGATACTTGCAAATAAAAATAGACCATTTAGGAGGCTGAGGAAAAAAAATTATTACAATAAACTTTTTAATTATAAACTTCTAATAATATTTTCATTGAGAAACGCTAAGTTGTAATAGTAATCACATTAATCATATATACAGGATTTCCTAAAATTATCTTTACAGTTTTAATTCTAAATAAAATATTTACTATTAATGTTGATTATTTGATTGTAAAGATATTTTTTTCAGATATTTTACATTTTTAATAAAATACAGTAGCACCTTGCAATAAGGGGCTACTTGCTTAATGACACCAGACACCACTTTTAAATTAATGCACCATCTCTGTTTTGGTGATGTTTGGGCAATATGTACTCAGTATCTGAGCTTGAAAAGTAAACTGGTGCCATTTTCTTTTCGGAGTCGCTTGGTTACAGCTTTTCTGCATTTTGCATATCTCGGACAATTTTAAAATAATAATGATATAAAACATTTAGAAAATTATTATATAATTTATTTAGCCTTTGTATCACTGTTTTATAGGTCTAGTGCTATTATTAATATATAATAGTAGTAATATGTCATTTTGTCGTTGTATGCATTCTTAAGTGAAAAAGTTCATAATTCAATTAACAGGTTCTGGTCCCTAACCTACTGTTATTGCAAGGTGCTACTATAGATGTTAGAGAATCATCAAAAAAGAAAAAACCTGCTTAATGACAAGTCTTTGAACAAATAAAAATACGTTGTTATCTGTACTCTTTATTTTGGTTGATCCATGAAGATTGTTTATTCTTTGCATACATTGCTGAAATAAGAATTTCATTGTTCACGGTGAAGTGTGGGTCCTAAGGAGTTTAAAATGTGACACTATAGATCAGTGGTCGGCAACCTTTTGTTGTAAAAGGGCCAAATATGTTATGTGGGGATTACTGCGGGCCGCACTTGGGCCAAAAATTTTAACAACCAAACAAAAAAACGGAAAATCTTACTTTAACAACCAAAAAAAAAAAAAAAAAAAAACGGAAAATCTTACTTTAACAACCAAAAAAAAAAAATTCCAACATGCCCCGCGGGCCGCAGTAAAACGCTTCATGGGCCGCGGGTTGCCGACCGCTGCTATAGATTATAGAAAGCTTTGTCCAGAAGTTGCAAAAACGAAATATAGAGATAATGTCTCTGAGAAGTGATAATTTTAAGATATGTTTTTTAACATGGTAAGGAAATGCAACATGACTTTAGCATCCTCTTACGATGCTGTAAGACAGTGATGCCCAACCTTTCGTAATATGGGGGCCAAACTTGACTTTGCTGTGAATCTCGTGGGCCACAATGTGGCGGAATATCCTATTCAACAACCAAAAAAAAAAAAAAAGGAATCTCCTATTCAACAACCCCCCCCAAAAAAAGGTCCCATTAATGCAAATATGTAATTGAATATAGTAATAAAAGAGCGGGCCACATGTAACACCTTCGCGGGCCGTAGGTTGGGCATCACTGCTGTAAGGGATTTTATAAAGTATTTCCATTGAAGATGTTAGTACTGTAATTGTAATTTTCAAAATAAACAATTTCAGTATATAAGTTTCAAAAGAAACATGAAAATCAGTCCATTTGTCCATCTGCAAACTTTATAACTGAACAATTCTTACTTTTAAAATTTCAGTTTCCAAAGATAAGTTTTAAACTATCTTTGGGAATTCCTTTTGAATTTGGAATAAACTGGATAGATATTAAGTTTAATGTCAAAAACAATAATCAAATGTGATCAGGTTTTGAAAGTTGTAATAATCAAATGTTATTCTTCACTTTATAACAGCCCTCACATTATAGACTTTTCTGAAATGCAGTGGGACGGCTACATGGGCGGATTTATGGGGGTGCATCGCACCCCCAGATTTTTGGGATGATAATTTTTTTTACAGATAAAAAAAAATGTTTTCTGTTATAATAATTTTATTAATTATTAATTTAACCCTAAAAACGGAACATTTAAATTGGGTTTTGGTATTTGAATTTGGTATACAAATACCTCATACCTTCCGGTGAGCTCGCACCCCCAGATATCAAGACCTGAATCCGCCCATGGTTGGCTATTGCTTTCATATTTTCTGCTTGTCACATCAATCTCCCTCTTTCATAAAAACTTCACCCTACTTTGTACCATCCAAACTGTGACAGATATACAAACTGAGAAACTTCAAATTTAGATACCCTTTCTAAAAGTATGCAATAAGTTAAAAAAAAAAAAAATTAAGTTAAAAATGTTTTTAAAAATATAATTGTTTTGAACTGGATGTCATTAAGTCTAGGAATTACAAATGTAACTATAAAATTGGACTTTATGAATGGATGACTCTACTGATATCATTCCTCTGAAAACAAAACAAAAATTTTCTGAAATTATCCACAGGAAATCAGAACTAATGTTAACATTAATTAAAAATTATACTTTGTACTTTTTGCAATTGAAATAAAAACAAGTATATTAATTTAATTAAGACGACAGTTTAAAAAATAGTGATTTTTTTTGTTTTCCTCCACAGTACTTACAAGTTAGCTAGCAAACGAATTTTGCTGTTTACCAATACTGATGATCCTCATGCAGAGGAAATACAACATCAAAGACAAGCTAAGCAGAAAGCTCAAGATTTGTTCGATATAGGAATTGAATTAGATTTAATGCATATTGAAAAACCAGGGGAAGGCTTTGATGTTACAAAATTTTATCAGGTAAAAAAAAATAGTTATTGCCAAAATACTTATGACCAGAAATCTCATCATTTTTAAATTATATAATAATTTTACAGTTGCTTTACTAATTAACATTATTTAACACTGAACAGGAGAATGAGAATACATTTGAAGTCTGTCTAATTTTTATATAACTTTGAAAGTAATAGAAGTTATTTAAATAAGCAGGAACATAAAGAAAAAGAAAAGAATCTGTAAATTAGATATTTGTCAAATTCATACATAGTGCATTCCTCTGATGAATTTTTAGAACAATCTTTCCTGTGTTGGCTTTTGTCCAGCATAACCTTTCATGTTTAGATTAATTTTTGATGTTGCATGAAATATGATTTATATGATTTACCAGAGTCTACAGTAACTTGACTATTAATACACTTCAGTGACTTAGACAAACATTGTAAGGTATAGCGTACTCAATGGAATAGTAGGATTGCCATCTGTTTCTTATTTAATGACAAAAGTATGTGCCCTAGTTTATGAGTTGTAATCTTGATAAACATGAATAAAAATGTAAGTAAGGAAAAAGTAAAGATAAAAACATACACAATTAAAGATTCACTGAACTATTTTTGGAATTTTTGTACTGGGACTCCAAAACAGATTGTTTCATGCTTCTAAGCGATCATCAGTTGAATTTGCCCAGTACTCAATAGCTCAGTGGAGTCAAAGGAATATAAACAAAAGCACAAATAATCAGAACAATTGCCCTACAGTTAAAAAAAAAACATCAAAATACAAATTAAGAATAAAAATGATCATTGCCGAATTTTTAAAAATTTATTATTTATTTGTGCTTTTTGCAGCACAATCTTTATTACTTTAAAAAAAAACAAACAAGAAAATCAGATAAGTTTGTAAAAATTTTAGTTTCCAGATTAAAAACAGTTTTTTAGTAAAGTAGCTTACTGAGATTTCCATTACCTCTTATAGTGGTGGGCAGGGATGTCAGAAAAATCCAAATCAGTGTTAAATAATTTATGAACAGCTCAAATTCTTATTCTAGTGACTGTGAGTTGTCAATCTTATAATGAATTAAAGACTAATTAATAAGCTTTTAAAATCTGTGATGAGACTGGAACCGTAAAAGACAATTAGAGACCATTATCAAGACATTATTATTAATATCTAATATTAATTATCAAGAATGGTTTACTAATGAAAATAATATAGGGAGAAGATCATGAGACTTAGTTGTTCTTCATGCTGGTGTAGTTGATTAAGGAATTACAAGGGACAATATTGCATGATATGAGAAAGCTGTAGGAGGACAATATCATGAATTGGGAAGCTTAGTGGACAGTTTAAATCCATATAAATCCTTTTTTTATTTTTAATAAATCAACATTGATAAAATTTCGAAAGCAAATTTTTCCAAAAGCTTTTTAGATCAAGAAACACACTTTTTCAATATCGTTGGCTCGCATTTCGTGCCATAGTTTTCATTAAGAGAGATCTGTATGTCTGGGAAGTTTAGCATGTAATGAACTAAAATGAAACAATTTAAAGAAGGAAGAGACTGAACAAAGATGGATAGAAATACCTAATCAACAAATAACAATGAAAAATACCACCATTATTATTTGTTGATTTTGAATCATTTTTGTGCATTCTCTTGCATCTTTAAATTGCTTAGAGTTCAATATCTTTTGTCAGATTTTAATACTTTATTTCATGTAGTTTTTAATATACTTTTTTTTTTGTATTGTTAGAATGCTGTGCAATATTTCTTACAGAAACGTTAACCAAAATTGTTATTGTACAATTTATTGTATTTTTAATGTTCATTTATACATGTTTATATTTTAGGATCTAATTTATCTAGCAGATGATGAAATCAAAACGTTGCCTAATGCATCAACAAAATTTGATGAACTTTTAACCAGGTATATTTTGCGTGTTTTTTTTTTGTTATTACTAAAAATTATTTCTTAAAAAAACACTGCTTTGCCTCTTGTTATCAAAGCATGAATAGTGCGTAATAATATATTTTTCATCAGTAACAAATATAAATCAATTAAGATCTGGCTTCGGGGCTGATCACAGAAGAGTTTGAATGTTGAAGCCTTCCCTTTGGCAAAAATCATTCCTGATAAACTAGGGGGAAGGGAGCGTTATCACATTAATCTTTCTTATGGCTGCTTTACATGCTCTAGAAAACTTACTTCAGACCGGCTAGTGGCTCGAAAAAGGCACACTCACTTGAAAAATCTGCCAGTTGCTCTAAATGCAAAAAGTTCTAAATTCAGGCAAATATTAGAAACAAGTCGACACCAATGCTCTTGGTGGCTAGAAAATTTATTTAAAAACTACGACAGAGTTAACTTTACACTGAAATCTGGATATTTTTTGCTCGTGGTTTCAATCCACAGCTTCATTCACCACCTTCTCTTCCTCCGAGATTTTTTTTTTTCCTGTTTCTTTATCTCTGCTGTGAAATGAATTGAAAATTAATAGCAAAACAGAGCTGCGAAATGAACTTGTTTGTTGCTTCGCCAACCAGTATTTTTAATCGCGATTTGAACGAGAGCAAAACACGATTTGCTGCTCGCACTTGTAAAGCTGCAAATGGCAAGTTTTCGAGAGCATTTAAAGCGGCCATTAGAGCTTTTTTTTTTTTTACTAACAACTGAATCATTGCTGCTAGCTTTAGTCCTGATACAAAATCTTGTAAGCAGATGAAAATCCAACCATAGTTCTGTGAAAAATATTTGTATGAATATTCCACACCACACATAACAATCTGATTAATAGATAACCACTAGAAGCAATTCTCATTGGTCATTTATAACAATTTCTAGTAAACACACACCATGAATTTTTGCAATTCTTTCATTGATGAATGATTTGCACTTTCTATTCCTTCCATTACATACTCTACATTGCAAAATTAAAAGGAACAGGTATACTACATAAATTTTGCTGATCTTGTACTAGCATTTTCATTCAAGATCTTTGAGCAAGCAAGGAAATTGACCTATGTTCAAGACTAAACAAACATTATTTAGAACTTTTGGAAGTGGCAAATTTTTAAATTACTTAAACTCTTCTAAACATAAAATGAAGATAAGATTTTTCCTGCTTTCATAGTTTTAGATCAATAGATTCAAAATCTTGTAAGTAAATCATCTCTAAATGTCTTTAAGGAAACATGGACCAATTATTTCAATAAAAAAAAGTTTGAAACGGACTTCACATTTTTCTTCATAAGTAGTTTTTTAGGATTTTTCTTTTTTTTTTTTTTTTTTTTTTTTGAGGAACTGTAACTTTTTGCTTTTCATATGATTGCTGGTCCAGTTGTTTATTTTAATTCAAATATACACTCATTACCAAAAAAAAAAACGCACCTAGAAGGAGATGTCCGATTGTAATGAAATTTCGTATGCAAAGACATTGGGACCGCCCATGCAAATGATTAAACTTTGGTGTCCAATGAATGAATAGCGAGAGCTACAGCGCATCGGAACTGCACACTCAGCAGGTGTATATAAGAAGCGATTCTCAATCTGATGGTCAAAATTTCTGTTGCATTGCGAGTTAGGATACCTTTCAACGACTGAAAAAATGCCTCGCCGCAGGATTCGAGC
>JAFIDM010009631.1:114510394-114531313 GCA_023159025.1 Thereuonema tuberculata
CTTGGCGCGATCCGGTTGGAATGATGCTGACTGGGGACGTATAGTGTTTAGCGACGAATCCCACTTCCAACTGTGTCCTGACGATCGTCGCAGACGTGTCTGGAGACGCCCAGGGCAGCGTGCCGATCCTGTTTTCACTATTGCATGCCACACAGGCCCTCAACCAGGAGTTATGGTCTGGGATGCCATTTCCCTTGATAGCCGGACTCCTTTGGTCGTCATTAGCAGCACACTTACAGCACAGCGGTACATCGACAGCATTCTGAGACCTGTTTTGCTACCCTTCCTTTTGCAGTACCCTGGCCTTATTTTTCAGCAAGATAATGCCAGACCACATACGGCACGTGTTGCTATGACCTGTCTTGCAGCTTGTGAAACACTTCCTTGGCCAGCCAGATCCCCAGATCTCTCTCCAATCGAGCATGTCTGGGATATGATGGGAAGGCGACTGCATCCACCAGGGAATGTGGATTACCTAGCCCGACAATTGGAGCAAATTTGGCAAGAAATACCGCAGGAGACCATCAGGGAGCTTTATCACTCTATGCCACGTCGTGTGGCAGCTTGCATTCAGGGTAGAGGTGGGTAACACCTTATTGAGTTTGTTACTTTGTAACTCTGAAATAAATCATTCAATTTGTCTGAAAGTTTAATCATTTTCTATTCTGTACATAATCTTCCTCTCCACCAATTTTTGTCTCCATCGGACAACTCCTTCTAGGTGCGTCGTTTTTTTTGTTAATGAGTGTAAATTTAGTCGGAAATTCAATTCAAGTGATGATGTGTTTTGAAATCTGATTTGATTATTCTGCTTTATTATATTAAAAATGATATTATAAATTGATCTTTACATTAAAAGTGAATTTTTTTAAGAGTTTAAAATATGGCATTTCTTTTATTCAGGGTTAGAAAAAAGGATCATAAAAAAAGAACTGTTGGAAGGATTCCATTCTCCATTGGCAACAATTTCAAATTTAGTGTTGGAGTGTAAGTTATTAGTTAATACATTTTAAAATATATTTTTTTCCATCTTCATCCATTCATTAAATACAGTAATTATAAAAAGATAAATAATAGACTCAATTTTTATACTAAAATCTATAAAGAGAAAATATTATTATTATTATTATTATTATTATTATTATGAATTTAATATTAAATTAAAATTGTCAAAAGATTGTTGGATTGGAATTAAAAATATCTTAGGAAAAGGAAATAATAGTCAGAAATCTAAGAATTCTGAATTAAGGGAAAAAAAAGTTGCTGACAAATTCTGTAATTTTTAGTATAATATTTCTTATTATTTTGCTCTCAAAGTTTAAATGACAAATTTTAAGAGACAATCCTTTCAATTACATTATTATTAATTTCAGGGATCGGAAATAATTACAAAGTAACTGCATTACTAGTAAGTTACTTTTTTCTAGTAATAATCAATAACCCTGTTACTTTAATAAAAAAAAGGAGCTGTAACTACAATGCCGTTACTTTTGTGAGTAATGGAGTAATGTAAACTCATTACTTTTCCAAATCTTCAACCGAATTGACCAATCTTCAAGAACAATTTCATTAAGGATGATGTTACTTTTTGTCATTATATGATGACAGTATATGTGCTGATAATAAATGTAGAAGAGGGAGGATTAAAAGAGAAAAAAACTGGGCCTCTTTGAAATAAATCTGCAAAAACAAATATATTGTAATAACAAAACTAATTCATTTGAGACATTTATGCCCATCTAATTTAGATGCTGCACATTCAGAATAAGAAGGAATCTTCTTTTCAGCAAAAAAAAAAAAAACAAACAACTGCTTTCCTACGCCTGCTTGGGATGGGTGGTTTTCAAAAAAGCAAAAACAACACTAATTATTTTTTAAATAAATGACATCATAGATATGTAGAAAAGCTTAAGTAAAATAACTGATTTTATTATATAAATTTAAAGATGATGATAGAATATTTATTATATTATTAATGTCTAATTATTAGGGCACAAAGTTTGTAATAGTTCATTTTTTAATTATTTTTTTCCACTCTAATTCTTACATTTACAAGTTTTGAAGCTTCATCTAAAAAGAATATTTAAAAACCTACAACTAACTCTGTACTTATATAAATAGATAAAATGCAATTTTTTTTAAGGTTTAAACAAGTAGTAAAATTTATACCAAATTCTTCTACAAATTCTCTTCTTTTCATATTTTGTAATATATAAAAGTAACTCTATAAACTCCTTCATAGTATTTAAATAGTTTATTTAAATACAAAATAGCAAATTTTCGGGAACATAATATTTCGTAATTCCCTTCTTCAAGCAAAATAAGAATTAATAAATCAAACAATAATACAAAAAAGAAAGAACATCAACAATTTAAAAATTACATATAAAAATGAATGCTATAAAATTGTTGTAACAATGGTAATTGAACATTATTAAATTTATAGATAATGACAAGAATTAATATTCACAAAAACAATAAATTGATTAAAGTTAATAATTCATTGAATTTGCACCAGTGATAGTGACACCTTTTTTATTGTCTGTTTTAATAAAATTTCTAATCAAACCGATGGTGATGGGGTCCACTTTGATACCTTCATATCTATTAAAGTTATTGTTTCTAGTATTCTTTATGATGCAACTTTTTAATAAATTTTTATACATTTAATAATGAAATTTAAGGAATTTTTATATTTATTCTTTTTAACTTTTCTTACTTGGTTATTGGGATTGAAATAAAAACCATCAAATAGTAGATAAGGCTATATTGGCATTTCGTTCCAGTGATCAAAAATATATTATCATCAAATGAAGATTTTCTGTTAATTTGAATTTTTGATTATTTTAAAGTAGAAAAGCACTTATTTAATATACACTGCCTGACAGAGAAAATTCCACACCATGAAGATGTGAATGCAGTACCATGCAAATTGCAGAGTGGATGCTCATGTACAAGTTATGCAATTGATTAAAATTTCTGGCGAATCACAGGAACTGCGTGCATGATAAAAGTAGACAACCAGCATGTGTAGCCATCATTCAAGACATCGTCCCGGCTGCGAGAACTGAGTGTTTTTCCTGTTACTGCGTCTGGAAAACGAACAAGGAGTGTTAATGACTTTAAGATGCCATCGTACACAATTACATCATACAGATGCATTCATGAGAGGTTTCATTGTAGGTCTACATACCACTGGTTAGTCCTCGCGCTGTATTGCGGATGAAACACAACGTGATGCCACAACCGTTGTTTGCATTTGGAGACAGTGGTCTCAGGAAGGAAATATGAACCTTTGTAGTAGGACCGGAGCTCAGTGACGGACATCAGAGTGCGTAGATCGTCGCATCAGATGTCATGCCGTAGCACACCCACAATCTATGACTGTTAACATTTTGCAGAGTGTACAAGGAGTTTTGAATGCTCCAATATCAAACGAACAGTGTCGTGCTGATTGGCTACGGTAGGTTGTTGTTCAGCCATCCGTTGTGAAGGCTACCCTTAACAGTGAGCCATCATCGTCATCACTTAGAATCATGCATAGCAAACAATTATACCTGCCTGAAGACTAACTATACAAAACTTCATGACCTTTTCAAAGAAAAATATCCTAATAACAGGGTTCATATGATAGCTACAAAACAGTTTTGCAAACTAACTACAGTATAGGATTTGGGTATCTGCGCACTGACACATTCAGTTTCTGTGATGAAAATGTAATTTAACAAACTTGGTTCAAGCAAAAATAAATAACCAGGCAAACAACGATCCCGACGTGATGATGCCGAGATGCAGGAACTGCAAAAGTAAAAGAGAAAACTTTAAACTGAGAAGAAACTTCATCTTGCAAAGGCTGATGTGTTCTACTCGATAAGAGAAAATCCAGAAATGAATCAAAACCTAATCTCACAGCAGAAGCTACAGCAATGGATTTCCAAAACAATTTGCCTACTCCAAATATTACAACCAACAACATTTATTATAAGCGTCAACTCTGTCTACCTTTTTAACATATACGTCTTCTAAACAGTCTGTCTTTTACGTAAACCCAGAAACCATTGCTAAGAATGGATCTGATGAAGTAACGTCTATGCTGTATGATTTTGTGATGAACAAACTTGACCCTGCTGTTCAGGTTCTGCAAATTTTTTGCGACTCCTGTTTCGGGCAGAACAAAAACTATATTGTATTTAAGTCCTAAATAAGTGGGCTGATGTGTCCAAGAAACTAGATCTACACCTTAGCTCTTTCAGATCATTGAGTGTACTAGAAATATATTCCTCAGGTTTACCCATTTTCTAACCCCAGGATACAGGAAAACATGCCCCTTTGAAGTTCAGCCCTTAAAAGAACTGCAAGTAGACTGACTGCCCAGATGGTCTGAGGCACAGAAACTTGTACGGTAGAGCATAGGAAATCTTCTCCTTCAAAATCATGTGAGGTCCAAACATTCACTTGGAAAAACTTTGGTGCAGACAGCATATCAAGTACGATGAACCTCTACACCAGTGTGAAAGCTCAAATTCAACAATTTACAGCACCTCAAATGATGATGAGAATCGTGCCTGCTATGATGCCATTCAGACTAAAAATGAGGATGACGAAGAAGAAGAAAATGATTACATGGAACTATTTTTGTGATTTCAAATATGAACTTTTTTTCCAGTTGTGATGTGTTTTAATATTTTCTTAAGAAATGTATTGTTAAAAAACATAGTCAGTCCTAATCTCAAAACTTTTATTTGCGTTTATTCCAAATTACTCTAATTGTGGCTTACATCATTTTCACCTCTTACCCTTCATATATTGATTATTGTAATTCAATTCATATGACTGTATTACGTATTATAAGCACTTGTTGATGGGATTCTTTTGAATCCTAATTGGATTTGACTATTTAAAAATTGCTAAAAAAAAATTATTATTATTTTTATTACTTTCTAGGTATAACCTTTTCAGGCAGCTGAATAAACCTGCTCCTGTAAAGCTGGCAAGAACTACAAATAGTGAGCTAAAAACAATGAGGAAAACATTTCTAGGAGTAAGGAAATTAAGAATCCTTAAGTGGTTTAATCTTTTGTTTAGTCAGCTAGAAAGTGTAGATCCTGATTTATGATATGTACTTGATTGAAAGTTCTCATTTTATTGAACAGCATATACAGATGATCCCCAACTTACATAGTCCCGACCTAGGTAGATCCGGAGTTACAAAAAAAGTATGTCGAAATTAAAAATAAAATTTTGAGTTTCGCCAAGTGCTAACTTAAACATTGAGATACAGTAGAACCCCTCCAATCCGTCACCTTTGGGACTGGGGGTATGGTCGGAACGCAAAAAAGGTCGGATTATCAGAAAATACAAAAAAATACGGATTTACAATAAAATATACGGATTTACAGCATTATCAAGCAGTTCAAGTTTAGGCTTTTTCAATGTTTTGCGATTCTTAAGAGCGTTTTCACCATCTACCGTCACTGTAAACAACACATTGGCGCGACGGGTGGTGAGTCACCAACGAGTCGGGGACAAGTTCGGCCGGCTTGAGCACGGTCGGATCAGCCGGAGTGGCGGACGAGAGGGGTTCTAGTGTATGTGATATGTATATGCTACGTCCTCCACATGTGACAGGCAGCATTTGACTAGTTACCATATGTATCTCCTTGTGTAAAGACAATTTCTGTTCTAAGTGTTTCAACTTTTTCAGTTATTTCTTATAGTAATCAAACACCAAGGCCAGTTAGAAGCATCCATAGTGAATAAAGTAATCAGGCTGCAAAATTATTTGTAATTTGTTGTATTACCAGTACTGTTTATTTTGTTCTAATATTTTTTATTTGAAAGCTATGTCGAGAGGGAGTGCTCCGATCTTTGTAAGTATCAACTTACGTAGGGGTCTGTGAAACGAAACCCTTAATTAAGTTGGGGATTGTCTGTATTAAATAGTATGCTTTTGTTAAATGTTTACCGCCTAGTACCTTAATGCAGGGTTATTCATAATTCCTTGAAACACTTCAAAGGCTTGCATCTCTGTGGTGAAAAAAGGGATATTTGTCCCCGAGATATCAAATAAAAGACAAACTCGCTAAGTTTTTTTTCATAAATGTTCTGTGTGTCCACCTTGTGTGATGCAGCAGACATCCAGGCGGTAATCCATTTCTGAACATATGCTGTGCAGCATATCATTGTTGATGGTTGCAATTGATTGGTGATATGATGTTGCAGTTCTGTGAGCACAGCAGGGAGTGGAGAACACTTTTGTCCTTTGCATACCCCCAAAGAAAAAAAAAAATCTTAAGGAGTCAGAGCTGGTGACCTTGGGGACCAGCTGAGTAAGGCCTCGGCTATGCAGCCTACCTAACTTTGTGGCAATTTGTCGTTCAGATATTCATGGACCAGGTTGTCATAAGGTGGGGGTGTGCAGTCTTGTTGATAAATGTAATTGTTGTCTGCATCAAGCTGTGGCATCAGCCACTGCTGTAACATATCAAGATATGACGTTTCCGTTACGTTTGCCTCACTGAAGAAAAATCTTCAGTACAGCTTCTCTTTCGAAATTGCACATTAAGCTTTGGGTGAGTCTCACACGTGCTCTCGTTACATGTGGTTTCTGAGTCCCCCATATGCACCTTGTAGTTATGTGAATTGTTGCTTCATCACTAAAGATCAGTCTATCATCAAAACCATCAACTTCAAGGCAGGCTTGCAGAACTGAGTCCGGCTTGCATTGTTGTGAACATTGAAGCTCCTGCACCAACTGCAGCCTGTAGAAATTCACCTTCAGAGACACTTGCGAAGAATTTGCCAAATTGTTGTTTGCCACATTCCCAGATGCAAGGTGACACGGTTAGTTGACTTATGGGGACTCCGCAGGTACACCTCCCTTGTCTGTTTCACCGTCTCATCAGAAGGGCCAGGTCGTGTGGAGTGTATTTTTGTGCACAAGACAGCCTTCACCTTGGAATCTCACATATCAGCTCTTTATGCTGTTGTGTGCCGGTGCCTCCTTTCTGTACTCACTTCTAAATCTTTGCTGCATAGTCACCACTAAACTTGTTTTTGCTTGTTCTAAGATGCAAAATACCTTGTCACATTATGAGACTGCCATTTTGGTTGCACCTGCACTCCTAGCGGCAGCCTATGGAATAGCATGTAGCACTCTGCTTTAAAAAATCTTGGTGAGTTTGTCTTTCATTTGATATCTGGGGGGCAAACATTTCTTTTTTCGCCACCGAGCTGCGAGCCTCTGAAATGTGTCAAGGAATTCTGAATAACCCTGTATCATACATATTATAAGCTAGAGATTATCTTAAGTATTTAAAGCAAGAAAAAATTAACATTTCTATCTATTAATTTAATTACTGTTATTTCTAGTAATATAGAATTTTTAATTATGGAACCACGACAAAGTTAGAATTTCATTGTTTTCTAAAGAAACTGTAGAAGCAATAAATAAAAAAGCAAGATTAAAATCAAAATTTACTTCAAAGGACAAAAGTTAATGTAAATTTATAAAAAAAAAAAAAAAAAAATCAACAAACTATATATCATTGATTAGAGTAAAATGTCACGAATGCATTTTCCTTCATTTTTTTTTACGTTTCATTGCTGGGGTTAATTGTTTTTATTTCTTTTTTTTTTTAATTTAATATTTTTTATTGAGTTTATAATATATTTAAAATAAATTAATGATATTAAGATAAAAATTATAGAATATTAAAAAAAAATTGGTTAATTAATCGATTAATTTAAAGTATTATTTCTTTCTTATTTATATTGTAATTTATTAAATATAATAACTTATTTGCATAGTAAATTAAATACAACATGTTAGAAATAAAAAAAAAAACTTTTATTCATTTATTGTTGTTTTATGTTAATTAAAATCAAAGATAACTAACATTAGTGATATTCAGTTTTATTATTATTAAAAATAAATAAAATTAATTTAATAATTAAATTAAACAATTTCAAATACAAAAAATTATTTGTTTAATTTTTACATTTTTTTTTTTTAAATTTTAGACTTTGGATCTTCTTTACTATATAAGAATTTATTCTAATTATTGCTAACATATTTGATGACCACTGAAAGTTTAATTGCAATGGTAATATTCTGTTGTGGGGTTTCACCGATGAGTCACTGGGAAAATATTTAACTGTTTTAATCTGATTGGACGTATCATGTGTGAACAGAAAAAGGACAGATCTGGAGTGTATCCCATTCTTATGCTGTATTAACCAAATAACTTCAGAGGACACCTGAATGCACTTTTAGGAGCACTGAAGGAGCACTTCTGAGGACATCTGAAAATTATGAAGGCATCACAGTGGCTGCTTCACGATGGCTATAGCAACAGGACCCTGTGTTCTATGAGTCTGGGATGACAGATTCTTTAAAAGCTATGACAAATACCTAAAATGTGGCACTGATACCAATAGTTTCGTAGTTCATTACAAGTTTTCAGAAATAAATTCTTGTCTTTAAAATGATAAAGAATGTCCCCCCCCCCCCCTTTTTTTTCCTGATGGACCCTTGTAGATCCATTGTCATGACTTTCTCAGATATGAAATCATTTACATGAAAGTGATTGCTTGTCAATAAAATCAAAGTAACAGTAAGGATTACAGTTAGAAGCCACTGCTTCATTTTCACCTAGCAACCGAGGAAAATAGTTTCATTGATTAATACCTGTAACCAATGTTCCTCAAACTATCTGTGGGGAGAGATCATCTTTTTTTTATTTCCAATCTGTCACAGACTGATACTACTATACAATATCAATTTTGTTTACTTATAATTTGGTGTGCTTAAGATGTATTTATTTTATTGTGAACTATTAACAAACATTTCAAGGAATTAAAGAATAATTAACAGTATTGATTAGAACTCAAAATGTACCATAATCTGTTTTTATTTTAAATTTTATATTTATATAATCCAAATTATTATAGTATACTTGTTATCGGTACTTTTTTTTCTAACTTGGAGACAAGTTATGCTGTCAAAACAGATTAACATAAATTATATATCAAAATGTTCAGCTAAAAAAAATAACAATGACACCAAAATTTTAACGTTTTAAACTCTAGGTCAAAAGTTATGAGCTTTTAAAAATCTCTGGAAACAGGACGTGACCATTACAATACGAGCGTGCATAGCGGTTAAAAGAGAAAAAAAAATTGTTTCAATTTTAAAATGGTCAAACTAAGTTTGTAATATTTTAAAGATATATTTAACATTTTAATACATTTATTAAACATTCATGTAACACTTTTAAATAAGTACACTTTCTTGAATAATACTTCATCAGAAAACATACAAAACAACAGAAATTTCGCACCAACCTCATTTGATTAAAGACAGTTTTTGTGAGGTGGAAATTCGCGTTTTCATTCTATTACCAATGTGTAATTTTGTAGACATTTAATGAAATCTTTGATTTGTTTGTAGAAATATACATCTCGTAGTTGACAGATAGGTGCGCATTCCAGTGGAATCACTTTGAAAGTTTATTTTATTTTATTTTATATCTTTATTTTTCTTATTTATTTTAGCAGATTTTTTTTCTTGCATTTTCCTAATTTTCAAAATGCAAATCATGAGAAGGGAAAATAAAATACTATTACAGGGATGACTTGTGAGTTTATTCGGTTTTCGCTCATAACTTTTCACCCAGAGGTCACACTTTTAAATTTTGGGTATCATTGTTTATCTTTTCTTGGAAATCTGAACAATTTGATATGTGACCTTTGGGGGGTCAAAAGTTACGAGCCAAAACACGAAAGAGGGGGACCAGTACAAAGAATGAAAATAACACACAAGTTCTTTATTATTATTATTATTAATTTTTTTCCCGAACTTACTATGTATTCAAAACCTGTATGAAGGTGCAGCATTTATTTTAAATTTAAATTAATAATAGTCTAAACATGATATAAATTTAATTAAATATAATTTTTTTAATGCTAATTTATCATTTTTGAAAAATAGTAATACAAATTTCTTTCTATTTATACAGATTTCTACATTGATTTTTTTTGTATTTTTTTAGAATTAAAATCAAATTAAACTATTATTGACAAGTGAGAAATTATTCAGCGTTTTGATCAAAATTTTCTACTTTTTTCTTTTTTTCCTCAGACTTATTATTATTAATTTTTTCCTGACTTACTGTACATTGAAATCCTTTATATAGGTGCTGCATTTATTTTAAATTTTAAATTAATAATATTAGTCTAAACATGATATAAATTTAATTAAACATAAGTTTTTTTAATTAAACACAAATTAAACTAGTATTGATTAGTGAGAAATTATTCAACGATTTGATCAGTTTTCTACTTTTTTCTTTTTCTAAACTCAATTGAAAATATTGTCGTTGATATGCAATCAATTTCAATCTCCACGGTTTCTTCCTCAACATTGCTACGCGTGGAATAAAGCTGGGCTCTGAAATAATTTGGATCTGCCTTTTGCTGTAACTACAAGTGAATTTTGCATTGACTGTGAGCGTAACGTAGCTTGCAGTCAATGTGCATCTCGTGCTATGATAAGATGTGGATGGTACAAAACTTACTATTGTTTTTATCATTATTGGAATTTTCATTATTGTAATAACTACGTTGAATAAGTCCTCATTTGTCAATAATAACAGGGTGTCTACAGAATCAGGGAAACCGGGAATTATCAGGGAATTTTGTTATTCTCGAAAAAATCAGGGAATTTTGCAATTATTACTTAAAATCAGGGAATTTTTTGGTTGAACAGATAGTTTTTTTTTTTTTTGGTGTAACAGATTGGTTTTTTTTTTTTTTGGTTGAACAAATCAGGGAATTTTAAAAGAAATTGTTCATGAAATCAGGGAATGTTTTTATTCAGATTTTGTAGACACCCTGAATAATATAATTTGATTTAAATTCTGAAAAATCAAAAAACAAACAAAATCAATGTAGAAATCTGTATAAATAGAAAGAAATTTATATTACTATTTTTCAAAAATGTTGAATAGGTATTAAAAATTTGTTTAATTAAATTTATATCATGTTTAGACTTAATATTATTAATTTAAAATAAATGCAGCACCTACTTACAGGATTTAAATACACAGTAAGTCTAGAAAAAATTAATAATAATAAGTAAGTCTGGGGTAAAAAAAAAAAAAAAAAATGAAAATTTTGATCAAATCGTTGAATAATTTCTCACTTGTCAATAATAATTTAATTTGATTTTAATTCTGAAAAATACAAACAAACAAAAATCAGTGTAGAAATCTTTATAAATAAAAAGAAATGTGTATTAATGTTTTTCAAAAAAATATTAAATTGGTATTAAAAAATTTATATTTAATTAAATTTATATCATGTTTAGACTAATATTATTAATTTAAATTTAAAGTTAATGCTGCACCTACATACAGGTTTTGAATGCATAGTAAGTTTGGGAAAAAATTAATAATAATAAAGAATTTGTGTGTTATTTTTATTCTTTGTACTGGTCCCCCTCTTTTTGTGTTTTGGCTCATACCTTTTGACCCCCCAAAGGTCATGTATCAGATTGTTCAGATTTTCAAGAAAAGATAAACAATGATACCCATAATTTAACAGTGTGACCTCTGGGTCAGTTATGAGTGAAAACCGAATAAACTCACAACTCATCCACCCTGAAATAGTATTTTATTTTCCCTTCGCGTGATTTGCATTTTGAAAATTAGGAAAAAGCAAGAAAATAATCTACTAAAATAAATAAGAAAAATAAGGATGTAAAAAAAAAATAAACTTTTTAAGTGATTCCACTGGAATGCACACCTATCTGTCAACTATGAGATGTATATTTCTACAGACAAATCAAAGATTTCATGAAAATTAAATGTCTGCAAAATTACACATTGGTAATAGTATGAAAACATGACTTTTCATCACATAAGAGATGTCCTTAATCAAATGAAGTTGATGCGAAATTTCTCTTATGTTTTGAATGTTTTCTGATGAAGTATCATTCAAGAAAGTGAACTGTATTTAAAAGTGTTACATGAATGTTTAATAAATGTATTAAAATGTTAAATATATCTTTAAAATAATACAAACCTAATTTGACCATTTTAAAATTGAAACTGAAACTTTTTTCTCTTTTCACTGCTATGTGCGCTCGTGTCATAACCGTAACTTCCTGTTTTCGAAGATTTTTAAAAGCCTCGAGGTCAACCGGTTAAAATTTTTTTGTCATTGTTTTTATTTTTTTTTAGCTGAACATTTTATTATATAATTTATGTTAATCTGTTTTTGACAGCATAACGTATCTCCAAGTAAGCTATATTATTAAACATATTAAAATAATTCTGATATTTTTTTCCAGAATTTCAAAATTCACATTAATGAAAATTTTTGAAAAATAAAGAAACCAAAGAGGAAATTAAGTTCAAGAAAATTTAAATTTTGAGCTTTAAAACTTAGCAGTAACAACTGATTTTTATTTTCAGGATACAGGAGAAATTTTGCTTCCATCTGATGTAAAAAAATACCAAGAGTATGGTGGCAAGAAAATTAAATTTGACTTAGACGAAGTGAAACAAATGAAGTACTTCTTTGATCCAGGTAAGATGCTTTTGATGATAGTGTGTTAGTTATCATTTGCAATATTAATAAGTAAAACGAAGTTGTGAGTTTAATTTTTAATTTTGTTAAATGTGATGTATATTACATCGGAAGCGCAGTGGTGCCAGGATGTTCCAGGATGTCACTTGTGAATAATTTGGTCTCATCCATTGCTGTTTTTTTATGATATACATTAAGTTTCCCAAAATATAATCTCTTGATTTGCAGAAAACTAAAAATTCCAATTTAAATCATATTTACATTCAAAGTTTTCTATTAATTTATTTATTTCTTAGGTTTGGTACTGATGGGATTTAAACCAATTGAATTAATCAAAAGCTACTATTATATTAGACCTGGACATTTCCTTTATCCTGATGAGCAATCTATAAAAGGCAGTACAAAACCTTTCTTGGCTCTCCTTTTGCGTTGTAAGGCTCGAAATGTTGTTCCCATTTGTCGTTTTGTATCAAGACGGAATGCACCTCCAAAACTTGTTGCTCTTTTTCCTCAGGTAAGCATTTTAACATGAAACATACATGAACTCTGTAGTTTATAGACTTAAAATTTTATTTTTGTAACACAAAATGTCAAGCTTTTGTTTCAATTTTTGATACCAGTAAATATTTTTTTTTCAGAGAATCATTTTATAGATTTTTATTTGTTTTCTTAAATTGCAAAGAAGCATTCCATAATGATGACTAGACTTTCTGTCAGTGCAGAGCTAAATTTACTTATCATTTTACAAGATATTGTCTTTATCATTAGAGCAAAGAGATACTATCATAATCAACATTTATGTACTATGTACAGTATATAATGCTTCTTCTCCAATATCACTTACAAGGAGACAGCTCACACACACACACACAGTACATCTGATTTTACTGTCCTTTTTGAAAATAACTTATACATGCAGTGCTTCAAAAATACATGTGGATTTGGGATCAACCCCTCTCAGATTTTGAGATTTGTTCTCATTGTTCTAATTGGATTTTTGGTAATAGCTTAAATGTCACAAAAGTAATAGTGAAACTACAGTGATGGCTTGTTTGCTAACGTGATGGGTCCAGTTATCAAATCCTTCTAAGCTTTTTTTTTTTTTTCTTTCTTTCTTATTTTTCTATCTTTGTTTTATTTTTATTTTTTATATTAATGTACTTTATTTTATCATTTATATTTTATATTCTGGCTTATATTATTGATTAGAAATCATAAATAATACAGAGAGTTGTTCTGGATCTCTGGAAATGACTTGCATAAGTAGTTACTGATCTGTGATGCACGTATGCTTAACAGTGGTGCTGTTCAGAATGGAATCCCACATGCTTGGCTTGACAACTGTGCCAAAGAAAATCGAACCGTTTTGGAAAGGCAATAGTACTGCTCTTTCCAATGGAACGTATAGCTACTGTGCGATCATAAGGCATACAAGAAGCTTGGATTTAATGTGTCAAAGATAGGAATATTTTGTTTGCTAAACAACAAAGGACATGTGAGAATCGGACTAATTGTTGAAGTTAAAAAAAACACTCCTTTCCATGACCTGCTACCTGTTGTGCCCCAGTTGTGATTATGAAAGTGAAGTCTCTTGTAGCGGGAAGCAATCCGGCAACCCAGAGGATTATTCCAATGAAGACAGAAACATCTTTAACAACTGGAAACATCATAATCAGTTGGGATTTGAATTTAAAAATTCTAAAGTCATAAGAGTCGAGTTTATAAGCTGCTGCCGCAAGACATTTCAGAGCTCCAAAGAAACAGTAGAAAACTGTATGTGTGCCATCTATCAAGAGAAAAATGGAAATTCTTATTTACATTAGATGAAGCATACATCTACTTTAATGACTGCAACAAACCCCAAGTAATTTAACTACCATCAAAAGGGTGACAAAATTTTTTAAAGATGATATATAGAATGCAAATTTAAGTTTTTCAAATGGATTCATGATCATCACAGGATACAGCTATAAGGGTAAGCTAAACATTCATTGTGTTGCACAAAATGCAAAGGTTAATTCCCACTACTATCAAACTAATGTTCTGGATCCAATTTATTGAAATGAGATTCCCCATTTATATGGTAAAGACATAAATCAAGGTATGGTTCCATCAAGATAAAGCCGCCAGTCACACCTCTGCTTCAACTCATTTGTTTCTGGACAGAATGGAACAGGAATACTCGATGGAAAGCTTGTCAGAAAGAGTGGACAAAAATCGATATAACTGTACTCCTTAACAGCCTGCTTCAGTGGAAATTACAAAACCAGAGCAGTAGTAGCAGTAAACGGCTATCAAAAATGAAAATCATTGGTGGTGGAGACACGGATTTTCTGCAGCTATGCATTGCTGAATTTTGTTTCCAGAGATCTGGAACAACCCTTTGTATTACCTTTAATTAGAAGATAAAGTAAAATATATATATTTTTTTAATTATTACATGATACATAATAAAGATTATTTACATTTTATTAATATAAACTTTTTTCTTTCTCCCTTTTTTATATTAATGTAGTTTATTGTTGTTGTTTTTTGTTTATATCATGTTGTCCAATTGAATAACTAAGAAATCTTAAGATTACCTATTTCTGATATACTAAAAGTAAATATGTACACACACACACACACACACACACACACATATATATACACAGGACGATAGCAAATGTTTTGAACGATTTCAAAATTTTTCTGTAAAAGAGCTATTGCAGTTATGATGCGACGAATAGTGCAGTTGGATAGAGCACATGTTCAAGGTTTTTTTTGTATATCTCAGAACTGTGAACTATGACCTACATTAATCACACGGCAACTGGAAACCCGCAGTGCGCAGTCCTGGCTAACGCGACAGCAGTGGGTCAGTGGCTGTTGCATCGTATAACAAACGATTGCCTCTGCCGATTGCCAGGTGGTGATGTTAAGAACTGGGCATTTACAGGTGAGGAAAACGCATACTGTGTTGTAGAATACCACACAGTCAGGTCGCTTAAATTGATTGTACCATTTACGAATGGAATTCTTGGCAGGTCATTCTGAAATTTGGTGCGAAAAACCATGCTGCACCACCGTCACCACCTGATTGCGTGATATTTTAAAACACAGTATGCGTTTTCCTCACCTGTAAATGCCCTGTTCTCAACATCTCCACCTGGCAAGCGGCAGAGACAATCGTTAGTTATATGACGTAACAGCCACTGACCCACTGCTGTCGCGTTAGACAGCACTGCGTACTTCGGGTTTCCAGTTGCCTTGTGATTAATGTTGGTCATAGTTCACAGTTCTGAGATATATAAAAAAAACTTGAACAAGTGCTCTATCCAACTGTACCATTCGTCGCATCATAACTGCAATAGCACTTTTACAGGAAATTTTTGAAATCGTTCAAAACATTTGTAATCACCCAATATATACATATATGAAAGCTTTCTAAAATTCAAATCTATCCAACTTTTATGCAATACATACATAACATTTCTCTTCTCAAACCAGAGGTTCATAATCTTTACTGGCTTACAGACCACTACCAACCTAGAAAAAAGAAAGAAAAAGTGGTTTATACCAGATATTATTAGCTTACATAAAAAAAAAAAAAAAAAAAAAAAAATGACTTAGACCGAGGGTGAAGTCCTGACATTAAAGTGGTGGGGATAAACTCTTTCATGAGAATAATTGAATTCTGATTTTTGAAAGTATAATTCTATGATTTTGCTGTTCAGTCAGGAATTTTTTCATGGTTAATTTCCAAACTTCTGTTTAAAATACCTCAAATAAAATTTAAAAAACAAATATATATAAAAAAAAGTTAAAGTATCCCACTTACAGGCCTACAAAGACTTATGGGGTGGCTGGAGGGTAGGCTCCAGCATTCACGACCTATCGGGACGAAGTTGAGGTGGGGGGGGGGGTAAGCCCGACGCCTGCCTGCCTTTAACTTCCGGGAAAGAAACCCGGTACCCATTCCAGAGAGGGCTGGGTAGACCCTAGGACCCATTTGGAGGAGAAAGGAGCGTGGAAAAATTCCCGTGCTCCGCCAAGGCCGGGAACCGAACCCGCCACCTCCAATCCGCAGCCAAGCACCCTAACCCACTCGGCTACCGGGCCCACAAACAAATATTAACAAAGTTATTAATTTTTAAAGCCCTTGTAATGACTCACCCTGTACATAGTTTACAAGAATCTCTTAGATAGGTTTTGATTCTATGTATGCATGTGTATATTTTTTTGTAATAGACTAATTGAAGTTGAAACATAATTATGATTAGTTACAGAAATAAAGGGTATAGAAATAAAAATAAAGGTAAGAATTAGAAGCTGTTTGTTTGCACGAAGATGTAATCCAGAATTTAATCATTTTCATATCCCTAAGAAACAATTTGCATCTAAGCACTAGAATCTTGAAACATGGGTAAATGTAAAGAACCCAAAACTGACAAATGATTGCATCGAATTAAGATCTCAATTCAGTAATGCAATTATTCAAAAGAAAGAAATCTATTCAATTGTCTAATTATAAATAGATTATTCATAAAAGTCAGCATAGCATTTTGTTCCCAGGTTGTTTCATGTACTCTTCTGGAAAAACAATTAAAAAGCAAGTGATATGACTCACTTGGAGACACATTATGCTGTCAAAACAGATTAACATAAATTATATATCAAACTGTTCAGCTAAAAAAAAAAAAAAAAAAAAAATAATGACACCAAAATTTTTATCGGTTAACCTCTAGGTCAAAAGTTACGAGCTTTTAAAAATCTCCAAAAACAGGAAGTAACCATTACAACACAAGTGCGCAAAAGCGAAAATACTTTCAGTTTCAGTTTTTAAATAGTCAATTTAAGTTTATATTATTTTAAAGATATATTTAACATTTTAATACATTTATTAAACATTCATGTAACACTTTTTTTGAGTAATACTTCACCAGAAAACATTCAAAACAGAGCAATTTCGCACCAACCTCATTTGATTACAGACAATTTTTGCGAAATGGAAATTAGCATTTTTCTTTCTATTATCAATGTTCAATTTTGCAGACGTTTAATGAAATCTTTGATTTGTCTGTAGAAATATATATCGCATGGTTGACAGGTGGGTACAAAGTGATAGAATCACTTTGAAAGCTTATTTTATTTTATTTTTTTACATCATTATTTTTCTTATGTATTTTAGTAGATTTTTCTTGCATTTTCCTAATTTTCAAAATAAAAATCATGAGAAGGGAAAATAAAATACTATTATAGGGATGACTTGTGAGTTTATTCGGTTTTTGCTCATAACTTTTCACCCAGAGGTCAGCTTCTTAAAATTTTGGGTATAATTGTTTTTCTTTTCTTGAAAATCTGAACAATTTGATATGTGACTTTTGGGTCAAAAGTTATGAGGCAAAAAATTAAAAGAGGGGGATCTGATACAGGGAATCAAAATAACACACAAGTTCTTTATTATTATTATGTAAAAGTTTCAAACCTTGGGTTTCCCCAGCAAAGACAATATGGTGGGTCAAGGACCAAAGCACATATTGTCAAGTGTAAAAAGTGTGCAAGATTGGTTAGGGATGTGTGGTTGTGTCCATAAATTTTCTAACTAAGCGTGTTGTGTTGAGTACCACAGCCTTCTGGAGTTGTGCAAAAGTGTTTTTGTGATGTCCTAGTGTGCTGAGGTGCAATGCATGAGGCACCAGACCCGTGACGGACAGGACGATGGGTACAACACGTATTCGGTCCTGCCTCCACTGCTTCTGGAGCTCGTGTGCTAGGTCTGTGTATTTACTGACCTTGTCTGCGTGAGTTTTCTGCATGTCCTTGCTGATAGTGTAACGAATGCTGTTCGTTATCCGCGCTGCGCTTTTATCCTCTCATCTCCTTTCCTTCTGCATAATATTTCTATAACATATCTTCACTTTTCTGTATGATTATTTTCTAATTCCATATCTTAACCTAGAACTAATGCCGGTATTCATAGGGTTCCCTGCCTTGACTCCCGACAAATTGGTGCCTAAGAAACTTTTGTCCCCATTTTAACGACTTCGGGAATGGCTCGAGAAAGCTTCTCAAAAACAGTCTACAAAGGCAATTAGGCCATGAAGCCTATTGTCTATCTGTTTAAAGCCTTCTTCCAACTTTTCCCCTTTGTTAAGTGCATTGAGAATATTCTACCAACGGGGGAAAACAAAGGAACTGTCGCCAAACAAACAGGTGTGCCAGAAGCAATAGAGGGAAGGAAATAGTTCGCCACCCCTCCCCACGAATATATACGACGGTCCCCGTGAGAAAGTGGGTGTGTTCCTGAGGAGGCGAGGCGAGGTGCAAGGGCAGGCGACCAGGCTCTTGCGGGCCGATCGCCGAAAAGCCCTGCCCGCCTCCACCTTGCCGACGACGACTGGTCCTCGAACGGATGCAGACGACAGCATGCGGACGGAAGCTGCAAAGGAACCGCCCAGGTCCCGCGGAATGCAGTACCGATAGCAGCTACCCTGTCCGCCCTCAGTGTCTTCATTTTGCCGGCTTCCCCTGATTGAAGTCGGCGAATCCCTCGACTCTGCGCTGAGATACTCAGGCTGCACTATTACAGAAGAGAGTCCATGAAACGGCTTCACAAGTACCCGACCGTCATGGACCTCTCCTGCCTGACCTTCGACCGCCGACCGTTGGAAAGCAACGGCTCCCAGTGATCGTCACCAGGGTTCCCCATAGAGCCCGAATCCTGAATTGTACCATCCGGATGAGCCCATGGGAATCTTAGAGGCTGCCAGATCTCCCCTCGACGGCCCGACCACAAAAGTTCAGCGGACCTACTGGCGATCCCCACTCCGACATACGGCATTCTCCGAGTTCCTGAGTCCCAGACAGTTTGAACAACAGATCCTATGACCGGTTGTATATAGCACTTGTAACCATATCTATTCTTATTTAATAAAATCTTTTCTTGTGAATCTTCTTCCTGTCTTAGCCTCACCATTCTTTAACTGAAAGGCCACTGCTGAATTCCCGGTCGGTTGGCTAGCTTTCCATGGCACCTCCCCCTTTTCTGTCCAATCTCCTCACTCCCCCCCTTACCTTTCTTCCTTTTTTCCCGTGATCGTGGTTTTGTTCTGGGAATGCATTGGATGGTATGCGCCTCAAAACAACACGTAACAATAGGCACTGCAGTATTAATGAGATAGGTCTGTTTGTTGACCTTATTAATATAAGTGTTATGTCAGGTCTGTGTGATGTATGGTTTTGTCTGTGTGAATGGGGCGGTCCCAATATAGTTTATATGAGGGTGACTCTAATACGCTTTGTGGTGTGTACTTGTAATACGGGACCATATTCTTAATAAGTGAGTGTTTGTTTGCTAGCTGTTGACGAATGATCAGCGCTAACTGATTGTGTCGGTGGAGGTAGTCTGTTTGAGAGAGAAGGGGACAGCCTGATATTATGTGTTCGATCGTCTCATTACAGACATGTAAAATTGTTTGTAATCAAATGAGGTTGGTGCGAAATTGCTCTGTTTTGAATGTTTTCTGATGAAGTATTATTCAAAAAAGTGTACCTATTTAAAAGTGTTATATGAAGCACTTTTAAATAAGTAAATATAACAAAAATATTAAATATATCTTTAAAATAATACAAACTTAAATTGACCATTTTAAAAGTGAAACTGAAAATATTTTCGCTTTTCACCACTATGCGCGCTCGTGTTGTAACGGTCATTTCCTGTTTTTGGAGATTTTTAAAGGCTTATAACTTTTGACCTAGAGGTCAACCGGTAAAAATTTTGATGTCATTATTTTTTTTTTTTTTTAGCTGAACATATTGATATACAATTTATGTTAATCTGTTTTTGACAGCATAATGTGTCTCTATGTCAGAATTTGGACTTGATAGAGATCAGGTTGAACTTTTTTGTACTTAATACATTGAACATGGATATTTGTAATCTTATTGTTTCTCATCC
The DNA here is from genome assembly GCA_023159025.1 of Thereuonema tuberculata. Taxonomy (NCBI): domain Eukaryota; kingdom Metazoa; phylum Arthropoda; class Chilopoda; order Scutigeromorpha; family Scutigeridae; genus Thereuonema; species Thereuonema tuberculata. Next base: position 114,530,925 of record JAFIDM010009631.1, read on the forward strand.
CTTGTTGCTCGAATCATCAGGCATCAGGTGATTACATAAAGACATCCTCCACACATGATCTTCTGGAAAAATGACAGCTTTTACACATTGTAATGAAGCACATGGAATTGGGAAATCTGACCTATGGGTCTTCCTACATTGATTCGTAATTTTCCAGCTAGCAGTTTTTGTACACATTGGACAAATATTTTACATGATATTTTTACTTCCACTGCTATATCTCCTATACTCAAATGTGATGAGTGTTTGGTTTTTTTTTTCCCCTCCATTTTTTTATGTCCTAAAATTAGAAGCATTTCTCAAACCAAGTATAATCAATTCCTTCATTGACTTTTTGTTTATTTCTGACCCTAAACTGATGTAGGAAAATGTAAACCTTTCTTCATTAG
>JAFIDM010009631.1:114531323-114577376 GCA_023159025.1 Thereuonema tuberculata
ATTTCACCACCAGGGTTTCATTTGATATATTTACCTTTTGCTGATGACATTAGAAAATTGGATCTTCAGACTACTGATCGTGGTTAGTTTTTTTTTAATTTTTTTATTTATTTTTGATACAGTGTTACCATTATAATTAGATAATGTCTTCTCCTTTCTTAGGATGAGCAACATATTTAATCGGTAAATAAATTAAGATAAATTAAACAAAAGATGATGTCAGATAAAATATTACTTATTAGTTATTAGTTTGCATTTATTCTATAAATCTTAAATCTTAATGCAACAATTGCAATGGATGGAGCATATTACTAGAATATAATAATAAAATATAAATTGAATGTAAGATTGAATGAACCAGTCTAAGATAAATTTATGAGGAGTTTTCCATACGTTGAAAATGCAATTTCTTCCAAGGCAATCGTTGGTCCATCCAGACGTCAACAAAGTAGTTACTGTCAGTCTTTCTTGTAGTAAAGGTCTGACACCTCGTTTAAAACTGAGGAGATTAACAAGGGTGCTCTTGATATTTTAAAGAGCCTCTACAAATAAAATTTCATATGGAAAGGTAAAACACTTTTTAAGATTATGAGTAATTTTTATAAGTTTTTTTTTTTTCCTTTTTCTTTTATTGATTTGGTAACTCTTGCACTCACTTCAATTTAAAAGAATGTTTTTAAGTATCTTGTTTTCATTTTTTATTTTTAGCTAAAGAAGCTCAAATTGATGAAGATAAAGAAGCTCAAATTGATAAAGCTAAAGACATCATTAAAAAACTTCAATTCAAGTTTAATATTGAAGCTTTTGAAAATCCAGGTAAAATTGAAATTAGTCTTTCTTTTGCTAATTTATTTTCCAAGATTTCTTTTCCATAAAGATGGTGGTTAACTCACCAAATGAAAATCACTAGAAATGATTGCAAAATTTTCAAAACTTAGTAAATGCGCACTGATATCTTTGCACATCCCAAATCTACTATTTATTATTTTTGAGTTTGTTGTTTGAGGGTGCCCATTGTCAGGTAATGAACAGGATCACTGTTATATAAATACACTTATTATTAATGCAAATACAGTTATGTAGATATGATACAGCCAGTGCAAAACCTACAATAAGAACAACATTTTGTGGGTTAAAATTACTTCTAATCTTCATTATTCCATAGAATGGCCTTATGTAATAAACAGTTATGCATAAATAAACTTGTTCAATTACATCAGTAAATAGGCATGTCCAATTATGTCTAAGCAAAGGCCCATAAACTTAACTGCAGAAATCTTGTTTCATGAAAGCTTTTAATACTTTAGTATTAGCAGACAAACAACAGCAATATATATTGTTGATCACCCCTAAACATAGCAGATATTGGAATCTCCTTAGAGTTGACAATTTCATTTGAATATCTTAAATTGAAAAACACAATCAACACATTTGTGGGTCTTCATGTGCACATTTGATTATAAACCTCCGTCTCAATTGCTTCTTCAAAGCTACCTTTGAACATTTTTTGAGAATTTTCTGTTTCAGTGGGAAATAGCCTTAACAGGTAAAATTTCATTTTGAAGAGAAGGGACCAAAACTACCTTGTTGTTTGGGAAGTCATTATGAAGAGTTATTTACTTCTTCTTGTTGTCAGTTATTCAGAGTTGTTACATCAGAATTTATAAGGAAGAGGATTCGATGTAGTTCAAAAATTGACATAGTACAGTATACTCTCGATATCTCGAACTTCGATATCTCAAAAACCTTGATATGTCAAAAAATTATTTTTCCCCTTGATATTACATATGTATCTAATGTTAATTTTAATTCTTATGTCGAAGAGTTTTCACTCAAAACCTTGTTAAGTCGAATATTTTTCTAAGTAAAAAATGATTTTTTCCAGAAAAATCGCCGTTCAGTTGTGTCCACATACTGCGATGCTTCACGGAATGCTCGGAAAACGTAGAAAACGATGATTTTTCTATTTTTCAAATAGAAAAATTGATTGAAGCACAATTTCAAAAGAGATGTCGCCAGGCCACGATACTGGAGTTTTTTAAGAAATTCTAGCAATTTAAGTTCATTATATTTTACTAATTCTTTTCAATTTAATGTAATTATTTTCGACTACAGTTGACTCGCGATAATCTGACAGTTAGGGGAACAAGGGGGTGTCGGATTATCAAAAATGTCGGATTACCAAAGGTTGAATTTTTAAAACTGAATTTTGACTTCTAAGGCAAGGAAATTTAAGTTATGTATATACAGTACTGTACGTACTACAGTACGTATTTTGTTACAATACATATTGAGTACATATTTTACGGCCATTGAGGATATAAAAAAAAAAACAACTCCTTAACCATAGTGTTTTACACAAATGAATAAGTATGTATGTAATACTACTTTATTTCTGTATTTATGTCTTAAAAAAATAAAATTACAGTATGTAATGTAAAATATAATTTTATGTCTTAAAGTAAAAAATAAAAATACGTACATATGTATTTATGGCTGAAAAAAATCTAATCGTTTTTTGTTTCTTCTTAAGTAAAGAGTCTCTCATGGCTTTTTCTTGAATATCTTTTGACATTAAAATGTTCTTGTAGTCGAGTTCCCTCTCCTCACACCAACGTATCAAAGTGTTTGCAGCTGACATAACTTCATCGCAAGTGATTGTGCATTTCACCTCCGTGACCACCTCAATTGGGTCGGTTTTCGAACCAACCTGCATCGGACTACCGAACATGTTGGATTATCGCGAGTCAACTGTACTTTTAAAATTATCATTGCTGTATTTAGACTTATTGTTAACTATCGTTACATATTTATACTTATTCTCATCTATCAAGACTCTAACTTTTAGAATATTATTCTGTATCTTGTGTTTTTACGTGAAATTTTTATGTTTTGGTTATGACCTTGTTATCTCGAAAACTCGCTATCTTGAATTTTTTTTTAGCGTCCCTTCAACTTCGAGATATCGAGAGTATACTGTATATCACTTTGACAAATATGATTTATTTCCTTTATTTCCCTTAATTCCATTTATTTCATTCATTGATTTAATTTTGACCTTATTGACTATATCAATTTTTGAACTACATTGAATCCTCTTAAAAATTCTGAATAATTTTTTATTTAATTTACATTCATTTGATTTTTTGCAGACAGAATATTAAATTGCCAATTACTTGTTATATTTCATATCATAAATGCCTCTATTTATTGTAGATATGCTGGTGCATCTGTTAATTTTGTAAAAATAACAGAAATAAAAGGCAAATGAGCCAAAACTTTCAGTAGAATTAATCAATATACTTGGTAATATAAAATTACTCTTGAAGAAGAAAATGAAGATGGTTCTTTACTATATCTTTCTTGATATAAAATAATGCATTGTTTTATGGACACTTTTTTTTTTTTTGTAAAATTTTAATATATTATTTCGAAAATATATTTGACTTTACGGTAATATTCATGACAATTTAATTAGCATATGAATATATGATTGAGAAAATGGATTTTTTTTAATGTTATAATGAAATAACACAATACAACATTTTTTTTTTGCTAAAAAACTGAATAATGCAATTAGAATATTATAAGAAGAAAAATACATAATTAAAAGAACTGATAAAATTCTAAAAATATTTCATGGTAGCTTGTTTCGATATGCGTTGTAATAATTATTTTTAATGTATGGATAAATTTCATAGGTAATTTGAAATAATGTTTTAATGTATTGTTCCACTTAAAGTTATCGTTTACTCATTCTCTTCCTGTAAAATTGATGAATATTAATTATATTTGGAAGTTACATAATGAAAGAAAAACAAAACATCTGGAGTTTGAATGGATTCTTTATATTTGAAGATGGTGGAAGAATAAAAAGAATAATTTTATTTATTTATTTCTGATTGTTCTCTCAACAAGAATATTGCCACCTCTTTGAAGCAATCCGTTAAAACAGAAAAGGCCCAACGTTTTTGTGAATTTGAGGTAGACTGCAATTGCAGAACTGCAGGACTTTCATTCTTGCAGATGCCATCTATTTGTTGAATGAATTCCTCAACCAATTTTCTTATTACAGAAATTAAAGTTTTTATCCATTAAAAATTCTTAATTTCTTCACAAACTTTTTTTTTTTTTTTTTTTTTTTTAAGATTACTTAAATTCCGCAGTTATTAAAAAAAGAAAATCCTGTTTCCTTTCCCTCGCCATAAATCTTTATTGAATATTATTCTCTACAAGTATGTGTGTTTCAATTAATTGTTCTTTAATAATTTAGTATTGCAGACTCATTGGGCAAACATAGAAGCTTTGGCATTGGACCGTGATGAACCTGAAACAATTACTGATTATACAAGTAAGGCTTTGTAAAGTTTCATTTTGCTTTTAATGGTGCTTATTTAAATAAGATAAGTTTCATTTTTCAGAAATATCTTAGTTGATGGAATCTTTTATAAACAAAACTATTTCCTAACATTGTTTTGTTTTAATTCTTAACTTGCTTCAGAATTAACTAAAAGTGAAATTTGTCAGTCCAGATAAAGATTCAAGTGCAAGTATTTTAACATTCCGTCGGGCGCAACCGATCTCCTAGGCACGCCTCGAACTCTTTCGTTTGCCCCTCCCCCGCTAAATTTTTTCGCGAGGTCTCCATCCTAGTAGCTTCCGCTTTTGCAGTGCTAATAACAATGGCAAGGTCAGTTAGTGATTTTCGTTCTTCATTTCCGGTTGACAGACGAAATGATCGCATAGGCTCATTGCGCCCGATTACGTTGCAGTTTGACGAATAAGAATTTTTCAAAATTTCCCAGTTATTTTTAATACTGTATCACATTGTGTCATTAATAATGTCATATTATATAATATTTCGTAATTATCTATAAAACAACTCTGTCACAACCCTTGTGTTTGGTCAACTTGCTCAACGCAGTCAGAAGTCTATTGGGATGCCAGCACACCTCCAACACAAATTGAAGAGATACGCTCCCCATGAACAACCAAATCAAACTGATGATCAGCCACAGATACTTCCAAAACAACGCAAATGTGAAACATGCCATTTACAGACTCGTCACAGACAATTGAGTCAATATGAATATAAAAACTACCATACTGATACCTACGTCTCACATGCTGTTTTCATGTGTCCTCCATGCTATCACAGAGCGCTAGAAGGACATATATATGCTCATGAATCAAATGAATAAGCGATTGTTTAAACATAATATGTTCTTGTTTTACTTCAATGTCATGTTTTATAATCAAATACAACTTTGAATAATTATTTGTTCACACTTCGCTAATTTTTCTTAATTTTTGTTCAAGAAATATACATTTTCTTTAAAGACTAATAAACCTGTTTTACTGCTCCTGCGGTATTTTTATACAGTGTGGGTGTTTATTACGAAGTGTTAACAATTGTTTTTTGTAAGAAAAAATGTTTATATCTGTAGAAAAGATTATTAAATCAAGGGGTGCACAAATTTCGGTAATTTTTGGTAGCTAAATTTTCGTTTCCTTTAAAGACTAAATAAAACTATTTTATTGCTCCTTCTGTATTTTTATAATGTTTAGAGGTTTCCAAAGAATAGTTAACAATTGTTTAAGTAAGAAAAAAACGCCTTTATCTGTCGAAAAAAAATTTAATAAAGTAGTGCCTCTCAGGCTCGTTGAGCCTGACGGAGTGTTAAATGAGAGATTGTCTTCTGTCTCATTAGATTCAAAAATATTTATTCTTGAATCCAAGAAATGGAATTTCTTTATAATGTATTCAGTTATTATGGATAACATTATTAGGTATCAAGCATATTGGAGCATTGCCTCGAAAGCAGTCATAGTACAGATTAAAATAGTTAAGGTATCCCACTACAGCCTATGTGGTGCTTGGGGTAGTGCGAAGCTCCTGGTGTTCATGACCAACAGGATTAAATTGAGATCGGGTGGTAAACCTTTAACTCCCTTCCTTTAAATCCCAGGAAAGAAATTCGATCCTCATTTTTCAGAGGGCTGGGTGTACATAAGGACCTGTCTGAAGGAGAAATATCAAGGGAAAAATCTACCTCTGTTACGATTTGAACCTGGCTCCTCCGATCTGCAGCCCAGTGCTTTACCACTGGATCACCAGGCCCACACAAATTAAAAATCAACGGATTGAAATAATAACTGATTTAAATCAGAATATTGTTAGATAAGCAAGGATAAAAAAATGTTTGCTGACAGATATGAGCCATGGCAATTTAGGTGATAAATCCACATTTTGCTGGTAAACTGCTCTACCACTTGCAGATATAGTGTCGTATACGAGATGCTATTAAGTTACAATTTTAAACATCTCAGAATCATGGATTACTAATCCTAAACTTTATAATCTTTAAAGGACTTCACATATTTATTGGTTTCCATTAATTAAGTAAAAAAAACAAGCAAAACAGAAAAACCGCAATTATGTGATAAAACTGACTTGGATATATTATGTGAAAAGTAATGAGGAATTTGGGTATGAGCTGCAGAATAAAAGTGACTGAGAGGTTCATGTCAGTTCATTGTTTAGATTGTGAAGAAAGGAGTTTTAAGATAGATGTGTTGGAGAGGCTTCGAGACATAATTTAACACAAGAACTAAGCTGGAAAGCTGTCAGAAGCCTAGAGGCAAGCAAAAGTCGAGTAGAAGTAGCAAAAAGGCTGAAGGCAAGTCCTGTGGTCCACATACTATGAAAATACCAAATCCTGAAATACAGTGAAGGAAGGCTAGGGCAACAACTTCTGTAGATAACCACTATCTTTGATTATGTGCTCAGAGCAACAGTATTGCTACCCCAACACAATTGCAATCAGTCCTTGCTGCCGTTAAAGAAATGCTGACATCTGCTTTTACTGTGCATAGAAAGATTCACAAGGACTTTATGCTTGGCACCAGCAATCTGCATACCCCCTACTACCCACTCCCCTGGTCAGAGGAGGAACACATTTGAAGTGGACATGACTTCATGTCATTTGGATTGAAAACTAATGAGGTTAGTTACAGTACTATACTTCTTCTTCAATTCCCATCTGCTTCTTAACATATTTGTAAAATAAATACTTCTGCAACGCCTCTTACTATATTCAAACATATATTTAATACGAATTTTCGAAAGATAATTCCTTTCTTCCTTTTTCAAGTTTTTTGATGTTAACAATACATTTTCAGGTGATGTCATTCTTATTACACATCTTAGACATAGTTGTTAACAAACATTTTTCGCCCTTAAATGCTACAAACATTTATTATTTCAATTAACATTAATCACAATTGTTTGAACTCTTCAATTATTACGCCTTTTTTGTTTTTGTTCACGCAATTCCTTAATTTCATTAGCTAAGTGTACAAAAACATTCTCTACCTCTAAGCCTTTACTTCTGTTAAAATTTATATTTCTTGTGTTTCTTATAATCAGACTTTCCAATAACTTCCTTGTTTTACTATCTTTTTCTAACATCAAAATTTTGACTTCATCCTTAATGAGGTTAGTACTATTTGCAGAAAAGTTTAGATTTGGTTTGTAGAGTGATTCCAGCCAAGCTTCTCATCTGATAAGAACCAGGGACATGCTGTCACCCGCCCTCCCCAAAATCTGTGAAAGGGATACTTACGGCTTGATGGTTTGAGTGGCATCTCATTAGGTGGATGCATAGACCTGTATATGCTTCCAAGAGAAAACGTGAATGCTAGATGATTTAGGAATGATGTTCTGGACCCTTACACAGGCACAATAGGCAATATATTTCTCTGTCAGACATAATGGAGATCCACAACAACCTAGTCTGATAGATCAAGATCTTCAAGAGGAATCCATTATACATATGAATTACCTAGCCAGGTCTTGAGATGCTCACGGGAGTTGTGTTGCTGCCTTTCTGGAGAGACTTAGAAGAACTTGTTATTGCTACCTGCTAAGCTCCTTAATAACAATATCAATAGCATGAAAACTCACTGTGAAGCCTGCATTGCTGTTATAGGTGACCACACCCACATTGAGGTCTTTTTACTATTTAATTTGGACACCTTATTTTTGATCTGGTTCTGTTGTGCATATTGTTGGAGAAAATGAGCATTCCATACAAATGCTTTGGGTTTGTTAGCTAACAAACAACATGCTACAGGTTTTCATCAACTTTCATACAAATTAATTATGTATTTTTCAAGTTATCACAATTTTCCTGCTTTTTCCTTAATTAAGGAAGCCAGTGTATTTTCATAATACCAATTTACAATAAAGCCATTATCTGTCTATAAATATTTATATATACACACATATACAGTCATCGCCATGCTTCTATCTAAAAATAGTATCGATGTAATAAATGATTGTCATTGGTTTAACTGCCATTTGCCATTGCCCACGAAATGAAGATGAACTGTGAACTTTGGTCAATATCATATGGTTCAAAGTACCCAAGGACAGTATTCCAGCATACTGAATCAAAGCCACACTGGATTAACGAATATATCATCCATAATGGTGGGCTTACTATTTACTGATAACCCTTGTATATTCAACCACTGGAGACGTGTAATTGTTTGAAATTAAAATCAATTTTTCAGAACTTATTTCATTATGTGTGTCAAGTTTTATCTCATTTAGAGCATTCCTTGATTGTGTGGCATTTTCTCTGCGAGGCAGGGTTTTTTTTTCAAGAGCAAATGTGATTTTTCTAATACTAAATTTCATTTCTAAACTCCTAGAACCAGACCATGCTGTAATGGAAAAAAGAGCTGGCAAAGTAATAAAGGAATTTAAAGATCTGGTCTTTCCAGAAGGCTATAACCCTTCAGCATCTTCTTCCAAAAGGAAAGCAGTAAGTAAAAATTCTCATTTCCTTCCTTATTATTAAATGTAATTCTGACGTACACTAGTGTTTTCCTGGGGATGGCAACAGTAATTTGTACACAGTCATAGTTACCCATGAAATACCTTAATAAATTAGTGTAATTTTCAGTTTTTATTTCAGGGAATAATGAAAACAAATTCAAATAGAAAAAAGCAAATCTAATTAAAAAGATAAATAAAAAGAAAGAAAGAAACTTGAATCTGTTAACTAAATAACCATGGCCATAAAACAGTAATACAAGAATAGGTTATACACATGTTGAACATCTGGGATGTTACATCAGTTCCTATAATATATTAACAAAGATTTATGCACATGGTCTAAAAAAAATATTAACATCTAAAGGGCTAAAAAATATATATGTATTACTGTGTCCTCAGATCTTCTAGATCCTTTCTAAATTTAATGTCTTACTTTCATTTCTTTTGTCAAAACACAATGCAAGTAAATAGTCTTCTGTACTCCTGCCGATAGTAGAGTCCTGTCCAACTTCTCCACTTGCTGAATTTAATCCTTTCACAAAGGACTATTTACTTGATCTTTAGTTTACTATTTAGTTGATTTTTCTTAATTAATATCACAATATGTAGAATATTGCATCGAATTGACTTGTCAACCTTCTGTGTACATAAGCCATGATTTTGAAGTTTATATGTTTTCGCTTGCGATCTGCAAGCTGTGTACATAAATGGGGATTACAGTGGCAGCATCTAGAAACTATACTTTGGTTATACCCACACATCAATAAATGAAGCCAGCCTAACCATGGGTAACCATATGTTTACATATTCTAACTGCAGTTCCTGTAACCAGATAGTCTGATCTTAACCCACTGCCTGAAATAGGTTGTTGGGTGATGTTTAGTTATAATAATGTGCATTTCTTTTAAATATGCAGACATATGGTATGGGCCTAAGAACCATCAATGTGGGATGATAAAAATTTGTAATATTCATTAATTTAAATTTTAAATCTTCTTATAAATTATTTCTATTAACTTCTATAATTTTCCTGAAAATTTGAATTTTATTGTCTTTTCAAAAAGCTAAATCCATGGCTTTATCTAAATCAAAACTTATCCCTAATTTTTCTTTTTTAGCAACCCGTTTGGAATTGTGATAGCAACCAAAATCAGTAGCTATTGTGTTTGTTCTGTCCGTCTATCCGTCCATGTCTGTCCACCCCTAATAACTCCCGAATGAAAGGTCGGATTGACTAACAGATTTTTACCATCATAGGAATGGGGTTATTTTTAAGGGCCAATGCCCCCCCCCCCCCTGTTTGGAATTTTTTTTTTTTTCCCCCCCCCCCCCCCCCCAAAAAAAAAAAAACAACAAACTCCTGAGCAAAAGGTAGGATCGACAAACGGAGTTCTCCATCATGTTCCGAGACCCTAACAACGTAGAAATAGGTATTTTCAGGAATCCCCCAGTTCGAGATATTTAGCATTGCTTTCATTGGATTTCCTCTGTTAGCTTAAATGTTAGAAATGCAACCATCTCATTTCAGTTGTCATCTACAGCTTGATGGGTACAGTCTCAGAATCGTATGCTGAAGGGTGTCAGTTCCAATCCATATATCTACTTTTTTTCCCTCTCAATGTCTGCAAGTTTTTTTTTTTTTCCTTACTGTCTTAACTTTTTTTTTATTTTTTCTTATATTAATGTAATTCCTTTTTTTTAATATTATTTTTAATTTTTTTTATTATTATAGGTCGCCCTTAAATTTATGCTTTACCACAAAATTATTTCACTCGTTTTTTAATAATGCTTTTTAACCATATTTTGATTTGCTTGTCTGGGGTCTATCTATCAATTCTCAGTGGATATCTATTCTTACTATAATTTAGTGGTCTTTCTATACATCTGAACATTCTTTTAAAGTTTCAATTTCAATGTTACCAAATCCAATTCCATTCTGTATAATATAACCTGGTATTGATCTTTCCACTTTAAAAAAATATTTTAGAAACAGATATCATAAAGGATGCAGTTCCTCCCCTGACATCCATTCATATAATTATATCCCATACAAAACTTCACTATTGACCATACTCTGTAAATAGAAATGTTACCTTATTCCAATCTTTTTTATATGCATTTTGTCAGATAGTTTCATTAATTACCATGTGGCTTTAATTCCTTTATTTTTAATAAGTCATTAAATTTTTCTTAAGTGTAGTGCCTGATGAAACTATCTTCCTAAATATTGACAGTATTAATTGAAATTAGGATGTCTTTCTTGTTTTAGTTTTTGAGAGGTCATTGTTTCCATGTCGAATTGATATTAGTTTTACAAATTTCCGACTCACTCCAATATCACTTTCCTGTTTTCCTATTTTCTCATTATTAATATAAGAATTCTAGTCTTCTATTTTTAAATTTAATTGATAATCATAACTAAGTTATTTTATCATACCAGGTATTCATCCAAGAAATAACGTGAGATGTTTGAAGCGCCATCTATATATATAAAAATGAATGTATCTTTCTTTTTTTCTTTCTTTCTATCTTTCTTTGTCCTTTATACACTCCTATGCCCTTTGACCTATCTGGACCAAACTTTGCAGAATTACTCTTTAGGACCCTGCGGAAAAGATAGGCTACTACTCTTTAGGACCCTGCGGAAAAGATAGGCTACCTTAGAACCTGGACCCCCCCCCCCCCCCCCAAGGGGTTGAAAAGGGGTAAAATCCCTGAAATACTCACTATCCACCTGGTGGTGAAAATGAGACCTACACAAATATTGTGTAAAGTGAAAAATTCGCTATCCTATAGGGGACAGGGACACCACACTTGGGTAGGGGGGATGGCGACAAAAGGGCCTAAGTGTCCCACCCCGGATCGACACCGGGACCTTATATTTAGGGCCCCTTCTCGGGCCCCCCAAGTCAATTGCAAATAAGGAAAAATTCGCTCTCCTATGGGGGACAGGGACACCACACTTGGGTGGGGGGGATGGCGACAAAAGGGCCTAAGTGTCCCACCCCGGATCGACACCGGGACCTTATATTTAGGACCCCTTCTCGGGCCCCCCAAGTCAATTGCAAATAAGGAAAAATTCGCTCACCTATGGGGGCAGGGACACCACACTTGGGTGGGGGAGAAGACGATACAAGGGCCTAATTGTCCCACACCCGACCGACACAGGGACGTTATATTTAGGGCCCCTTCTCGGGCCCCCCAAGTCAATTGCAAATAAGGAAAAATTCGCTCTCCTATAAGGGCAGGGACACCACACTTGGGTGGGGAGATGGCGACATAAGGGCCTAAGTGTTCCACCCCCGATCGACACCGGGACGTTCTGTTTAGGGCCCCTTCTCGGGCCTCCCAAGTCAATTGCAAAAAGGGAAAAATTCGCTCTCCTAAGGGGGGTAGGGACACCACACTTGGGTGGGGGGAAGGCGACACAAGGGCCTAAGTGTCCCACACCCGACCGACACCGGGACCTTACATTTAGGGCCCCTTCTCACCGAGCCCTTTCTTTCTTTGAGTGGCATTGCAACGCATGCCGGGTGCAGCTAGTAAGTTGATAAATATTAGGCACATTGACCTCAAACTTTGGATTGTAGGCTTAAGGGTCATGGGGAGTTCAATCATGAGAAAAAAGTTTCTAATTTACATATTCACCACCAGAGGGCATGTGGTATTGCTGTCAGTTATCAATAACTTCTGGTTTTTGTTGCTCGTTTGAATTCGGAATTGTAGAACATAACAGTTGGTCACAAAAGATGTTCAATGTGCCCAAGTCCTGTTGCGTGTGCACCTTACCTTGATAGATCCTATCCTTGAGATAATCCCAGAGCTAAAAGTCACAAGGATTTATGTCGGGATCATGCAGACCATGCATAAGGATAATGCTTGCTTATTACATGATCATTAAGGATGCCCTCTGCATTCCTAGCAATATGTGATGTGTGCAGTGTAGTTCCATCTTGCATGAAGACTACTGTGTTTGGGGACCATATTCCTGCAGGAATGGAAACACTTGGTTTCACCATAAAGATGCATAGCGAACCCCTCCAACAGTGCAGGTGAACCATACATTGTAAATTTGTTATTGATAGTGGTCTTCGATCCCTTCTGATATGCCTGTATTCATGTAATTCCCTAGTGGCATACTAATGCAACTGATAATAAAGCTTCATGAGTAAAGTGCGGGCAACAATTGTTAACGGCATTGCTGTGGTCTTGTTGAAGACTAGTATCGTCTGCTATCCTTTTCAAGGAGAGCTCCATTTCTATAGCAGCACCACATGCCCCCTGGTGGTGACTATTTGAACTAGGAACTTCTTTCTCATAATTGTACTCCCCATGACCCATAAGCCTACAATCCAAAGTTTGAGAACGATGCGCCTAATATTCATGAATTTATGGTGCTTCAAACACCTAATGTTATTTCTTGGGCACCTAGTATTACTGAATTCTAATTTCGATTTGGCTACTATCATAATTTCAACCACATACATTAAGTTAATTTTTTCATTAACTTGAAATATTGAACCTCTCCAATATTTCTGTAAGATTTCCTCTAGTTTATTCATCAAAATTATGAATAATATCGATCTTAACCCTCATCGTTGTCTTATGCCTTTGTAAGTTCTTAGTGAATTCTTGTTCTGTTTACCTATTGCTGTATAATTCTTAATGTGTTTCCTTTAATCATCATATAATCCTTTAATAGGCATATTTCTATCAACAGAATCAAAAGCTATTCTGAAATCTATAGTTATTACATATATGTAGTCCTTTTCTTCTCCAGTCTTCTTTCATTTTCATAATTTACGATAATGATATTTATCATGGGTGAATATCTTTTTCTTAAACCTGCCTGATTTTCCTCCTAAAGCATTATTTTCTTAAATCCAATTCTCAATTCTATTTTTAATAATCTCACTAAAGATTTTAAAAGTAGTACTTTTTTAAAAGGGTTATTCCTCTATAATTTTCTGGAAGTTTATCTCCTTTTTTGATGAAAGGGTTAATCCTTTTTTTTCTCCATTTATCTGAAATAAAACTTTGTTGTTTCATTAAGTCAATTTGCAATCAAACTTAACATATTGTATGGTAAATTTTTCCGAATTTCAGTTTTACTGCCATCCGTTTCTGGAGCTTTATTATTTTTTACTATTACTTTACATATCTCTTTTTCTTTTATATGTTAATTATACCCTAAATTTTTATCTTTTAAAAAGTAATTTTCAATTCCATATCTCATTGCACCTTATAATTGGCCTGTGCTTCCCCTCCTAATTACAAAATGATTCTCCATATCCTGCATGCAGACGTGCTCTTCAAAATTTATAAAAGGGCTATTCCCTTTAAATATTCTCCAAATTATTTAATTATTAATTAAATTAGTTATTTTTCCAAAATTGGTACCCTGTTTTAGTACTCTTTGATTATTATTATTTTTTTTTTTTGTAGTTATTCTTCTTTTCTTTACATAATTTCTTATATTCTTTATTTTCATTTAAATAAATTAATCTTTTCCTTTTATTATCATACCTCTTAAATTTTTTAAACCAACTTTACTTTTTTTCTTCACATTCTTAGTCAAAACGACTGTTACTTCAATCGAATTCTTCCCTATCTATCAAACATCCTTTGCAACTGTTTTTTATTGTTTCTATAAATGTTTTATTCCAACATCTCCTAAATTCATGGTGTCTTTTTACAATTTCTAATTTTTTTTTATTTCAAATAATATTTTTTTTTACCTTTTTCTTTTTACTCTTACCCTTCGACTTTACCTATAAAATCTTTTCTAATTATAATTGGCATACGATCTGAAATCGGGGTGATAAAAATCTCAAAACCGTTTAAAGAATATATTATTTGAGAAACACAAATCAGTATCTAACCCCTCCCCCCACCCCCAAAAACCCAGATTTAATAATATCCCAAATTTCAGATGATTTTTGTTGTTTATATTGATTAATGTTCCATGCTATAAGTTGTAGAATGTCTTGCTCCATTTTTTTAGTTTTCAATAAGGCTTTTATTTTCAATAGGTTTTTGATTATTGCATCTATTTCAGTTGTTTTTCTTTTCATTATATTGAAAACTTCTCAACTGTGTAGGTTTTGTTTATCCTCTAGAGTTATTATTTATTTCCCTATGTGTATGAATACACAGGGTGATTCAAAATTCCCTGTACAAACTTCAAAGGTAGGTCAGAATATAAAAACAAACCATATTCATAGTGGAACGTTTTCCGCAAGTGCTAGAGAGCATTGTTGGCAGCACATTAGTTGGGCAGTGTGAGCCTGACTTGTCCTGCATTGATTTCTTCCTCTGGGTTTACCTCAAAGGCATTGTCTATGAGTCCCCATTGCCTCTGTTGCTGATTTCATCGCAAGAGTCGATGTGTACGAAAGGCCTCGCATTTTTGCACGTTTGGCCATCCATGCATCTACGCTGTGAGATGTATATTACTATTGGTGGAAGGAACTTTGAGAACCTATTGTGAACCTGTAGTGTACACCTTACTGTCATATTGTAAACATAGGACTGCATCGCAAGAGTCATAAAGTCTGGATATATTTCAACTTTTCCCCAGTTTCAGTCTCTCCTATATCATCTTGATTTCCTTCAATTGTTGATCTTGTAATTCTAATTAATTCCTCCCATTTTCTGCTTTAAAGTTAGCGATATAGCCAATTTGTTGTTTCAATCAAATTGTTCTAAATTGCTTTCCATATTTCCCTCAGGTTTGTTTCTTTAAATTTTATACCTCTCTTCTTGCATCATTTCTTTTGAAATATAGTTTTATCTATCATCTTTGTTTTCGGTTCTATTATATTTTTTCTCTTTTTCTTGAAATGACTCAGTCCACCACCACCTTCTTTCTGCAAACTTCTGCAGCTGTTAGTAGCGCGCACTGCTTGAACACTTACCATTGCTCATCTGTTGTCAGTTTTACCTCACTTCTAACACTTGTTTTATTCTTTTATACCTAATTCTGAGAATCTATTAATAATTTTTCCTTTCTCTTTTGGTAGAATTGATTGTATATACTAGAAATATATGCTCTGCACTTACTTCATGTTATTTTTCAATTGCAAGAGGATAAAACAAAACTATGTTACCAATAACCAACAGTCAATACAGAATTTTATCATTCTATTTCCATTTTTGTTTCATATAACCATTTTTTCTTCTTTGGCGTGCCCAAATTGGCTCACACCTATCTCCCTTTTTTGTATGCCAGCATTTTGTCTATCTATTCTGACAGAATTTGATTTAGAAGTTCTTTCTAAAACAAAAATAAAAAATTTTGTTTTCAGTTGGTGCGTAATTCTATATACTATTTACATTTTCCTCAAACTATAGGCTCATTTCTACTATACTTGGGCCTACTTCTTCCCACCTTATACAATTTTCATTCATTTGACTAGTCAAAATAATTGTGACATTTTCTTTAGCTGTAGTTCTAAATAACACTCCTGAAATTTCATTTCATAACCTGTTTCTAGTTTTATGTCACCTTTCCCCTTCTGTTTTCCTTCTCTCAGTCCTAATATTGTTCCAGTTGCACTTCTTACATTCTTTGTGCTTGCCTTTGTCTTCTACAATCATCCAATTTCTGAGGTTAAATTTACGTTTTTTTTTTTTAATTAAATAAGTCCATCATATGGGCAATTAGTCCAGTAATGACTTTACCAGGACCCTGTAAAGTGTTTCATGGTATCTGCTAAGCCCTTAGGAACAGTTTACTGTGCTTCAGCCCATCAGATAATCGACTACTATCCATTTTCTCCTTTCCACAATGAAGATAAGGGGTTGAATTTTGTGAGGAGCCAAATTTGTTAACGATAAAAAGAAGAAAAACAAAAAGGCACCACAGTATTTTAATTCAATTGGAGAAGTACCAATAGTTATTTATTATAGCTTCTGTATTCTAAAATAATACACACCATCTGCAACTTCTTCAAAAGATTATGTGCTCAAATAAAAACAAATTGAAATATTGTCAACATTCTATTCAAAATCATTAAACAAAAGAAGAAACCAAACCAAATGCAAGGGGGAACTTTCAACATTAAAAAAAAAAAAAAAAAAAATTGATAATATATTCTAGCAATTAATAATGCAATTGGAAACATTTCACTACACAAATATAAAATGGCTATTTAATGTGGAAAGAAAAGTACAAAAGACATGTTATTTTTTCAATCCCATGCCATTCATTTAAATTAAAATGGGACTAAAACAGAATTTGTATAAAAAGGCACTGCCAAATATATTCATTTGGAGTTAATAACATGACCAATACACTAACAATTGGAATTTTTTTTTTCTAGTCAAGGCCAGTAATGTAATGCTATTAATTAGTAATTGACAAGTAACACATATCTACAAAACCGATACCAGGGATCAGAAGTTAAGTATGCTAGTTAAGAGTAGAATGCTGAGAGGATGTAATCAGGGTTCTCAGAACAAAATACCAAAATAGGACATGTTTCTTTTAGGCAGTGAAAAGTTAGGATTGGATGGATAAGTGACTACAAAAAAAAAAAAAGTGTAACTACACCCTTCAGCAAAAACAATGTAAAAAATTTCAGACATTTCTGAATTAATGCTAAACATATTAAGAAAACCTTGAAAAAATGTTTAAATCAGATAAGATCTCATATAACCAAATCCATTAGTATCAAAGAGGTCAATTGAAATTAGTTGGCAGTTACAAAATAAAACAATCATGCTCAAACTTAAGTTGTTTTGGCCAATTTTGTTTAGCTTCATTATCATGTTTTATTTAAAATATGCATTTATGAAAACATTCAAAATACCTTTACTATTTTCATCTGCATAATGTTGAATTAGAAATTACAGCAGTGAAACAGGGAAAAGATGCTGTTAAGAAGGATGTATTTTTGGAAAATTAAATCCAGTGTAAAAGATATGTTACCATAATCGAATATACATCATTAAAATTTGCTTATTTATAGCAGAAACTGTATTACGTGTAACTTAGCTATACATAGGGTTCATAGATCCCAGTAAAAAAAAAATAAAAATAATCCACGTTGTAATAAAAATGGAGAACATGAGTAAAAAAAAAAAACACACCACCACTGCCTTAGTTACTGTTGAAGTAAGTTTTCATCTAATATAAGTTAACTGATGCAATGGAAGAAGTAATTTTGAAACAAGTGGTCTTCAAATGGTAGCAAAGCTTTTAAGAGCTGACTGGAAAACTAAGTGAATTTTGGATCTTCAGAATGTAAATTTAATTGAAAGATTTCTGAAATTATGTAATCCATATAAGATTCTCTAACAGAAATAGGCGTCTTAAATTTAAAGAGAAGGGGAGAGAATGCTATACTAAAGAGATATATTGAGAAGGCTTAAAATGCTTTGATGAAATAAAGAAAGTTAATTTAAGGCCACTTACTTGGTCATAAATAATCCAATAGTTTTGAAACACTTGATTGTTCTATCAGGGGATGACACAACGCATGTGGTGACAGTGCAGGAACAGTTAATAATAATGGACATTTTGTCTGCCAGTTACCGGATTGTAAGTCAGATTATATTATGGTAGAATTCAGCAAGAATACTGTGGGCTATTGATTGTGGTGAATGAGGGGTTTGACATCTGTAAAATGTCCTATTTCATTGAAGTGTTACTGTATATGGCTGTGAAGGTATTTTTATGTTCATTGATTGCGTCTAGAGAGGACTGCTTATTTGTTCTAGATATGCAAATGATGGAACAAGCATAGTGCTCTGAAACCTTTCGTCAAAATTAAACAATGGATGGCTATCCAAATAAGTGCATTTTACTATTTTGTTTTTGAAGTATACGCATCTTAAAAGAAATAGTGATTGTTTTTTTAGTTTCAATATAATTCATGAGATATGGGGGGGGTGGGGGGTGGAGAAGAGCTGTGGCAACATAACTTAAATTATTTTTTTTTTTTTTTTTTTTTTTTGCTCCTCATATCTTACAGACTGCTAGCAGTGGAGAACCAGCAACAAAAAAAGAAAAGCTAGTAGAAGTGGATATTCAGAAGGAAGCAGAAGCAGGAAAAGTAATAATATTTATTTTTAATACTAATTTATGCATTGTTATTTAAAGACCATAATCAGATTACTGACTTTATTTTTATTTATTTCAGCTGGAGAAGCTTACAGTAGCAGTCCTGAAAACATTTTGTCAAAGTGCAGATATTAAAACAACTAACAAGAAGAAAGGAGACTTAATTGATTCAATATATGAATATTTAAAAATTAAAAAACCCTAATGAATGAAGTGTTAAGAAAATTTCTATTAAAAAGTCAACACAAAAATTAAATTAGTGTTATATTTTATTGTATTAAACTCATTTGCAAATATTACATTCTAAGGCTAATTACAGTCTTCAATAAGCATTAATGAATTTCAACTGCTTCAGCAAAGCCAACACGGTTATTTCCCATATCAAATTCTGTGTAGTATCTTCCAATGAAAACATCACCAAGAATCCACAAGGGTCCCATAGGAGGTGGTACATCAAGGGCCAAGAATCCACTCAGGCAAATAGTATGTCCTAGCTGGCTCACCTAAAAATATAACTATATTATTGAAATAGATCTCAACAATACAACAATTTATAATCATAAAGAGATTGTCATATTACCTTAAGAACATAATCTTCTCCACGTAGTGTAAATGTCTTGCCACCAATACTGAATGCAATGTCTGGCAATTTACTAATCAAATCACAGTTCACAATGTACTGAAAAGAAAAAGAAAAAAATCTGCATTCTAATAAAGTGACTTTTTTTATTGTTAAATAGAAAATGACTGACAAGTGTTGATTTAAAGAACTCTCCATTCATTTTCAAAGCAAAAACAATAAGCAAAAAAATAAAATGTAATTAATTGCTTTAGGGAGATGCCCAGTTAAAAGAAATTAAAACCTAGAAGAATCCATGTTTCTGATATTTTAAATCAGGGTTATTACATAATTCCAAATTGATTTTCTGAAAAAAAAACCTTTAAATATTTGTACATATTTGTAACTTTTGTTCTTTTAAAAAATACTTTATATATTTAATCCAGATTAATATTAACCAGACCCAATTAATCCAGATAATTGGAGTTCTACTGTATATTGTTTTCATATTCTAATAACTGCTGAACATAAATGGTACAAATTTTCGGGTAAAGTTAAATGAATTCACATCACATAAGATACTGGTTAATGGGATTGAAATCCATTGTTTAGATTCCAATGGGTTTTCTATTTGTTGCCTTCTCATGCTAATTTCTTGGCTTTGATCCTCACTGTTTAGCAAGTCTGTAAATAAGGCATGTAGAATTCAACTGCAAAGACAAGGGATAAACAAATACTTACTTCTCCTTGAGCTAATGGAGTTGCTCCAATCAACTTGTTCAGCTGTGCAATTTCAGATGAAGGACCAGCAATCAATGAAGTTCCAGTATCAGCAATTGCTTCACAGCCATCTTTGCAAAAGGTTGTGTTCTGAACACTTATTCTGTAAATATTAATAAGAGCAGGAAGTCTATATTGATCTATTTTAAATAAATGTAAAATTTTTATTTAATTGTTTTGAAAATAACAATCTACTTACTCCATTCTGTAAAAAATCATGAAAATGCTTTGTAAGTTATTAATTTTTAAAATATATAGTTGTCAAGATGGCAGTGGTTCTCCTCTAGTAGTGAAGTATCACTTTTAGTTTATATTGAAATATAGATGAACAAAAACTAGTGACTTATTTAAATTCTGTAAGGATTAACAAATTTTAAGTGTAACTTGAGTAGATCACATACTATATTACAAAATCCAATATGTGAACCGTGACAAATTCTATCAAATAATTAGTTTGAAAACAAAACATATAATTTAAATAAACTTACGAGTTCATATGAAATTGCCAATATCCTTTTCTTGTGACTGGAACATATGCAAAATCTCCTTTGTAATATTTAGGATCAGAACCACCTAAGATAAGTTCTCCTCCTACTGATGATGAGGAATCCCTAAGCAAAAAAAAAATATACATACATATATAGGCTATAAATTCTTATAAGAAATTGCTTTAAAGAAATATTCATAATAGAAATTAGAGGTTTGGAGGCCAACATTCCCCCATTTTCAAAAGTATGAACTAAACCTACTTTCCTACAGGAGTGCAACAGATTAGTAAATTATTCATTGCACTTTATTTCCAAAATATTTCTAAATTTTTATGATGGGGTTAAAAAAAAATTAAACAATGTTGTAATGAACTTTTATGGGTTACACATGTGGAATATGTATTATTTTAATAACTGTACACTTTTAAATAATTTTCATAATTCCATGAACTTCAATACAGTAGACTAAAATGACATTAAAATAAATCAAAACCAAAAAAATTAATTGCATTAAAAAAGTTGCAGGTTGTTTGCTAAATACAAAACTAAACCAACACAACATGACCTCTTGCAGAAGCATCACATTTTATGATAAAGAATTTTGTTGGGGCCTGAAACCAACATCTGTCTGGATCATTTCGATCAGATATAGAGAACATTCTAAAGTCATCTTATCAAATTATATACCATTTTAACTGAATTAGAACTGGATGTTCTTTTCCTAATGCTAATTGTGTCTCGTCCTAATCAACTAACTTGGTTGTACCTGGTGGACATCTGCCAATGAAATATTCAACTTTCATAATGGCAATTATTTATTGGGCATCATTCACAAGCATTGTATATGGTACCAAAATAAATAATCATCTACACACTATCATTACAATCTACAAAAATATAAATTGTATAAATATCGTAAAATAATTTTGCTCAACCTTTTTGGACTGAACTATTAAAGACTGCTCTCATAAAAATACCAGTGGTAATTTTTCCCCTTTTTCTTTATTATCTTTCAATTCATTTCCGTAAATTATGTACTCTAGTTAAGACAATTTTTTTTTTATTATAAATACACTTTACTTTCAAAACAAGGCTATAGATTGATCTACTTTAGTTATTGTTTAATATAAAACTTACCTATTTAAATAAAATGAGAAAACAGGCTGAGGTAAAAGCTTTTGACGCATCATATTATAGAAAGGTGGGACAACACCATTCACTGAAATATCAATATAGCCCATACCCAGAATACCATCGAATTTTGCTGCAACAAAAGTTAGGCTTGGTTCACTAACTGCCTCTGCAAAAGTCTGATTGGCAACAGTTACACTTCCAATCTAAAAATAGGAAAAAAAATATTGTATTATATATATCTATATATTATTTTTGTTATTACATCTATTCCGAATTATCTAGATCAGCAGTTAAAACTTTTGATTCATTGGACTCCAGGAACCAGTTTTGAAAACTACGCACTTTATATAAGCATCTTTCATATATCTTGTAAATAATATAATAACACTCCTTTAATTCCTTGTAATCCTTATGAAATGTAGAGGAAGGAGAATAGTTTCCTGTCCTCTGGTACCATCTGAAGAAGTCCTTCGCAAAGAAGGACGAAATATTGTGGGAATTTAAGGAGTGTTAATAGGATCCTAGGAGTAAATTATACACTTCTTTAAAATCACATTACAAATTTTCCTGTTTATATTGAGATATGCTGGCCAGTTGCAGACCATTAGGATTACAGATTAAGAACTGCGGTTGTAGATATAGAATTTAATGTTATAATATAGTATCTCTAATTGATACTAAAGATTGTAAGTTGGTGTTCTGCCAGAAATATTGAAAAAAAAAAAGAAAAAAACTTCAATTTTTCAAATTGCTTTCAAAATATAAGCATGCATATCAATTAAGGAACCAAGATTTAGGTTTCCTGTAAATCTTCCCAAAATGAAAATATTTGACAAGAGACTTCAATATGCTTTTAACACATCTTTATAATAATTTAATATAGTTCTTAGTGAAGTAACTGTACAACATTTACTCTTCTAAATTAGAAACAGTCAAAATTATTTGCTGATTGGACTTCAGAAGACAACTCAAACACTGCAATTCAACTGCACAGCCCAGTGCAATCAGACAATTTCAAAGCATTTACATAGACATTAGTTAATGGCATTGTCTTTACACCAGTAGCACAATAACCCACAGATAAATCCATTGCTGTTTTAATACATGCAATTCCATTGTTTATTGTAGATGGCTAAGTTTATCAAAATTTTTGTAAATTTATCAAAAAAAAAACATAATAAAGTTATCACAATATTTTTATCATCATTCTCAATTCACTGCAGGATGAAGGTCTCTCAAAGTTTTTTTTTTTTTTTTTTTTTTTTTCTGTTCTTTCGGTCAAAAGCTTTTCTCTTCCATTCGAAATCCAGTTTACAATTTCTGTTGCTCATCTATTATCATTACGCCTTGCTACATGGCCAGCCCAATTCCATTTCAGCTTCTTTATAGTGATAATATCATACACTGGTCTGCTCTTTCACCCCCACATTTCATTTGTAGTCTCATTGCACGATACCTAACAGCATCTTTTCATGCTTCCTTGAGTTGTCTGCAGTGTCTGAATTGCTTTCCTGATCAATGTCCATGTCTGCTCCACCTGTTACAACTGGTAATATGCATTGGTTATTTTGTTTTCTTTAAGCACAGTGGCACTGCTCCTTTCAATATTGTAGCATTCCATGCAACTTTGATTCTAAGATTAATTTCCAGCATAATGCTTCTGTCTTACTAATTTGTTGTCCGAAATATACATAGCTGCTAACTTCCTCTAATTCTGAATTACGAACTTTAATTGGATGCCTGTTAAACCCATTAAACATAATCTTTGTTTTCTTTTATTTTAGCTTTAATCCAACTTTTAAGTTTACATTGGCAAGTTCTTGTAGCATCTTTAGTTAGGGCAGCTATGTCATTTGCAAACTGAAGGTAGCTTAAATAGTCACCATTAACATTGATGCCTTTTTTTTTTTTTTCTTTTTCCCCTAATTCTTATTTTATGAAGACTTCCTGAAGTACTACTGTAAATAGTTTAGGAGATATAGTAACTCTTTGGCTGTCACCTTCTCCTATCCCAATTTTTTCTGTATCTTTGTGCAAATGAATTATTACCATCACATCCTTATATATATTTTTGATAAGCTTTACATAGCAGGTGTAAATATCATGGTTTTCTAAAGCACTAATAACATGTTAACTATGTCTATAGCCAGGCACATGTTAACTGTGTCAATAAATCCAATATACGACGACATCTCATAAAAAAAGAATGTGATTGATTGTTTTGATTCGAAGATTAATTTCCAGCATAATGCTTCCATCCAAGATCCCCTATAAAATCTGGCTTGCTTTCTTGTTAGATGGAATCTAAATTTTCAAGTGATTGATAATAACTTTTATAAATCTGGTGAAAGGCTGATTAGGCCTATAATATCCAATATCTTCTCTCATTCTTTCCTTTTTAAATAGTAATTTTACCTCTGCATTCTTACAATCATCTGGTACATCTGGCCCCTAAGGTTCAAACATTTAGTAAAAACAGTAGCCAGAATTCTTTCCGTTTCTTCTCCGACTTCTTTGAAGAATATCTGCTGTGATTCCGTCATATCCTGTTGCTTTTCCTTTCTTCATGTATTTGATGACATACTTTACTTTTTCCTTCAATACTGAAGGTATTTCAGATAGTGAAGACATAGGTGAAATGGCTTGTAAGACTGTTTCTATATAAACTGCTATAAAGTTCTCTAACACACTTCAGAATTCCCTTATGATTTCTAAGAGTGATTGTAGCTTGATTTCTACGAGCCATCATGAACTTCTTATCACTGCATAAAGAACATTCAAGCAGCTTTTATTTCCTTTTATTGCTTTCTTAACAATTCACAATTGTACTTCCTGATATCCTCAGTAATGTATTTACAAACTGCTTTACAAAGTTCAGCATAACATATCGATAGAGAGTGAGACTTTCTGAACATGCTCAAAATAGTTTTGTTCTGTTGCCAACTTGCTCACAGTCAGTGTTAAGTTACTTTCATTGCTTAATCTGACTAGTGGCAAAACTTCACTGTCAGCAGTTAACTACTTGGCAATTTTTAAATAATCACTATTATATGATGATGCAAGATTGCGACTGTGTATATTTTAGAAATCGTGTAGCTCATAACTAAAGACATCCGGACTTTCAGTGGGAACTTTTTGTAACAGTTCAGTATTACATGTAAATAAAATCTCGGCTCTATTTAAGTAAATTCAGACTTAACAACTTTTATATGTTTATTTCATTAAAATCGTGAAGACAAATTTGACAAATATATATATTTTGATATTTTAGAAATTCCTGTACTCTGTCTTCCTCCATAATAGGGTCATTTTTTGATTGCACATTTAGAATTGCTAAAATTGGTAGTCTCATACTGTAGCATTGACAGTTAAAAACTCATTTTATGCATGCGGAATATAAGAATATAAGGATTATTAAAATATTGTTTTGAAGCCAACTAAATTTATGTTGCATGTTGTCATCAGATCAACATTTTGACATTGAACTTCAAGAGATAAAAATAAGTTTTTTTCCTGTCCTCAGAATGTGATGAAGTTTCCTGTTTAAGGAAAAGAAGTATTTTCAGAAGATATTAAATGGAGTATGTCGACTGGATGTTCATGTAAAAATATCATTATAAGTTTATTATCTTAACTTTTGGAAGACAAAAGCTTGTTTAAATGATGCTTAGTGTTGAGTCTTAGGAAGCTTTAGAAACCTGTCAGAAAGACATCTAATTAAAATTAGTTTTAAATAGATTTTACATCAACTAAATTTAATTAATAGAACATGGTCCAGACATTAAACTAAAATCTGTTGAAACAAACTTTGTATAAAATACAATTATTTATAAAGAAAGTTTTATCTAGTTTAAAAATTCTTAAAAAATGGACACATTAATTAAAAATAAGAGGGTGGGGTTCACTAACCGACAAAGCATCAGTGCTGAGAAATCCTGTAAGACTGCCACTTCCATATTTTATTTCAAAAGCAGTACCGTTTTTCAAATAGGAACTGGATTTCGTACTATCATATTTTCGATGAAGCACTACAAAACAAATATTTAAAGAGGTTTGAGAATCAAATTACATCGCATTCTACTTTCATAAGTAAAAAGCTACAATAATAAAAATAATTATATTTCTACCTACAATATCAATACTTGATCATTCTGTTCACAAGTGCATGCTAGAACACCTGTTTCATGCAGCTCTGGCAAACATGAACTAGGACTAGTCCAAAGGTTAACAAAGGTTAATCCAACAGTTCAACAAGATTCAAAAGAAGTTCACACAAGTCTGTATTATCTAATAAATTAACTGTCAATGAAAACAACTTTAAAGTAGACTTTTCAATGTTCCTGTGGTTTCAAGTAGCTGCAATGCAAAATATCTAAATTGCTTTAGGTGACTTTAAACTCTTCAAAATCTAGAACAATAAAGATAAAAATCTAGCATTCTGTCACTTTCATTATCATTACTTTTAATATGCACCAAATCGTTTTAATTGACACAGCATTGGATTTTTTTTTTTAAAAAAAAAAGGAGAGGAGGAGGACTAGAACTTTAAAGTAAACCAGTTAATGGGAGAGTCTCCTGTGATGCAAGGAGACAAAGTGAAATTGCGTCCTTTTTTCCAAAATGTCAAAAATCTAATTGTATTTACGTAATACGGTGAAGTTAAAGTATCCGACTAAAGACCTATGTGGCCCTTGAGGTCACAGGAGATAAGGCTCATGGTGTTTCCTGACCAATGGGACTAACTTGAGGTTGGGTGGTCAGGCTAATACCCACCTGATTTTATTAAAGGGGGGAAAAAAAAAAAAATACTCCCTCCGTCCGAAAATAAAGAGTCCCATTTCAAAAATTGGTTTATTTTATTTATTAGGAGTAGAAAAATATTAAAAACGGATAAAGTCTTCTTTGATAAATATATATTTATGCAATAGGCTTAACGTGCGTGGAATGAAATAGAATAAAAATGGAAATAAATAAAACGCACTTACTTATGAAAGTTGAATATAAAGATTTACATGGAAATAATCCGACAGTTTCGGAATACTACGCGTATTCCTTCATCAGGGACGGCACAAACATACCCTTCACTTCCAACATACCCTTCACCCATCATGTTGTCCTCTGTCCTGTATGTTTGTGCCGTCCCTGATGAAGGAATACGCGTAGTATTCCAAAACTGTCGGATTATTTCCATGTAAATCTTTATATTTAACCTTTCATAAGTAAGTGCGTTTTATTTATTTCCATTTTTATTCTATATATTTATGCAATAACAATGCACCCATTGTTATTTATTAATAATTCAGATGCGCAGTTTGAATTGTTATACCAAAGTGGACAATATTTTTTAAACGTTGCAAAGTTGTATGGATTGTGTTGTACGGGAAAATGGGGCAAATAACTGTAAAATACCACATTTAAAAAAGGAACAACTATAAAAAGAGAATCCAAAATTGCCAATAACTTTACAATGTTCACAAGAAACAATGACAATGTTGCGTCAAAATGAATAATTTAAATAATTATGTAATAAACACTTTCGCTTTTTTGCAATGGTGAGTAATACTTTCATTTTGTTTTTTGTTTTGTTTTTAATGTCCTTCAATCCCTAACATTGATCCATAGTCTCGAATAACAGTATTAAATTGAAATGGGACTCTTTATTTTCAGACAGAGGGAGTGTGATTTAGCTAAATTCTTCAAAGTCCAATAACACATGGGACAAGTGAAAGTAAAGCTCAGGACTTGTGTGAATGAATACGATCTTGTTTCAGCCTTAAGTTATTTTTGGCATTTTTAAATGAAAGTAATGAAGTTCCCTGGTTATTGTGAAGTATGGCAGTTTCATTATTAAGTTACTTTATTAATCACCATACAGATCCAGATATCAAAATTACATATATGTGTCCTCACGTATTTAGATAAACTTATATAAAGTACAAGGTCCATTGTGTACTTTCTTACACACTTAAGGACCTTCATAAGTATCCATGCACTTGACACGTGTTTCCTGCAACTTAAATCTGTTTGTTCTAATACTAAAAGAGAAGAACATCATAGGTTCATTCAGTCATTTATGACATGGTCCTAAAAAAATAAGAACCTGGAAAAAATGCTCTTCATCAGAATTTAAGAAAAGATATGTAATATTTGTCCAAGAACTAGGTAGGAAATATAACAAGATTTTTCAAGGAAGTATTTGCAATTTCACATGGGAAAGGAGTGGCATATGGTAGAAGAAGGAAGAACAAAGTTAATTGAGACAGTATGTATATGAACAAAATAGGCCAACATCTGCTGTTTGCTTCTGATTTTGCAGTTTCTAAAAATCATTGTTGTCAATATTAGTTATTTTAATTAATCACCTTACAAATCCAGATATCAACTTTAAGCTTTTCAACATTCTGTAAACTCTGATATCAGATTTCAATGAATTCTTGCAGACGAGTTCCTTGATATTATTAAAAGAATATCATTTACAACTGTTCTCTGCCTTATTCAGCATTAATTGACTAATACATTGTGGTTGAGTACTATCCAGGATATTTGAATGAAGTTCTTGGATCTGAAATTTCTGTAATAATACAACACACAGAACAAAACTATAGGAGCCAAGACATGTCCAATAAGGTTTTTTACACCCAGGACAATACTACAAGGAAGAAATAGTCTAAAATTTGCACATGCAAGAGATAATTCCTAGATTTGGCTTAATTTTTAAAAGCAGAGATGTTTTATTTTTTTATATTTTTGGGCTAAAAAAAAGAAATCGAATGAATTTGTTTATAACCTCCAAACTGGATCTATGGCGGTTTTTGTTTTATGATTATTATTATTATTATTAGGCAGAATAAAAATATTATCTTTTCAAGTGATGCACAGGACAAAGCATACTGCAATTTATCATCTTCATATATCGTTTAATTAAAACAAAATGCTAAACGTGTGTTCCTTTGGAAAGTTAGTACACCATGAACTGTGATCAAGTAAAGTTTCATTAAAACTGTGACAATTTTTAGATTATAGTTCTCTAAAATTTCATTATTATTCTCATTTCTTTTTTTTTTTTTGGTAATTTGAAACGTGAATAATAAATCATTAAAACCTTCAAAAAAAAGCTTATAAAGTAATATTAGGTAGTATCTTAAATATATTTAAAATACTTTAACCGTAAAAAAATAAAATTTAATTTATAGATCTTCACTTCACTGGAGAATTGCTTTAGTATAAATAAGATTAACCAATCCTCAACCAGTGCACTTCAGAAGCAATTAATGAAGAAATCCTTGAAAAGACAGCTGAACATGAAGAGAAAGAGTCATCAGACAGCACTAAAATCAGTCCTATTTACATTTCAAAACTGTATAGGTTTTATTCATTGCAAATAGTCATCAATGAATGTAGTCATCAGTGATGTAGAATGAATGCCAAAAAATGTGAAGAAAACTCATATCCTGTATGACTTCATTTACCATAAAAATTCACTGATATGTAAATCGAATAGGTGGCAATACAAGGCAATAGGCCATTAAGTCATTCATTTGGATTTTAAAAATACAGTAAAGAAAAAAATATAACCACTACTAGAAGTTTCTCAAACTCCCAGTTATCACTCTTTGTTGCTTGTAGGTCAATCGTTTCCTGCTGCTGCTACTTAATGCAAGCTTTTTTTTAAAAATTAATTTATTAAAACTGTCAGTTGATAAGGAAATCCGTTAAGGATTTTGAAAGCTCCTCCCATGTAAAGTATTTTTAAATATATGTCTTAAATTTTTACTGTGTGTTTGTCTTTAATTTTAATAAATCAATTTTTTAACATATGTTAAAATTAGTCATAACTTTTTTTTTAATTAAAATATGGCATTTTAAAAATTATATATTTAACCATATTTGCTCAGCAACAGCCTTCTTTTAATCCCCTATAGTCTACACAAACAGAAATACAACAACACTACATAATTTAGAGCTGTGCTTGTGAATGAACTAGCAATGAATAAGACAACACTTGTCTGCAACACTTCTGAAAGGTTAAGCAAAGCCAGCATACATAATTTTCCATAAAAATACACTATCCCATCATTTTAATTATACCCGAAAGAAGGCTTTTTGGTTTCTAATAAATAACAGTAATTTCAAATGAATATTTACATTTATTGTAACAAAGTCAATTATTCTAGTAGCCTATCTGAGTCAATGCTACATAGGAGGATTTGTTGTAAGGACATACAACATATCTACTAGCATTATGTTATTAAAATTAACGGGAAGCCAACTAAATCGACACTTTTGGATAAACCCCTATCAAAAGGATAAAAAACTAAAAACATTTAATAAATTTAAAAAATCCCATCATGACGTTTCGAGACTCTATGGGCAGTTCTCTTTTTCAAATTAAAAAATAAAAATTAAAAATTAAAAACAAATTAACCCCTACCCTAAAACACGTCCTCCCTGTCAGGGATTCGTTAAAAAAGAAATCGATTTAGTTGGCTTCCCGTTAATGTAGTATCCGACACGTTAAATATCTCACCTTCATGTTATTAAAATGTTTGTACCTAATGTAAGATTTAAAGTTTTTTATTAAACATTTCTATATTAAAAGTTAGTTAATGCAGAATATTGGGAAGGGAAGATCCAATATGGAATTGCTTTCAAATTTGAATAAAATTAATTTCACATGTTACAAACTTCTATTTCTAATAGCTGATCATTTCTATTAACACCTTAATAAAATACAATTTTAATTGGATCAATCAGTATAATAGTAAAAATAAATAAATAAAGCTTTATTCTCAAAGTGCCAACAGTTCCATAATTTATTTCTAAAAATAATATACAATAACACTATAGATACAGCAAGTTAGCTCAATCATTCAGAATAGCAATAACTATTTCCACCGGATTTTAAATGCAATTCAAAAACAATTGTAAGACCTCTCTTAAAGATTTTCAAAGAACTACCACATAGGAAATTCACATGCTACATTCTAAATAGGAAAATTTATTATGACTTTAACCAAGGGTAGATAAATGCATGGCACCTGAATTTTCACTTATCAAAGTTTCTTCTATTTCTTGTGGGTGGAGGGTAGGGAAACCAAGTGAAAGTGACTCCTGAAAATTTTAATGCTTTGTCTATACCTATTTTCAATAATATGCAATGATGAATGCATAAATTTAAAATGTAGGATTATAAATTTACTTACAGCAAGCAATGTTGGTGAATTTGCATTTCTTTGATGGAACCCATAAATTAGATGAACCAGTATCAAATACAACACTGAATGTCTGTGGTGGAGTACCTAATGTTACATCTCCATAATACTGAGCCTATAAAAAATAAATTGGAAGACACACACACACTTAAAAAGGTAAATACAAAATCTATTCCAAAAATAAAAGCAACAATAATAATAATAATAATAATAATAATAATTTTAATGATTATCTTACATCTAAATAATTGCTAAGAGGCTCTGGTTGTGGACCCTTTACATTCCAACGTCCTTTGGCAAGTTTAACTGATGTTCCTACTTCTTCTAAAGTTCGACGTACACTTTTCATGCGATGTAATTTTACCCTAAATCATGAGACAATGTAAAAGAAAATTAAACTTTTATTTACCAGCAATGCAAATCATCTCAATAACTGCTTCAATTAATTTTTAACATTTATAAATAAGCCTGTTTTCAATAAAATATTAGAAAGAAAAAAAAAAAAAATCTTTTAAAAATCTTATTGCTTATTTGAAGCAATTCTGAACTATAGTCTACTTAAAATTTTTTCTGGACAATGTAGAATAAAAACAACCATAATTCATTATAAATTATTTTGCATTATGTATAAGAGATCCTGGTTTCAAATGCAAGTGAAGACCATCAGAGCTTTTTCCCTTAATACAGCAGTTCTACGATACTTATTTGCTAACAAAATTAAACAAGTATTAAAAAAAAAAAATATCCAGAGCATTTATTTTCTAAATTTGTACATATTTTCTTAACTATCTCAAATATTCTCATAATTCTATGTTCTCCTATCTAATGCATTTAACATACACTGAATTTTGGATAAGCCCGTGACCTACAGAAGCAATTTTTAACTCGCGTCACAAACTCCAAGTTTCTTAATCAGGGATAACTTGGCAATTATGCTCAAATCAATATTAAAAGTTAGCAACCTTTTTCATATGAAGAACAATTTTCAAAATTTCAACAAAATTCAAATTATCAAGAGCTGTAAAAACCCCTTCCCAATGAAAAAATAAATTCAGTGACTCAAGACTTTCTAATAACAATAACAGAAGAGCCAATTCGAGAACTGATGTCATGGAGGCGCATCAGGTGCCAAAAATCATCCTTCAAAATTGGAACAAGTTAACCAACCCTATCTAAGGCATACTGAATATCAAGAATCTATTGAAGTACAACTGATATTTTTGATGATGCTTCTGAAAAGATGCAAAGATTTCAACTCAGAATTTATATTTCCAAGCTGCATTATTACTGTTAACACAGTACAGTTAAAGAACAAAGGAGTTATTGGAAAGAAAGCAATTTGAATAACTTTTTTGTTGTCCAGGCATTATCTCCACACAAACTTTTGAACATCTAGCTTTAGAGTCATTCCATGCCACATCACACAGACCATGTAAGTCAGTGTCTCAGATTTTCATGAAATTTGGTACATTTGTTCTTGGCAACAGCTTTAGTTCAAATTGAAAGTCACAGGTTTCTAGGCCTCCTGGATCGAGAATAGCATTGCGTCAAAATTAACATGTTTTTCTAAAAATGTTGTTGCAACCGATAATTTACAGACACAGGTCAATGCGAGTTTTTATGCTTTTTTTTTTTTTTTTTAAAGGTTTTATGACTTCTGAAAAAAAAAAAAAAAAAAAAAAAAAAACCAAAAAACTTTGGGTGTTTCTTATGTAAAATTCCCCTGGAGATTTCAAATATGTCAAAAAAAATTGTGATAAACCCTCATACTTTTTGAGCTATGGCTTTATGATTGCTAAAAAAAACATTTCCAAAAATGAAGATGACCTTGAAGCGTAATATCATGAAAAAATGGCATAGCAGATACAAAGATGGAACTTACACCATTGGAAAGAGCAGGAAATTTCCTATAAATTGATGTAAAAAAAGCAGTGGGTTATTGATGGGAACACCATCGGCAAAGCAATAACATGCTTTATGTTCATTAGATTTCAAGTCAATCTTGTGATACATGTTTTTTTCTTCCTTCTTTTCCACCTGAAAGAACCCTAGCTGCAAAATACTTAGAAAACTATTTTGGATCCATTGCTATTCATTATTATTCTTTATAATGTTATTATTATAGTCATTTCTGTATTGTTCTCAAAATGTTGTATTTTTATAGCATTAGAAATGGCTGAGAAGGTGCTGTTTCCTGGAGAAGCTGGATTCTATCCCTACGCTAGCAGGGGTTGGGTATATTTCCACACTTAAGATGGTCCTAGGGTTTACAAAGATAGATACTGGGGATTAAAGATAATCGGATGACGGGCTGACTACCCACATCAACTTAGTCACATTGGTTAGAAATTTATTAATGGAGTATATTCAGGAAAACTTTCCAATTATTAAGACTGTACATTACTTAACAGATGGCTGTGCAGCACAGTATAAAAATCAAAAATACTTTGTAAACCTTTGCCAGCATGTATTTACAAGCCTGACCGATACAATGGTGTCATAGAGAACATAAACGAAGATGAAGGTGATGCTCAGATTAGTTTATGCATCGAAAGGGATAAGCACTATCATTTTTTGGTCACAATCTCGTGATGACATACTGGATAACACTTTGTGTAACCTTTCAACACCTGTTACCAGTGATTTTGGAGGAACATACAGATTTGATAAAAATGTCATGAAAAACTATGTAATGAAGTGGCACATAATTAATACTATAAGCATGTGTACAAAATTTAACTGTATATAAAAGTCTACATCATAAAATTTGACGTAATACTATTGGCTTGTTAAACAAAATTGAAGCTACATCATAATAACTTACATATATCTTCTTACGTTGTATATATAAAATAACTCAACAAACTCGTCTTCATTCCTTCCAAATCTATATTTCATCCTAACAAAAGGACTTCTTTAGGATTATAAAGAAATACATGTTTGTTTATGATTTAGTTTGTTACTTTTCGATTATGTTGTTAGGAGAGAGAAGGAGTTTCTTTTTCTTTTTATTTTGTATTTCTTTATAATCCTGAAGAAGTCCTTTCGTTAGGATGAAATATAGATTTGGAAGGAATGAAGACGAAAATTGAAGCTAATAATAAGTATGATGATGGAATATTAAATGATGGATTTTGTGATAGCTCATCTTCTACAACAGTTATTTCAATAGTGTAAAACGAATTAGTGGAAATTCTTAACGTAAAGGACTTATGAGGAACTAAACTTTGAGTTGGTTCAAAGGAATGACAGCAGTTCATTATATACAATGTAAGTTCACAATCTATTTTGTGAAAGTTAAAGTGCTTCATGTGAACGGACTCAAGGTTTCTATTGGGACTGTCCATAAACTACATGTGCATGTCGGGGGGAGGGGGTTTTGCTTAGCTTGACAAAGTGTGACAGGGGATAGGGTCAGATAATAGATGATGTCACATTAAATTTCAATTCAGCACATTTTTTGAAATCAAAAATAACTACTAAGAAATACATAAAACCACCCGCAATTACCTGAACTTTAAAAGTTCAAATGAAAATATGCTTGAATATGAAGAATGTGCATCAAAATGCAAAATTTCTCCATAATTTGATATGAGGATTCGTATTGAAATGTTCAGTTATAATGTGAATCTTATTTTGTTCAAGTTAGGGTCGGCTATTGTAAATTAGCAAAGTTCTCAGTTCAATGGTTATTTTACATGCTTATAGGTTCATTAGCACTGAAATCAACCTTTAAGGGATGTAACTAATGTGAATCAGTTACGTAATACAAATAAGACTATGTTAAAACATCTAAAGAACATGCATCCAAAGAAAAATGTGAAACATCTCATGGTGTGCAGCATCATGAATGACCAGTCTGTGGCGCAGCACATCAAGTCATGCAAACTACTGTGCATCCTACTCGACAATCATACTGGAGCAGAAGATAGAGTGGATATACGAAAGTGAAATAGACTATGCAATTTCTCTGGATGAATCGGTACTAGTTCCAATACCAGTAACTGGTATGAAATCAATGAATATAGGACAGATTAATTAATGCATGGTCATGGATTCGTAAAGACTTTCGATTATTTGATTACTTATTATTATTATTTGATACCAAAAAGAATTTTAAATGTTAATTTTACTTTTTAACATTGAACTACAATCATTTGATTAGGTATCTGCAATACAAAAAAAAAAAGAAAAAAAAAAAGAAAAAAAAAAAGGTAATTTTAATTTCAGATTTTGATTTGATTTTTTAATACTCTATTTCGATTATTTGATTTTTTTTAATACCTATCCAAACGTATCATTAAAAAAAAATATGTAAAAATATCAGTCTATAAGGTGTAAACTTTGTAGGAAAAAATTGCAAAATATTTAATATATTTACTAATAGTATATTAAACTATATTGAGAATTAAAATACATTCAGACTGCATAATATTGCAATGTAATATTAGGAAGGGATTCCACAAGATTGTGACCAGGAGTGGTGATGGGGTCAAAATAACAAAAATTAGTGTGACATTTTATGGACTGTCCCTTTCATTGCAATGTTTCCTGTCACACTTCTAATGTACTTTTAATAATGAAAAAAAGCACATGGTTCAGAGTAGTTTCTAAGTATTTTGCAACCAGGGTTCCTTCAGGTGGAAAAGAAGGAAGAAAAAAAAACATGTATTGCAAGGTTGACTGAAAATCTAATGGACGAAAACATGTTATTGCTTTGTAGATGGTGTTCCCACCTTTAATCTACTGGGTTTTTTTTTACATCATTTTATATGAAATTGTCTGCTCTTTCCAATGGTATAAGTCCCATCTTTGTACCTGGTCTGCCATTTGAGATATTCATGATATAATGCTTCAAGGTCAACATCATTTTGGGAAATGTTTTTTTAGCAATCATAAAGCCATAGTTCAAAAAGTATGAGGTGTATCACAATGTTGTTGACATATTTGAAATCTCCAGAAAATTTTACATAAGAAACACCCAAAAGTTTCTTTCAGAAGTCATAAAACATTAAGTAAAAACATAAAAACTCACATAGACCTGTCTCTGTAAAGTATCAGTTGCATCAACATTCGTAGAAAAACATGCTGACTTTGAAGCACTGATACTCTGGATCTAGGAAGCCTAGAAACCTGTAATTTGGAATTTGAACTAAGGCCTTACCAAGAACAAATGTACCAAATTTCATTAAAATCTGAGACTATGGGTTACATTTCACATTTTTTCTGTGTGAATTGGCATGGAATGACCCTTTAGCCTCCTAGAAATGATTCTTCAAGCATTAATTCTTCTTCATAGGTATAGATTCTTATTGCAGTTAAGCCAGCATTTTCTTTTTGATATTTCAGGAAGGAAAGAGGCAATTAAGGAACAGAATATAAAAAAAATACAAAATATAAACAAATCTGTAAAGTACAAACACAAGTAGATTGTAATTTTATTAAAAAACAACAAAACAAACTTATGTCTTAAGACATTCTTGGATGAGGCCCTGGTAGCAACCTCTTCCCACCTCCAGTATAAATACAAATACACATTGGAGCTACAAATGGGGGGGGGGGGAATAGCATGATATACTTTCCAGAAACCACAATTTTATCACCGACCACTGGTAAATAAACTAATGCACAGTGCAACAAGTTCTTAATGAGTTTAAGGCTTGGTTGTCAAAAAACAATGGTTGCTTACTACTTCACTGTCTCTTGTACAACAAAAGGATATACAATATATCTCTGTAATTAAATGCCAACACTAGTGGCAAAATTAATGTATGAAAGACATTAAATCACTTAATAAAAATATAATGAGCTTTACTTCACATTAAAATTAAGTTGATTAATCCATTTCTACACTTACTGGAGAAAATAACCTCACTAATATGCAACTTAAGTAAATAACTTCATTTCCAGATTAAATGAGTTTTTTCTTTCTCATCAAAAATGCATGGAATACTCATTTCTTTGAAAAGTAAAATTATTCACAATGTATCATTATGATAACTGCCCGATATATTATAGTGAACAGTCAACTAAGAGCAATGATAGACTCATGTGACAAAATACATGAATCTTCACCCAAGGATAGTTTCAAGATTAGGATACCAATTTAAAAGGAAAAAATAAAACAAAAAAACAGAGGACTATACATATAATCTGTAATGAAACTTGTGAATGAGTTTTAAACTATACAAAATCTGACATTTAATGTTAACCATATATAATGAAGCATCTGTAAAAATATCACAATTACTTAATACATGTGAAATAAATCCCTCATTATTCTAATGCTGAGCTTTCCACATCCTAAAAGGGCTTATTTCACTTAAACTATTTATTTTATTTTTGATTGATGGGTACTGTCAATTTTCTCTGACAGAATTAAAATAAATGTAAATAAATCATCTTAAAGTATTTTAAAAAATGCAAAGTCCATTTAATGGTGTAAATCACCAATAGTTGAAATAGGAAAATTCAATATTACCAAAGAACCAATAGGATTTTTTTCAGGAGAATTGGGGAGGGGCTAGGTCCCCTCAACCAGTCACCCAACCAAAACCAAAAAAAAAAAATGAAATAGGGTCTACTTTATACATTTCTAGATTTCAGGGATGGGGCCTAAACCTCCTTGGCTCTCCGCCTTTAAATGGCTGTATAAAAGAATAAGACCCTACCATTACTTTAAACAATTTAATTGATGTATTTCAATTTTTTACAAGCCTCCTATGTTGACAATTAGCATAGAAATTCAAAAGGTAGAAAGGCAGCCACTTTACTGAACATACATATTCTTCAACATATAAAACAATATTTCTGTGTAGTAAAATCATGAAGTAATAATTGTAAGAGACACTATAGACTATGTATTACCAAAAAAACAAAAACCCTAAAAAGATAATATTCCACTCTTTGTCCTACAAAAATCTGCTCTTACTATCAGTGTTACATTTAACAGCTTTCCCATTTCAAACTAAGTTATAAATGGTCCTTGCCATGTTAATTTCTTCATATTGAAAAAAAGTTTTTTTTGGTTTTATGTGACAAAGAGACAACAAATCTTAAAAAAAAAAAAAAAATCCCCACAAACCCAACAAAGCAATGAAAGTAATGTACATTATGTTTCCATACTAGACAACATCAAAGCATTTTTGTTTTATCAATGTACAATATCTTGAAATCTCTAAATAACACGGACATTTTTCTCAAAATGTAATATAACAACTACTAATACGGATCTACAAAACTCTTTGTTTTGTTTCACATTCTGTAATCAAGAGATTTAAAAAAAGGACTCCGATACCTATCCTTTATTTTAAAAAAATAAACATATCAAATGAATCGACTGCTATTAACTTCTGATAAATACAGATTTTTTATGTCATCGAAAGAGATTTCTCAGTAGCATATAAACTGCTCATTTAAAAAATATTACCAGAGTTTTACCTGAAATATATCTAATAAATTCGGCCCAATCATTCCATAATAAACTTAAAAGATTCCCCGAGAGCTCAACTGTATTGGAATTATTCTTTTTATTTGTAAGGAGCAAGTGACTTGTTTCACTTCGATTTCCCCCCATATAGCTTTAGTTATGCACTTTATTAACTAGCGAAATCACACAATGTTTAAACTCCTTTGACATAGTCAGTGGATCTGAATGGGTCGTTATTTCTGTTTCCATCATTTCTGAAAAATTAAAGTGGCTCAACATTAACATATTTATTCAAGTAATTATGCTGCTAGCATTTGTTTTACATAATTTAAATTGCTGGATAGCCATGGATATATGAAATCGATTTTAGCAAACCCACAAGCAGGACATGAGATTCCAGGGTAATAAAATTTATATAAGTAGATTAAACATGTAAAAAATCAAAATTACGGCCTATATTTTTGTTTCTGTTTTTAAAGAAGAGCTGGATACGAAGAGTCATCTTATTCAAATTTTTTTGTCGCAATTCCTAACTGTGACGATGTTTCTTAAAACATTCTTCATAACAAAAAAATAATAATAATCAATATATCTTTGATCTTAAGCTATTGACTTAACGGAGAAAAGGCTATGATTAAAAAAGTTAAAATTCCTAAATTTAATTTTAACGATCATTAATTACAGACAGGGTAATAAGTAAATTTAAAATCCAATTGGATTAACCTAAAAAGCCGCAATGGCTTCTTTCGAAATACACATGGAAATTAAAATCATAAATAATACACACCTGTAGAATCCTGCATCTGTAATCGCAAGAACAACAACCAACACCCCAAGAAAAACTAAAAGTTTCATTTTAACAAATAGATTGCAACAACGACGAAACTTAAAGTGTTCAGCTTCGGAAAGCAAAGTGTTCTGCTGCTTTATATATAATCACGAGCTTACTCTTGAAAAATGATCTTTGATCAATTTAAGTCATCAGCTAATCGATATAAAACTTGTAACTTCAAAATACAAAAGATCTAATCAGATAAGACAATTTCAGTAAAAACTACATAAAAGTTAAACTGACAACCGAAGAGGACACCTATTAATAATCGAAACATGTGACCGCAACAGAACACATGACTTTTAGTTCGTTCTCTGACAACGATGACTCAGCCACTTGATACGTTTTTATAGATTCCTTACACCGTCTAACTTTTTTTTTGCGTTTTATTAATTATTGATTTAATTTTATTAGGAAAAACAAAATAAGTAATATAAATAATGGTTTCCTACACTAACTGAACCGTTTCATTTGATGACGTTATTTAAAGTCACGTGATCAGAATGCGGAATGGAGAGTTCTCACAGAACAATAATACAGTGTAATTGTTTCTCATTTTGTAACTATGTACAATAAGTAAATGCGTAAAATTTGCATTTGCTCTTTGAAAACTACAATTTCCTACAAAAGAATGATTGTTTAGAATTCGACAACAAAATTTGAAAATTCAACTGAAATTTTGTAACCTTAGTAATAAATAGTTTGAAAAGTTTGTTTTCTTTTTATATTAGAATATAGGAGTTTCATAACGACGTTTGTAACAGAAATATAGTAGACATTATATAATATTATTTTAATAATATATGTTACCTTTTAATATTGTGAATTTATTGTGGATTTAAAACAACCGCATTTTTTTAATAAACTAATGATATTTTAATTCCAAGAAAATTTAAAGCACCCTGATCAATTAATTTAAATAAATATTCATCCTCGAAAAAAAGGATAAGACTTTTAAGTGGACGAAAAATTTCTTGTTTAGTAGTTAGCGCGTTAGATTGAATAATTTTGCATTAAACAAAGTAGGCCCCTATCGAATTGTTATAGGAATTCTTCTGGAATCCCATCGACTCCTTCTATTTTCTTATTTTTTAGTTCTTTGATTGCCAATTCCACTTCACACTTCAATATATCAGGGCCTCTATTATCGCCTGTTATTACACTTTGGGTGTTTCTAAGCAAATTCTCTCAGGTTTTTTTGTCTTTGTATACAAGTCCTCTATATATTCTTTCCATATTTCACCCTGTTCTTCTATGTCAAAATCAGTTTTCCTTTCTTATTTTCAATAGGTAGATTATTTAACTTATTCTTTTTGTATCCGGTCAGTTCTTTCGCTCTCACAAACATTTTGTCATGTTGATTTTTTTTGTCCATATCTTCCATTATCTTGCATTCATTTTCTAGCCATAATTCTTTTGCTCTGTCCGTCTCTCTTCTTAGTTCATTATTTAATTTTCTATACATTCTTTTACCTTCCTGGCTGTTGATACTTTTCCATTTTCTTCTATCTTTCATTTTTACAATCATTTCAATAGTTATCCACGGTTTCTTATTCCTCTTGCTTTCAATAATTCCTATTTCTTCTTCTGCTGTATCTCTGATCATGTTTTTTAGACTAATCCATTTTGCATTAGAATCAAATCTCTCTTCAAATGTTTCTTTCATAATATGGATTTTGTTTTCTAATTTATCTTTATAATTATTGCCAGATGAACCTTTAAGTTTCTCCAGATTCCATATTTTCTCAATTTGTCTTCTAAAAACTTTCTTCAATCTTATTCTAGCTACCATTACTAAAAGATTGTGGTCTGAATCTGTGTCCGCTCCAGGGTATGTTAGAGTCTTCTTCACACTATTCCTAAATCTCTTATGTATCAAAATATAATCCAATTGATATCTTCCAATATCTCCAGGCATTTTCCAAGTGTATCCTCTTCTCTTTGATAGTTTAAACCATGTATTGCTCACAATCAGCTTATGTCTTTTGCAGAATTCTAGGAGTCTTTCACCTCTTTCATTCCTTATCCCCAGCCCAAATTTTCCTGATATATCGCTTTCTTCCTTCTCCCCCACTATTGCATTCCAATCACCCATTATAATAACACACTTCTTGGTTGTATCTTCCTCCATTATTTCTTCTATTTAATTATAAAATCCTTTCACTTTTTCAAAATCACATTGACGTGTAGGCATATAAACTTGAATTGACATAAAATCTAGAGGCTTTCCTTTTAGTTTGATCATCATTACTCTGTCACTTTGGTATACTATCTTTTTAGTTGTAGTTTTTACTCTTTTATTCAATGCAAAGGCTACTCCATTAGAGCCTCTCTTTTTTTCAGAGTAAATGACTCGTATTCCTTCGCTCGGGAAGTCTCCAATGTCTTCCCATCTAACCTCGCTCAAGCCAACCACATCCAACTTGTTCTTCT
Source organism: Thereuonema tuberculata (assembly GCA_023159025.1). Taxonomy (NCBI): domain Eukaryota; kingdom Metazoa; phylum Arthropoda; class Chilopoda; order Scutigeromorpha; family Scutigeridae; genus Thereuonema; species Thereuonema tuberculata. The sequence continues at coordinate 114,573,102 of JAFIDM010009631.1, forward strand.
CCATCTCTCTCTTCAGGTTTTCTAGCTTTCCCGTTCTCAGCATAGTTCTTACATTCCACGTCCCCAATCGTAAATTCTCTTCGGTAATCTTGTTCTTCCTTTCGTGTAATCCTACTGTATTTCTTTTCTCTTCATCATCTATCACCACTTCTTCATCTACATCGTTTCGGGTATTTCGCTTGATGACGAGCTGAGAGGCCCCTTGTCCTCTCCTTCCGGGCACGACCTCCACCGAATCTTGGTGGATCTCGTAGTTGCCAGCTGTCTTAACTTCAATTATTGCACTTACAATAATACTTGGAAATGTTGCTGAGATGGTTTTCCATTGCCTTCCTCAGGGAGACTTTATGGTGAGGTTCCAGACCTGGAAGAGCATCAGACTTCCACTGATATTTATATAATATAATTATCTGGGAAGCATCATTCAAGAGAACGGAAAATGCGACATAGACAATAAGGACAAAATTAAGAAAGGAAAATTTGCATTCTACAACAGGAAGAATTTATTTATTAATAACATGAATTTAAATCTGAGGAAGAGACTAATAAAATATTACATTTCTAGCATAACATTTTATGGCTCGGAAACTTGGACAATGAGGAAGAGAGATGAAGAGAGATTAGAAGCGTTTGAGATATGGATATGGAGGAGGATGGAGAAGATTAAATGGACAGATAGGATAACGAATGTAGAAGTTTTGAAAAGAGTTGATGAAGAAAGATCCTTAATAAAGACTTAAAAGAGGAAAGAATAATTGGATTGGACATGTATTAAGAGGAGAAAGCCTTATGAAAAATGTATTGGAAGGAAAAATTAAGGGAAAGCGCCCATGGGGAAGAAGAAGAATAATGATAGTGGATGATATGGGAAAAGAGAATGGATATCAAGCATTGAAAGAGACAGCAAGAGACAGAGAAAAATGGAGGAAGAGATTTCAATGATTTTATTGTTTTTTGCCATGGACCTGTCATGAGACAGAATACTAATGATGATGATGAAACAAAGTAACTTTAAGACTTAGAAAATCGAAAATATTCAGCACAGCCATTGTGTAATTGCAACATTTTCCTGAAAACTAATTAGAATTTTTGCTTTTTCGGCCTATTATTGCCTATTAAGGGATTCACATTCACTGGGGATGATTGGTCTCCCATTCTTTAGAAGAAACCGCTAGGAGAATAGAGAAAAGGTTAAAGAGGATTTGCCTCTTATGGCAACTCTTATATTTTAGGATGGATAGAGAGTGAAAAAAATGTTCATATCTCACGGAGCATTACTGTTCAGGAGACAGGGCCATAACCAAGCACAGGGCTTTGTATAGATCCTCTTTGCCATAAATTATATATATTAATTCAGTGCCAAGAGTAGAACCAGAACCCATCAATTTCTTTTCCGAAAACCAACACCTGTGGAGATATCAGGTATTCCATTGTGACCTTAAATGATGATTATTAGTGTTTGTATAGAATTTGAAATTCCAGGAGATTTGGGGGGGGGGTCCAAAGAACCTTCAAACGGCCATTTAACCATAAGAAAACAGGGCCTGTTCTAAACATTTCGAGATTTTGGAAAGCCCTCGAGACCCCCTTCTGTTTTTGCCCACGATTATTATAGTAAAGAAAACTTAAAATTTACAACATTGCAGAAGCAGAGTAACTGAATAGGAAGCACGATAACAGTCTTGAGTTTCAAAAAGGGTTGTCTTTGTGGTATTGACTTTTACACTGTCTGCCATTAACACTGCCATCAGCAGCTTCGTTTGCAGTGGTGCAGTCTGCGGGGGACAAGGACAACTGTGGACTAACAAAGAATCGTGTTTAGTGGTGAATCCAGGTTTTGTCTGGACACGGATAACCACCATATTCGAGTATGGAGAAGCACTGAGCAGCGCACAAATCCGGACTTCATTGTTGAACGACACACCGTCAGGACTGGCGGCCTTCATGGTGTTAACAGCCATCTCCTACGATTCTCAGTCTCCGCTGACAGTGATCAGGGTAACAGTGACAGCGCAGCATACGTTCAGGAGATTCTGCAGCCTCATTGTGCTTCCCGTCATGTAGCGGCTACAGTTTCCAACAAGAGAATGCCCGCCCACATACAGCACGCGTTTCCATGGACTACCTGGCGATCTGGAGGTGCAGTTGTAACAGCTATGGGAGGATGTTCAGCAGGATAGCATTAGACATCTCTACGACTTGGTATGGACCAAGCAGTACCGCTGCATGTATCCACGCTAGGGACAGTATGATGCAGTATTAAAAGGATTATTGGCCTGTAGTGTTTTGCCCAAATAAACGGCTCATTTCCTCTGATATTGTAATCAATTAGTTGCATCATCATTCTCATTACCTAGGCCAAGTGTCATTCCATTTTGATTGTTGCTTTTGGGTGCGCTAATATTTTTAGGCTAATTTTCAAAACTTATGTGGTAGCTGGATAATATCGCGTGTTTTAGCTCAATCGAATTTTTTGAAATCTGAGTCTTATGTTAATTGGACAAACGGCAAAATATTGTTTTCTTTTCTATTAAGCACTATCGTAACTTCATACGGAAAGGTGTTACTCTGCTTCGCGTCACCGGGAATAAACATATTAATTCGAGACTCTGTAAAGCATTTAATTCTTTCTCCTGCAAAGGCCGATTACATTTCCCCTGTAGGTCATAAATGGAAAAAAATAAAAAAATCTCCCTCTCTCCGTATGAAGTTCACGATGTGCTTTTTAGAAAAAAACAATATTTTCTTGTTTTCCAATTACCATGAGACTCGGGTGTCAAACATTGGATTGAGCTAAAACATACATTGTTATTCAGCTGCCACATTAGTTTTGAAATATTTTCAATCTTCTATGAAAAGGAAAACTTATTAGAGATATTTCCTGTTGCTTATCCATGTGTGATGCCTTTATTTCAAATTCTAAATATCTTAAAAAATCATATTCATGGAAATATTTAAAACATCAGGTACTTAAACTTCATTGTTTTCAATTCATTGCTATTTTATAGTAAGATACGCTTTCTATCAGCAAGTTATTACCCTGATCACAGGAAGAGGCAAGGAAGGGCAATTTTCCCGCCTCACAATTTTTTCATTTTCAACATAATTCATATCATTAATTGAAATAATTAATAAAATTTTAGAATTGTAGCAGATTTTGTGAAAAACAATTTGCATAAGAACTGAGCAAATCCTGCCCTTATCCTGCCTATTTTTATCTTCTTATTTTAATTTTATAGTGCTAACATGTTTTGCCTCATTCCTTTCCTGATTAATTCTTGCGGGCGTCCTGACCTACAAAAAAATTATCTTCAGATTTTATATCTCAGATTGATTTATCAAAAAATTACTATTGTTTTCACTTTACGATAATTTTGTTATGGCTTAGATTGAAGAATATCTGTGAATAGTAATTTACATGTACAATATCAAATTTTATAATGTTTTGAAGCATGTTTCATACTGTTTTTTCGTGGTGTCCCATATCTTTCGGTCTTTTGCTTCATGTAGTCTATACATCTACAGGATATTTATTTATAAGTTCTTGTCTTTTTTGCTTTAGCTTTAATTCCATCTTTTCATACTCATATGAGCATTTACTGTAATTCTGCATACTTTTTTGTTGCCTAATATTTTTTCCAGCTGGTGATTGGACACTAGATAATCCTTCAGAATATGCTAACCTTATAATATTATAATGAGGCTGTTTTAGCCATTACAATTATAATCTGAAATTAAAAACACAATTATTATCTGAAACAAAAGAAACTATAGGCATAGGCAGTGGCGTAACTAGAGGGGGGCGGTGGGTGCGGTCCGCACCGGGCGGCACATATTTTGGGGCGGCATTTTTTATATTTAGTTTTAGTTGTAAAAAAACGACTTGTTCACTTCAGAGTATAATAAGTTTACTATTCATAAGTTTACTATTACTTCGTAATTCATAATTTCTACGAATTATGAATTACTATATGATTTCGAATATTTTTCCTTATATTACGCTTATCCAATTGAAGAAATGTTTAAATAATTTAAATTCGTCTATTTTACTGAAAATTATTAAGATTTACGACAAGAATATGAAAATATTCAAATTTCTCCATTAACCCTTTATTTCCCAGCGTCATTAGCTTTAGAAATGAATAATGTAGTTAACATTTTTGCATGTGGAAAACCATGTAAAATGGTTTTAACAAATGGTGGAAACTTAATCCCAAAATAAGTCAACACGAGTTGAGCCCATTGCACATTCGATCTTGTTCCCAATGGAAGGAA